>JAMRYB010000012.1:1200000-1526737 GCA_024447235.1 Panagrellus sp. LJ2285 | reverse complement strand
GAATCGGTGCAAAACGGGCGAGAAAACGGGTTGGGACAAATCCACCTTAAAAAAGTCATTAGAGCGAAATTTAGGTGAAAAACCGCTTGAAAAAATTCTAATCAAAAAAAAAATTTTGGAATTTTTGCCGTTTTTGGCATTGGAATGGATAGACCAGGTGCCAGAAGGCTTAAAAACCTGTATTGCACGGTATGTAGCCGGCATCATGGCACCAGAATCCGGCTTCGAAGATTCTGAGGCATCGGGCGACAAAGTGTCGTCGTTGGGGCCGGATTTGGGGGGCATTTCGAGGGGTAAGCAACTAACATATCCACAGATATTGTACGAAATTGTGTTTGCGCAACATTCTGCTTGTCTGCCGATCTCTGCGGCATCAATGGACATTACATTCGAGCGCAGAAGACGGCCGGACAGGCGCAAAACCACGAAGCTATCGCTGTTAACCTCTAACTTGGCGACTATGTCGTTGGTATTAAAACCCATATTTGAGGTTAGTATTACGACCGCTCATGATTAAAATCATGTGGTGGTGTTGAAAACAAATTTTGCAACAGCATTGCCTCGGGCGATGCACATTTATACAATCAATAGTCGTCGGAAATCAGTGCATTCTGTCGTCAAAATGACACAGCCAGCACCTTGCTGCTTTCAACACATATTTTCTGTTAATTAGCATTGCCAAACGGCAACGCATATCCAAAATTTAGTTGGTTACCACCGCATGGCATTGCCACGGGCAGAGAGTTAACACAAACCTCAAACTTGGGTAATTAAACCGACGATGAACACCCAAATGCGGGCTATGCCCATTCAATGCATGTGTATTTGCGTGTGTCCCGGGCTTTCCTCACAAAATGATGAGAAGTTTAGCCTTGTGAAGAGATTGCAGAGAGATAGTGATAGGCCTGAAACAATGCTCAAAACGCGCATGCAATGCGGTCGACACGCAAAGGAGGGAGGTCGCTTGCGGTCATACCACGTTGAATGAACGCCATCCCGTCCGATCTGGCATGTTAAGCAACGTAGGGATTGGTTAGTACCTGGATCGGAGGACGTCCTGGGAATCCCAATTGCTGCAAGCTTTTTGCCATTTTGGAAGGGGGTTTTGGCACCGTGGTACCACTTTTTTGCATGAAATTATTAAAAACAAAATCAGCAGGGTGGATTTGATCGATTACAACCGAGAAACAGTGCAAAACAAGCGAGAAAAGGGGGTCCGATATGGGGGTACAAGGTGCTCGGAATGTGGTCGATTTCGGCACTTTTGAAGTGGGGAATGGCACTATTTGGTATGAAAACATTGAAAACAGAATCAGGGCAATCGATTTGATAGGTTCCGACCGAGAATCGGTGCAAAACGGGCGAGAAAACGGGTTGGGACAAATCCACCTTAAAAAAGTCATTAGAGCGAAATTTAGGTGAAAAACCGCTTGAAAAAATTCTAATCAAAAAAAAATTTTGGAATTTTGCCGTTTTTGGCATTGGAATGGATAGACCAGGTGCCAGAAGGCTTAAAAACCTGTATTGCACGGTATGTAGCCGGCATCATGGCACCAGAATCCGGCTTCGAAGATTCTGAGGCATCGGGCGACAAAGTGTCGTCGTTGGGGCCGGATTTGGGGGGCATTTCGAGGGGTAAGCAACTAACATATCCACAGATATTGTACGAAATTGTGTTTGCGCAACATTCTGCTTGTCTGCCGATCTCTGCGGCATCAATGGACATTACATTCGAGCGCAGAAGACGGCCGGACAGGCGCAAAACCACGAAGCTATCGCTGTTAACCTCTAACTTGGCGACTATGTCGTTGGTATTAAAACCCATATTTGAGGTTAGTATTACGACCGCTCATGATTAAAATCATGTGGTGGTGTTGAAAACAAATTTTGCAACAGCATTGCCTCGGGCGATGCACATTTATACAATCAATAGTCGTCGGAAATCAGTGCATTCTGTCGTCAAAATGACACAGCCAGCACCTTGCTGCTTTCAACACATATTTTCTGTTAATTAGCATTGCCAAACGGCAACGCATATCCAAAATTTAGTTGGTTACCACCGCATGGCATTGCCACGGGCAGAGAGTTAACACAAACCTCAAACTTGGGTAATTAAACCGACGATGAACACCCAAATGCGGGCTATGCCCATTCAATGCATGTGTATTTGCGTGTGTCCCGGGCTTTCCTCACAAAATGATGAGAAGTTTAGCCTTGTGAAGAGATTGCAGAGAGATAGTGATAGGCCTGAACAATGCTCAAAACGCGCATGCAATGCGGTCGACACGCAAAGGAGGGAGGTCGCTTGCGGTCATACCACGTTGAATGAACGCCATCCCGTCCGATCTGGCATGTTAAGCAACGTAGGGATTGGTTAGTACCTGGATCGGAGACGTCCTGGGAATCCCAATTGCTGCAAGCTTTTTGCCATTTTGGAAGGGGGTTTTGGCACCGTGGTACCACTTTTTTGCATGAAATTATTAAAAACAAAATCAGCAGGGTGGATTTGATCGATTACAACCGAGAAACAGTGCAAAACAAGCGAGAAAAGGGGGTCCGATATGGGGGTACAAGGTGCTCGGAATGTGGTCGATTTCGGCACTTTTGAAGTGGGGAATGGCACTATTTGGTATGAAAACATTGAAAACAGAATCAGGGCAATCGATTTGATAGGTTCCGACCGAGAATCGGTGCAAAACGGGCGAGAAAACGGGTTGGGACAAATCCACCTTAAAAAAGTCATTAGAGCGAAATTTAGGTGAAAAACCGCTTGAAAAAATTCTAATCAAAAAAAAATTTTGGAATTTTGCCGTTTTTGGCATTGGAATGGATAGACCAGGTGCCAGAAGGCTTAAAAACCTGTATTGCACGGTATGTAGCCGGCATCATGGCACCAGAATCCGGCTTCGAAGATTCTGAGGCATCGGGCGACAAAGTGTCGTCGTTGGGGCCGGATTTGGGGGGCATTTCGAGGGGTAAGCAACTAACATATCCACAGATATTGTACGAAATTGTGTTTGCGCAACATTCTGCTTGTCTGCCGATCTCTGCGGCATCAATGGACATTACATTCGAGCGCAGAAGACGGCCGGACAGGCGCAAAACCACGAAGCTATCGCTGTTAACCTCTAACTTGGCGACTATGTCGTTGGTATTAAAACCCATATTTGAGGTTAGTATTACGACCGCTCATGATTAAAATCATGTGGTGGTGTTGAAAACAAATTTTGCAACAGCATTGCCTCGGGCGATGCACATTTATACAATCAATAGTCGTCGGAAATCAGTGCATTCTGTCGTCAAAATGACACAGCCAGCACCTTGCTGCTTTCAACACATATTTTCTGTTAATTAGCATTGCCAAACGGCAACGCATATCCAAAATTTAGTTGGTTACCACCGCATGGCATTGCCACGGGCAGAGAGTTAACACAAACCTCAAACTTGGGTAATTAAACCGACGATGAACACCCAAATGCGGGCTATGCCCATTCAATGCATGTGTATTTGCGTGTGTCCCGGGCTTTCCTCACAAAATGATGAGAAGTTTAGCCTTGTGAAGAGATTGCAGAGAGATAGTGATAGGCCTGAACAATGCTCAAAACGCGCATGCAATGCGGTCGACACGCAAAGGAGGGAGGTCGCTTGCGGTCATACCACGTTGAATGAACGCCATCCCGTCCGATCTGGCATGTTAAGCAACGTAGGGATTGGTTAGTACCTGGATCGGAGACGTCCTGGGAATCCCAATTGCTGCAAGCTTTTTGCCATTTTGGAAGGGGGTTTTGGCACCGTGGTACCACTTTTTTGCATGAAATTATTAAAAACAAAATCAGCAGGGTGGATTTGATCGATTACAACCGAGAAACAGTGCAAAACAAGCGAGAAAAGGGGGTCCGATATGGGGGTACAAGGTGCTCGGAATGTGGTCGATTTCGGCACTTTTGAAGTGGGGAATGGCACTATTTGGTATGAAAACATTGAAAACAGAATCAGGGCAATCGATTTGATAGGTTCCGACCGAGAATCGGTGCAAAACGGGCGAGAAAACGGGTTGGGACAAATCCACCTTAAAAAAGTCATTAGAGCGAAATTTAGGTGAAAAACCGCTTGAAAAAATTCTAATCAAAAAAAAATTTTGGAATTTTGCCGTTTTTGGCATTGGAATGGATAGACCAGGTGCCAGAAGGCTTAAAAACCTGTATTGCACGGTATGTAGCCGGCATCATGGCACCAGAATCCGGCTTCGAAGATTCTGAGGCATCGGGCGACAAAGTGTCGTCGTTGGGGCCGGATTTGGGGGGCATTTCGAGGGGTAAGCAACTAACATATCCACAGATATTGTACGAAATTGTGTTTGCGCAACATTCTGCTTGTCTGCCGATCTCTGCGGCATCAATGGACATTACATTCGAGCGCAGAAGACGGCCGGACAGGCGCAAAACCACGAAGCTATCGCTGTTAACCTCTAACTTGGCGACTATGTCGTTGGTATTAAAACCCATATTTGAGGTTAGTATTACGACCGCTCATGATTAAAATCATGTGGTGGTGTTGAAAACAAATTTTGCAACAGCATTGCCTCGGGCGATGCACATTTATACAATCAATAGTCGTCGGAAATCAGTGCATTCTGTCGTCAAAATGACACAGCCAGCACCTTGCTGCTTTCAACACATATTTTCTGTTAATTAGCATTGCCAAACGGCAACGCATATCCAAAATTTAGTTGGTTACCACCGCATGGCATTGCCACGGGCAGAGAGTTAACACAAACCTCAAACTTGGGTAATTAAACCGACGATGAACACCCAAATGCGGGCTATGCCCATTCAATGCATGTGTATTTGCGTGTGTCCCGGGCTTTCCTCACAAAATGATGAGAAGTTTAGCCTTGTGAAGAGATTGCAGAGAGATAGTGATAGGCCTGAACAATGCTCAAAACGCGCATGCAATGCGGTCGACACGCAAAGGAGGGAGGTCGCTTGCGGTCATACCACGTTGAATGAACGCCATCCCGTCCGATCTGGCATGTTAAGCAACGTAGGGATTGGTTAGTACCTGGATCGGAGACGTCCTGGGAATCCCAATTGCTGCAAGCTTTTTGCCATTTTGGAAGGGGGTTTTGGCACCGTGGTACCACTTTTTTGCATGAAATTATTAAAAACAAAATCAGCAGGGTGGATTTGATCGATTACAACCGAGAAACAGTGCAAAACAAGCGAGAAAAGGGGGTCCGATATGGGGGTACAAGGTGCTCGGAATGTGGTCGATTTCGGCACTTTTGAAGTGGGGAATGGCACTATTTGGTATGAAAACATTGAAAACAGAATCAGGGCAATCGATTTGATAGGTTCCGACCGAGAATCGGTGCAAAACGGGCGAGAAAACGGGTTGGGACAAATCCACCTTAAAAAAGTCATTAGAGCGAAATTTAGGTGAAAAACCGCTTGAAAAAATTCTAATCAAAAAAAAATTTTGGAATTTTGCCGTTTTTGGCATTGGAATGGATAGACCAGGTGCCAGAAGGCTTAAAAACCTGTATTGCACGGTATGTAGCCGGCATCATGGCACCAGAATCCGGCTTCGAAGATTCTGAGGCATCGGGCGACAAAGTGTCGTCGTTGGGGCCGGATTTGGGGGGCATTTCGAGGGGTAAGCAACTAACATATCCACAGATATTGTACGAAATTGTGTTTGCGCAACATTCTGCTTGTCTGCCGATCTCTGCGGCATCAATGGACATTACATTCGAGCGCAGAAGACGGCCGGACAGGCGCAAAACCACGAAGCTATCGCTGTTAACCTCTAACTTGGCGACTATGTCGTTGGTATTAAAACCCATATTTGAGGTTAGTATTACGACCGCTCATGATTAAAATCATGTGGTGGTGTTGAAAACAAATTTTGCAACAGCATTGCCTCGGGCGATGCACATTTATACAATCAATAGTCGTCGGAAATCAGTGCATTCTGTCGTCAAAATGACACAGCCAGCACCTTGCTGCTTTCAACACATATTTTCTGTTAATTAGCATTGCCAAACGGCAACGCATATCCAAAATTTAGTTGGTTACCACCGCATGGCATTGCCACGGGCAGAGAGTTAACACAAACCTCAAACTTGGGTAATTAAACCGACGATGAACACCCAAATGCGGGCTATGCCCATTCAATGCATGTGTATTTGCGTGTGTCCCGGGCTTTCCTCACAAAATGATGAGAAGTTTAGCCTTGTGAAGAGATTGCAGAGAGATAGTGATAGGCCTGAACAATGCTCAAAACGCGCATGCAATGCGGTCGACACGCAAAGGAGGGAGGTCGCTTGCGGTCATACCACGTTGAATGAACGCCATCCCGTCCGATCTGGCATGTTAAGCAACGTAGGGATTGGTTAGTACCTGGATCGGAGACGTCCTGGGAATCCCAATTGCTGCAAGCTTTTTGCCATTTTGGAAGGGGGTTTTGGCACCGTGGTACCACTTTTTTGCATGAAATTATTAAAAACAAAATCAGCAGGGTGGATTTGATCGATTACAACCGAGAAACAGTGCAAAACAAGCGAGAAAAGGGGGTCCGATATGGGGGTACAAGGTGCTCGGAATGTGGTCGATTTCGGCACTTTTGAAGTGGGGAATGGCACTATTTGGTATGAAAACATTGAAAACAGAATCAGGGCAATCGATTTGATAGGTTCCGACCGAGAATCGGTGCAAAACGGGCGAGAAAACGGGTTGGGACAAATCCACCTTAAAAAAGTCATTAGAGCGAAATTTAGGTGAAAAACCGCTTGAAAAAATTCTAATCAAAAAAAAATTTTGGAATTTTGCCGTTTTTGGCATTGGAATGGATAGACCAGGTGCCAGAAGGCTTAAAAACCTGTATTGCACGGTATGTAGCCGGCATCATGGCACCAGAATCCGGCTTCGAAGATTCTGAGGCATCGGGCGACAAAGTGTCGTCGTTGGGGCCGGATTTGGGGGGCATTTCGAGGGGTAAGCAACTAACATATCCACAGATATTGTACGAAATTGTGTTTGCGCAACATTCTGCTTGTCTGCCGATCTCTGCGGCATCAATGGACATTACATTCGAGCGCAGAAGACGGCCGGACAGGCGCAAAACCACGAAGCTATCGCTGTTAACCTCTAACTTGGCGACTATGTCGTTGGTATTAAAACCCATATTTGAGGTTAGTATTACGACCGCTCATGATTAAAATCATGTGGTGGTGTTGAAAACAAATTTTGCAACAGCATTGCCTCGGGCGATGCACATTTATACAATCAATAGTCGTCGGAAATCAGTGCATTCTGTCGTCAAAATGACACAGCCAGCACCTTGCTGCTTTCAACACATATTTTCTGTTAATTAGCATTGCCAAACGGCAACGCATATCCAAAATTTAGTTGGTTACCACCGCATGGCATTGCCACGGGCAGAGAGTTAACACAAACCTCAAACTTGGGTAATTAAACCGACGATGAACACCCAAATGCGGGCTATGCCCATTCAATGCATGTGTATTTGCGTGTGTCCCGGGCTTTCCTCACAAAATGATGAGAAGTTTAGCCTTGTGAAGAGATTGCAGAGAGATAGTGATAGGCCTGAACAATGCTCAAAACGCGCATGCAATGCGGTCGACACGCAAAGGAGGGAGGTCGCTTGCGGTCATACCACGTTGAATGAACGCCATCCCGTCCGATCTGGCATGTTAAGCAACGTAGGGATTGGTTAGTACCTGGATCGGAGACGTCCTGGGAATCCCAATTGCTGCAAGCTTTTTGCCATTTTGGAAGGGGGTTTTGGCACCGTGGTACCACTTTTTTGCATGAAATTATTAAAAACAAAATCAGCAGGGTGGATTTGATCGATTACAACCGAGAAACAGTGCAAAACAAGCGAGAAAAGGGGGTCCGATATGGGGGTACAAGGTGCTCGGAATGTGGTCGATTTCGGCACTTTTGAAGTGGGGAATGGCACTATTTGGTATGAAAACATTGAAAACAGAATCAGGGCAATCGATTTGATAGGTTCCGACCGAGAATCGGTGCAAAACGGGCGAGAAAACGGGTTGGGACAAATCCACCTTAAAAAAGTCATTAGAGCGAAATTTAGGTGAAAAACCGCTTGAAAAAATTCTAATCAAAAAAAAATTTTGGAATTTTGCCGTTTTTGGCATTGGAATGGATAGACCAGGTGCCAGAAGGCTTAAAAACCTGTATTGCACGGTATGTAGCCGGCATCATGGCACCAGAATCCGGCTTCGAAGATTCTGAGGCATCGGGCGACAAAGTGTCGTCGTTGGGGCCGGATTTGGGGGGCATTTCGAGGGGTAAGCAACTAACATATCCACAGATATTGTACGAAATTGTGTTTGCGCAACATTCTGCTTGTCTGCCGATCTCTGCGGCATCAATGGACATTACATTCGAGCGCAGAAGACGGCCGGACAGGCGCAAAACCACGAAGCTATCGCTGTTAACCTCTAACTTGGCGACTATGTCGTTGGTATTAAAACCCATATTTGAGGTTAGTATTACGACCGCTCATGATTAAAATCATGTGGTGGTGTTGAAAACAAATTTTGCAACAGCATTGCCTCGGGCGATGCACATTTATACAATCAATAGTCGTCGGAAATCAGTGCATTCTGTCGTCAAAATGACACAGCCAGCACCTTGCTGCTTTCAACACATATTTTCTGTTAATTAGCATTGCCAAACGGCAACGCATATCCAAAATTTAGTTGGTTACCACCGCATGGCATTGCCACGGGCAGAGAGTTAACACAAACCTCAAACTTGGGTAATTAAACCGACGATGAACACCCAAATGCGGGCTATGCCCATTCAATGCATGTGTATTTGCGTGTGTCCCGGGCTTTCCTTACAAAATGATGAGAAGTTTAGCCTTGTGAAGAGATTGCAGAGAGATAGTGATAGGCCTGAACAATGCTCAAAACGCGCATGCAATGCGGTCGACACGCAAAGGAGGGAGGTCGCTTGCGGTCATACCACGTTGAATGAACGCCATCCCGTCCGATCTGGCATGTTAAGCAACGTAGGGATTGGTTAGTACCTGGATCGGAGACGTCCTGGGAATCCCAATTGCTGCAAGCTTTTTGCCATTTTGGAAGGGGGTTTTGGCACCGTGGTACCACTTTTTTGCATGAAATTATTAAAAACAAAATCAGCAGGGTGGATTTGATCGATTACAACCGAGAAACAGTGCAAAACAAGCGAGAAAAGGGGGTCCGATATGGGGGTACAAGGTGCTCGGAATGTGGTCGATTTCGGCACTTTTGAAGTGGGGAATGGCACTATTTGGTATGAAAACATTGAAAACAGAATCAGGGCAATCGATTTGATAGGTTCCGACCGAGAATCGGTGCAAAACGGGCGAGAAAACGGGTTGGGACAAATCCACCTTAAAAAAGTCATTAGAGCGAAATTTAGGTGAAAAACCGCTTGAAAAAATTCTAATCAAAAAAAAATTTTGGAATTTTGCCGTTTTTGGCATTGGAATGGATAGACCAGGTGCCAGAAGGCTTAAAAACCTGTATTGCACGGTATGTAGCCGGCATCATGGCACCAGAATCCGGCTTCGAAGATTCTGAGGCATCGGGCGACAAAGTGTCGTCGTTGGGGCCGGATTTGGGGGGCATTTCGAGGGGTAAGCAACTAACATATCCACAGATATTGTACGAAATTGTGTTTGCGCAACATTCTGCTTGTCTGCCGATCTCTGCGGCATCAATGGACATTACATTCGAGCGCAGAAGACGGCCGGACAGGCGCAAAACCACGAAGCTATCGCTGTTAACCTCTAACTTGGCGACTATGTCGTTGGTATTAAAACCCATATTTGAGGTTAGTATTACGACCGCTCATGATTAAAATCATGTGGTGGTGTTGAAAACAAATTTTGCAACAGCATTGCCTCGGGCGATGCACATTTATACAATCAATAGTCGTCGGAAATCAGTGCATTCTGTCGTCAAAATGACACAGCCAGCACCTTGCTGCTTTCAACACATATTTTCTGTTAATTAGCATTGCCAAACGGCAACGCATATCCAAAATTTAGTTGGTTACCACCGCATGGCATTGCCACGGGCAGAGAGTTAACACAAACCTCAAACTTGGGTAATTAAACCGACGATGAACACCCAAATGCGGGCTATGCCCATTCAATGCATGTGTATTTGCGTGTGTCCCGGGCTTTCCTCACAAAATGATGAGAAGTTTAGCCTTGTGAAGAGATTGCAGAGAGATAGTGATAGGCCTGAACAATGCTCAAAACGCGCATGCAATGCGGTCGACACGCAAAGGAGGGAGGTCGCTTGCGGTCATACCACGTTGAATGAACGCCATCCCGTCCGATCTGGCATGTTAAGCAACGTAGGGATTGGTTAGTACCTGGATCGGAGACGTCCTGGGAATCCCAATTGCTGCAAGCTTTTTGCCATTTTGGAAGGGGGTTTTGGCACCGTGGTACCACTTTTTTGCATGAAATTATTAAAAACAAAATCAGCAGGGTGGATTTGATCGATTACAACCGAGAAACAGTGCAAAACAAGCGAGAAAAGGGGGTCCGATATGGGGGTACAAGGTGCTCGGAATGTGGTCGATTTCGGCACTTTTGAAGTGGGGAATGGCACTATTTGGTATGAAAACATTGAAAACAGAATCAGGGCAATCGATTTGATAGGTTCCGACCGAGAATCGGTGCAAAACGGGCGAGAAAACGGGTTGGGACAAATCCACCTTAAAAAAGTCATTAGAGCGAAATTTAGGTGAAAAACCGCTTGAAAAAATTCTAATCAAAAAAAAATTTTGGAATTTTGCCGTTTTTGGCATTGGAATGGATAGACCAGGTGCCAGAAGGCTTAAAAACCTGTATTGCACGGTATGTAGCCGGCATCATGGCACCAGAATCCGGCTTCGAAGATTCTGAGGCATCGGGCGACAAAGTGTCGTCGTTGGGGCCGGATTTGGGGGGCATTTCGAGGGGTAAGCAACTAACATATCCACAGATATTGTACGAAATTGTGTTTGCGCAACATTCTGCTTGTCTGCCGATCTCTGCGGCATCAATGGACATTACATTCGAGCGCAGAAGACGGCCGGACAGGCGCAAAACCACGAAGCTATCGCTGTTAACCTCTAACTTGGCGACTATGTCGTTGGTATTAAAACCCATATTTGAGGTTAGTATTACGACCGCTCATGATTAAAATCATGTGGTGGTGTTGAAAACAAATTTTGCAACAGCATTGCCTCGGGCGATGCACATTTATACAATCAATAGTCGTCGGAAATCAGTGCATTCTGTCGTCAAAATGACACAGCCAGCACCTTGCTGCTTTCAACACATATTTTCTGTTAATTAGCATTGCCAAACGGCAACGCATATCCAAAATTTAGTTGGTTACCACCGCATGGCATTGCCACGGACAGAGAGTTAACACAAACCTCAAACTTGGGTAATTAAACCGACGATGAACACCCAAATGCGGGCTATGCCCATTCAATGCATGTGTATTTGCGTGTGTCCCGGGCTTTCCTCACAAAATGATGAGAAGTTTAGCCTTGTGAAGAGATTGCAGAGAGATAGTGATAGGCCTGAACAATGCTCAAAACGCGCATGCAATGCGGTCGACACGCAAAGGAGGGAGGTCGCTTGCGGTCATACCACGTTGAATGAACGCCATCCCGTCCGATCTGGCATGTTAAGCAACGTAGGGATTGGTTAGTACCTGGATCGGAGACGTCCTGGGAATCCCAATTGCTGCAAGCTTTTTGCCATTTTGGAAGGGGGTTTTGGCACCGTGGTACCACTTTTTTGCATGAAATTATTAAAAACAAAATCAGCAGGGTGGATTTGATCGATTACAACCGAGAAACAGTGCAAAACAAGCGAGAAAAGGGGGTCCGATATGGGGGTACAAGGTGCTCGGAATGTGGTCGATTTCGGCACTTTTGAAGTGGGGAATGGCACTATTTGGTATGAAAACATTGAAAACAGAATCAGGGCAATCGATTTGATAGGTTCCGACCGAGAATCGGTGCAAAACGGGCGAGAAAACGGGTTGGGACAAATCCACCTTAAAAAAGTCATTAGAGCGAAATTTAGGTGAAAAACCGCTTGAAAAAATTCTAATCAAAAAAAAATTTTGGAATTTTGCCGTTTTTGGCATTGGAATGGATAGACCAGGTGCCAGAAGGCTTAAAAACCTGTATTGCACGGTATGTAGCCGGCATCATGGCACCAGAATCCGGCTTCGAAGATTCTGAGGCATCGGGCGACAAAGTGTCGTCGTTGGGGCCGGATTTGGGGGGCATTTCGAGGGGTAAGCAACTAACATATCCACAGATATTGTACGAAATTGTGTTTGCGCAACATTCTGCTTGTCTGCCGATCTCTGCGGCATCAATGGACATTACATTCGAGCGCAGAAGACGGCCGGACAGGCGCAAAACCACGAAGCTATCGCTGTTAACCTCTAACTTGGCGACTATGTCGTTGGTATTAAAACCCATATTTGAGGTTAGTATTACGACCGCTCATGATTAAAATCATGTGGTGGTGTTGAAAACAAATTTTGCAACAGCATTGCCTCGGGCGATGCACATTTATACAATCAATAGTCGTCGGAAATCAGTGCATTCTGTCGTCAAAATGACACAGCCAGCACCTTGCTGCTTTCAACACATATTTTCTGTTAATTAGCATTGCCAAACGGCAACGCATATCCAAAATTTAGTTGGTTACCACCGCATGGCATTGCCACGGACAGAGAGTTAACACAAACCTCAAACTTGGGTAATTAAACCGACGATGAACACCCAAATGCGGGCTATGCCCATTCAATGCATGTGTATTTGCGTGTGTCCCGGGCTTTCCTCACAAAATGATGAGAAGTTTAGCCTTGTGAAGAGATTGCAGAGAGATAGTGATAGGCCTGAACAATGCTCAAAACGCGCATGCAATGCGGTCGACACGCAAAGGAGGGAGGTCGCTTGCGGTCATACCACGTTGAATGAACGCCATCCCGTCCGATCTGGCATGTTAAGCAACGTAGGGATTGGTTAGTACCTGGATCGGAGACGTCCTGGGAATCCCAATTGCTGCAAGCTTTTTGCCATTTTGGAAGGGGGTTTTGGCACCGTGGTACCACTTTTTTGCATGAAATTATTAAAAACAAAATCAGCAGGGTGGATTTGATCGATTACAACCGAGAAACAGTGCAAAACAAGCGAGAAAAGGGGGTCCGATATGGGGGTACAAGGTGCTCGGAATGTGGTCGATTTCGGCACTTTTGAAGTGGGGAATGGCACTATTTGGTATGAAAACATTGAAAACAGAATCAGGGCAATCGATTTGATAGGTTCCGACCGAGAATCGGTGCAAAACGGGCGAGAAAACGGGTTGGGACAAATCCACCTTAAAAAAGTCATTAGAGCGAAATTTAGGTGAAAAACCGCTTGAAAAAATTCTAATCAAAAAAAAATTTTGGAATTTTGCCGTTTTTGGCATTGGAATGGATAGACCAGGTGCCAGAAGGCTTAAAAACCTGTATTGCACGGTATGTAGCCGGCATCATGGCACCAGAATCCGGCTTCGAAGATTCTGAGGCATCGGGCGACAAAGTGTCGTCGTTGGGGCCGGATTTGGGGGGCATTTCGAGGGGTAAGCAACTAACATATCCACAGATATTGTACGAAATTGTGTTTGCGCAACATTCTGCTTGTCTGCCGATCTCTGCGGCATCAATGGACATTACATTCGGGCGCAGAAGACGGCCGGACAGGCGCAAAACAACGAAGCTATTCTCTTTAACCTCTAACTTGACGACTATGTCGTTGGTATTAAAACCCATATTTGAGGTTAGTATTACGACCGCTCATGATTAAAATCATGTGGTGGTGTTGAAAACAAATTTTGCAACAGCATTGCCTCGGGCGATGCACATTTATACAAGCAATAGTCGTCGGAAATCAGTGCATTCTGTCGTCAAAATGACATCTTTATTTAGTCAATTATGCAGTAATGGTCTAAATATTAATATTTACAGACGACGAACTAATTCCCCATGCACAGCCATCCGATCTTTTTACAAAATCAGGCAGCACTTTATCAGGCATAATGGCACAAATGTAATCCCCCTGAGTACATTTCGTTTGATACGACCTTACAGCAATGTTGCAGGTAACATTTCGTTTTGGTATTCGGCAGCTCGTTACAGTAGTGCACGGTTTTGGGTATGTCATCAACATTGGTATTTGGTAGAGGGCGTGAATACGGTTCCTACAGGTCGTAATGAATTTGGCGTAATCGAGAGAGGGTTCTGGAAGATCCGCAATGGTGTTTTGGGCTTTATTGTAATCAATGACGGAATGGTTGGCAAATATAGATGTGTCTATGACCTTTGCAATGTTTGTTGTTGTTTCTACCTGGAAAGAGTTACATAACCATAAAAACTGAAATGTTAGCTTACCTCGACATCTGATTTGTCATATTTATACTGTAGATGAATCGCATAACTCTCACCTGGAGGAACATTGAATACTTCTGTACGTTTTATTCCAGGCCAATGAATCCACGGTGTTTCGGCAAACCTAGGATTGTGAATAGATTTACCAATGTCTTGAACATTTGTCAATTGGAGGGTTTCCAACGTTTTCGCAATTAAAAAATTTTCAATTTTACTGGCAGTCGTGATTGTTGAGATGTTCCGACTATACATCCATGCCGATGCCATTGGATTCATACGTTTCCAATAACTGAATTCTTCATAGAGATTCTTTCCATGGAGCGGAATAAACAAATCATCAGGATCACTGACCATAATGAATTCAGCACTTTCTCTATATCTAAAATAACAATCTTGCAGTGCCATGACCTGATGTCTGGCTTCAGTAGCTTGTGCCGGGTTGTAGCCTAACTTTCTAGTCAATTCCTCCCCAAAATCAGGGATATCAAGTCCGCGAAATTCAAGAAGCCCGAGTTTAACCATCGGATTTAATAGATTTAGGGTTTCACCAACGACAGATTGCACATAGTGGACTTGGAGATCAACCCCGAAGCCAGCATTGAGTTCGTGAATCATCGCTATAACCTGCCAACGCTGTTCATAAAACATGGGTGCATAACAGGATACAATGCCCCGCCGTTTTCGATTCGGCAACTCCAACGGGATCGTAATATTGGAAGGTCGGTTATTAACAGTTAATTGAAACTTTGTTGGATTCACAACACTTGGACAGACTATAATATAAGTCGTCCATTTACAAATCTCATTTAGTGTTGTTGCCGCACGCGCAAAAGCACCTGAATTCATCGTTGTGGCCTCATTACTCGTAGCACACACCCATCCAGTCGGATTGAGTTTATAATTGGAAAAAAATATTAAAACTACTGTATTATCAGGGTAGCTAAAATATATCATCATCGTGTACCAACTCAAAAACAAAACTTACAAAGTTGATATATTATAATAAAAACCAGTTTGTACAGCTATCAGCTGTTTTTCTTTATTAATGTCACTCGAAGAGGTAAACAAAATATAAATAGTAGCAACAAAAAACCAAAAAAAGTTCACTAATATTGCCACTTTAAATCGTTTAAAAGATGATCTTAACAACCTTAAAATCATTGCATGGGTATAAAGCAAGGGATAAAGTTAATGACGTCAAACATTTTTACTCGCTGTCAAGAAAAAATTGACGACAGGGACGATAAAATCGGTTTACCCTTACTTTGAGTTTCGGAGTTAAGTTTGGAACGTTGAAAACACGTTTTTTAAAGATACCCTCACACACTTTTGAAAATGCGTCTGTTCTTTCTGGATAGGAGGGGGATAATGGAACTGGTAGGGTAAATTTGTTGGGGATTTATCAAGATGGCAGACATCAACGCCAAATGCTTTTCGTTTCGTGCCTCGTTTGAATTAATTGTATTAGAACGTTTCGAATGGAAGAATGTTAATTGTTGTGCTTCTGTTCATGCTTAAGTGCCAAGGGGCAAACTGCGTTCATGTGAGCCAAAGTGTAAAGACGAAAAACAAAATCACATTAAAGCTTGGCAAAACGTGCTCAACAGAAATATTATAAATTTTGCCAGTTTTTGCTCATAAAGATCACAAACGTTTTGGTTTTGAACACTCAGCACTTGGTTGTACTTACTTCATTGACTGCTTACCGGTGGTTTGTCTTACCACATATTAGCTACCGACAGAACACCTTCGTCCTGTCTCAATAAAAGTGCATGCACTGCACGAGACCAGAGACATTTTCTCTGCTCGCAGCTTCACATAACCTCTCGTAAGCTCGCATTTTTCACTTTCTCTTTCTCGCACATTGATTGCTTTGCCTTTGAAAAGCGTTGTCGTTGTTTTTGGTCCCATCTGTTTAAAGGCGCAAAAGTGAAACTGCCAAACCAACTATGAGTGAGAAAAACCCATTATTCAACCATCAGTGAACTTTAATGTGATGTCATTAGTCACGAAATCGAAACAAAGTTCTCTGTGGTTATTTTTGTCGCCATCTTTTTATTGCTTTTTGCTCCCTTCGATCTATGCAATCTGTGTGCCCCCTTATCGACCCTGGCAAAGAATCGTTTGCAACAAGTTGTGTAATTTTCATTAGTGTGTATGTATACTCAACGTTCCTCAGTCTTGTCTGCATTAAACTTTCAATGATTATTCATTATGACGATATTTAAAGGTATTGCCGATGCGTTACTGGAAATTCTAAATTATAAACAAGTAAATTGAATAATTTTGTTTTCGGTCATTGTTAGTTTTTTTGCAGATAAACTTGATCCTAACATGTGTCCTTGCTCTTTTATCAGTCTACATTACTTTTATTTCCGTGTTTCACCGGGAAGTCCTCCATCCACTAGCTAACACTACATCGGCTGCAGCCGAAAACTTTTCATTGATAACGACTCAGGCCTCATACAGAGAATCTGATTATGCTGCCACTTCTATTTCCCTTGTTATAATATGGATCAGTGCACTTGGTTTCGGCAAACTCGCCGGATTAGTACGACTTCCGCCATTATTGGGCATGCTTATTGTGGGGATAATCTTTGGAAATATTGAGTTTTTCTATGAAGCTTTGGTAATCAATAAGCGATGGGAAGAAACGCTTCGACAACTGGCTTTCATTATTATCATGATCCGGTCCGGGTTGAGTTTGGATCCTGAAGCGTTGAAAAGTGCACTGGTGAGGCTAATTATTTTCATTTTTGTAGTATCGATACGATTTTAGTATTTTTGTGGCATCCTTGGTTCCGTTACAACAACTGTGGAAGTAATTTTCATCACATTGGCCTCATATTACCTCTTTGGATTGCCGCTATCAATAGCCATAGGCTTTGGTTATGTTCTCGCTGCCTCATCACCCGCCGTGACTGTGCCGACAATGATACAACTCCAAAATGAGGAGCGCGGCACCGATAAGGGCATCCCTACGATTGTTCTAGCAAGTGCGACCATCGATAATCTGTACAGCATCACGGCCTTCTACATTGTGATTGCGACATCCCTAAACTCTACAGGGCCGTTAAGTCATGTTATCCCAAGCATTTTGGGTGAAATTATTGTTGCCCTTGTTCTCGGCATTGTAACAGGCTTCGTCTTGAGGGTTCTGCCACGGAAAGAATCAAGCATGGCACATTTCGGTCGTGCAACATTGCTGTTATGTTTAGCTCTGGGATACTATTACGGCGCCAGGGCATTGAATTATGTCATTGCGGGACCCGTGATTGTGTTTTTGATGTGCATTGTCGCGGCATTGCAATGGAAACGCGATAATGTTAAAAAGGTTGGTTATCCTGTGATTATTGTTCATAATCGCTGCTTACAATGTACGCCTTCAGAGTAAACCAGAAGAACGAGGGTTTAAAATTATGTGGGTACTTTTCTTCCAACCCATGCTCTTTGCCTTAATCGGATTGTTTTTCGACTTTTCTGTTATTACTTGGAAGCTGTTCGGTGATGCTGTTATTGTGATTGTTATTGGTGGGTGTTACACGACCCAAAATGCCAAACAAATGTGCTTTTCAGGTATCATTTGTCGCATCATCATAGCTTTCATCATTTCTTTCTTATTTTCGCATACTTTCAAATTGAAAGAACATATCTTTGTATCATTCGTTTTCTGTCCAAAAGCTACAGTTCAGGTAAGCTGTAATATTTTATTTGCAAAATTGTGTTTGAAATTGAATTTCCAGGCGGCCTTGGCCCCTGCTCTCGCATCATATTGCGTGGGAGAGTATTCCGAACATGCTAGATTCGTCCTACAAGCTTGTGTTCTCAGCATTTTGATTACGGCCCCTATTGGACAAGTCATTATTCTCACCTTGGGTCGACTATTGCTAACCAAGCGAAACATGGTCGGAGACGTAAACGGTTCGCCGATCCGGGCTTCATTCGCTGAGAAAGATTTTGAACAACTGAATGCTCACAACATTGAAATCAGAGACTATGAACCAACTAGTGACAATAAGGTTAAAAATTTAGATGTCGAATCACTTTCTAACAAAAGCCAGTAGAATAGAACATAGAAACAATAAATAGATTTATTAAAGCCATCATTTACAAGCATTAGACAGTTCCAATTCGCCAAGTGCAAGTCTTTGATCGAGTTCGTCAACCTTCCAGTAAAAATTTCTTCGATACACCGCATGACAGCCACATTCAGATGGAATGTACAATAATAAGCTCACGGCATTACGTTTGGTTTGATTCAGGTCCAATGTGAAGTTAAGGTTGCCGCCATAGACACGATAAGCATTTTTGTAAACCTTCGAACAGTCACTTGACTGAAAGAATAATGCATGCGCATTGATAAGATTGTCGTGACATAGTACGGTGCCAAAAACATTGACTTTGATACTGTAGACAAAGAGGAAGGTCAAACAGGATAGAAGTAATAGGGTCCTCATGGGGCTTAAATGGCATCGGCTAAACGTGTAATTTCTAACAATTTTGTGGCAATAATAATTTGTTTGGGTAAATTTGCTAATTTCCATGGTGCCATTTTTAGTCATTTCACCAGGGTCGTCGGACATGGAAACCTATTCCTGAACTTTCCGCTTCGATTGATTGGCGCCATGATCGACGCCCTTTTATTTTTAATTCATTGGTTACCAAGTTTGATTTTCCCTATTGTGCTCAGCTTTTCAATTTACGTATGTGTATCAACGAAGACAACGACAACGACACAGTCAACGCCAGGTGGCCCACCGCAACAGAAGAAAGAAACGAAACTTTATTTCTGTGGTGTAAGTATACACTTTTACAAAGGTTAAAACAAATTACCGATCAAACTATTACAGGCCGAAATCGATAACCAAATCGTCGTCGATAAAGCGGTGGATGCCGTCGTGACACCAGAAAATGTTGCCAAGGTTAAGGCAGAAGCGGAAAAGGAAGCGGAGAAACATCAATCTAAAACGGAGGAGCCTGATGCGGCAGGAGCTGTAGGTGATAAGAAGAAGAGTAAGGAAAAGAGTAAAAAAGAAAAGTCGAAGAAGAGTGCCGAAAAGAAGAGCAAGAAGAGTGGCGCTGGCGGCAATACCGACAAAACGCAGAAAAGCGTCAAAAGCGTAAATACCACCCAGCAATCGGTGACTATCGACAAAACTCAGCGAAGCAATTCAAAGTCAAGGAAGGTGTTACCTGAAGGCGGCACAAATGCTGATAAGAATCCGACAATGGTTAAACTCGTGGATGCAGTGAAGGCTAGTTCAAAGTTAAAGACTGCTGTCAACCATGAGATCCAAAAAGGCGTAAGGATACACGTTTGGGTTATTTGAGTGATGCAAAAGCATAATTTCAGCGATTCACACTGAAACTCGAAAACTACGAAGACACCTATGCCGTCGAACTGTCAACAAAGTCTGGTGGTGTCGTCCTTTCCTTGCACAATGATATCAAGACTTTCACGATCGCGTGGGGCGAAGCAGCGACCTGTATCACGAAGTTCGACACTCCAAAAGAGTCATACACTTACCTAACCTTCAACATCAGTGATAAGGAGGTTACCGTCGTGGTGGGTGATAAGGTTATCACCACGTTTGCGACAAAGCCACCAATAACTGAAGTGACTACGATCACGACGTATGGCCTGGAAAGGCCTCCGATTTATTTTGCTACTTTGTAAAGCATATTGACTTTTGATGACAGTATAAATGTGGCATAAATGTGTACAGGTTGTTGATAAAATTATTTCAAAAATTGTTTTGAGATCCTTGAAAAACTAATCAACACAAATATTTACATTTCCCGTTACAATACCCTTCCATTAATGCCCCCTTCAATCACCCCTCACGGTGTACGTGCCCTCGGGGGATGGACTGACACCGGCCGTTTGAAATAGGAACCTGTGCCACTACGACCATGTTGCCGACTCTTGTGGTCACAATTCAATGGCTACTCGGTCTACTGACACCGATAATCATTGGTTTTGGACTTTTTGGATGTTTCGGAAAGAAGAAGCCAGCCACGACTAATAATGATAAGCTACTTCAGGGTGATACTGCACGGGTTTGTTTTACAGGTGTCAGTTCATCTTTACCTGAAGCAGTTATTTTCAGAAGGCCCCAGTCCGACAGACATCCTCGTCTAAGCCGAAACTAGCAACGACGCCCGATACTAATCAACAGAAAGTGTCTCTGGCTGCCAGTGCTACGAGCCCTGCCCAAACGGCACCAAATGGTGTCTCCGGTGATAAGAAAGACGAGCCAAAAGACAGCAAACATTCAAAACACGAGGAAAAGAAATCCGATGAAGGCCCGAAAGAAAAACCAAAGGAGAACAGTGCCGAAGGTAAGAAGACGTCAAAGAAGGAAGACAAGCACGAAGGCGATGATAACAAGCCGGAAGACAAGAAAGAATCGAAGAAAGAAGCTCCCGAAGGTGACAAAAAGGATGAAACGCCGGCGGGAGGCGCTCCTGATGCCGCCGCGGCTCCAGGTGGCGGTGGCAGTAAGGACAGTGCTGGGAACAAGAAGATTCAACCCCGTGTTATCAAACGTGACGCCAAGGCACAACGCATCGCTGAAGGCAAGGAGAAGCGCGGGAAGGGCGATTATCCAACGATGGATGATGTTTTGTCGGATTGGGATTCCGAAAAGGAGAAGGAGAAAGAAAAGAAGAAAAAGGAGAAAGAGGGCGGCGGTGAAGCCGAAGGTGAGGTCAAAACAAAGAAGGCCGACATATCCAAGATGCAGCCTACAAATCTCGACGATCCCACGAAGGAGCAGGACTGTGTTGGTGGCAGTGCGGAAAAGAAATCCAAAAAGGACGAACATGGGGTGAGTGGTGAAGCCTAAAGCTCTTATACGTGTGGTCATCTCACAAATTACAGGATGACAAGAAGCACGCCGCTGATCAGGAAGACAAAAAGCCTGCCGGCGCATCTAAAAAAGAAGAAGCGCATCCGGAAGGAACCTCCAAAAAGGACAAAGAAGATGAGGACAAGAAAGAAGAACCGTAACATCTGTTTCCATCTACCCCTTCCTAACTTATACAGCATAAAATGATTTATAACTCGTCACACTCAATAAAACAAAGATATGAACAAGAGGGCATTAAGGGAGGTTAAAACAACAAGATTACAAACACAAAGTTAATTTAAGAAGTGATAGTCACCGTGTAAACTTTAACAATATTTGATTCACTGCCAACAGCAAGGACACGGGTATTTTCATCAAAACGGGGGTTACCATCGGATTTCTTTGGCTCAGGACGGAAGTGAAGCGCGCTAATCGGCATGCTAAAGCCATCAGCACCGGTGATTGTGTAGAGTTCCGTAAAGACTGGAGTTCCCGGTTTCGTGAAATTCAATGAAGCGATGGTGATTGCGCCAGTTCCGAAGCCGGCCGCGATGAGGACAGACCTAAAAATTTGTAATAAACTTCGCACAGAAAACCCGAAATTACACACTTACTCATCAGAGAGCGGCGTTCTCGCCACATCGACAGCCATGACAGGGCCTTGCAGCGATACTGAACCCAATATCTTTCCTTCCGGAGCAGTCCAATACGCCAGAACAGCATCGCGGCCACCAGTAACGAACACAGTTGAATCGGGTAGCCACGCCGCTGTCAAGATCATCCGTTTATGCGCTTCGGTAATGTGGGCGGCTTCCGCCCACACTCCACTATCGGATTCCTTGTGATAAAGGCCATAGGATCGGTCGCGAGATACGCTGACAAGGTATTCGCTGTTCGGCGAGAATGCAATATTATTCACAGTCAAATTGTGACCTTCCAACTTGCTGACAATGTCCCAGTCTGATGTCTTTCGAATGAAAATCGTTGAATCAGCGTCAGTTGTGCTCAGGCAGCATGTAGCAAGAAATTTGCCATCGGGAGAAACTGCAACAGTACTCGATGGATGCGGATGTCCGTACAGAGATTCCGCGACTTCCCAGTACGTGTACTTCATCAATTGATTGGTCGTTGGCCGTTGCGTCAGGTTAAACTCCTCTTCAGCAAGTTGTTCCTCCTGATCACCACCGGCGGCAATATTCTGAACACCAAGCACGGGCTGTTTGAAGAAAAACGTCGTTGGAAGCTCCTCGTCGGCACGCCTCAATTCATTGACGTCGATATCAGTCAGCTGCTCGATAGTTCGAATGAATGACTTCGGAGCTTTGTAGATTCGGAATGGAAGCTCATCGGCGCCGACGGCCAAAGTCAATCCAGAAAGAGGGTAGAGCCGATGAATGTCATACTGATGGGATTCGGGACGAGAAATCTGAGCAAATGTGCCATCCTTGAGTGTTGCCATAGCGTGAATTTCATGATCACGGTGTCCAGCGGTGAATAAGATGTTGCCACTGGGATCCCATTCTGCGCTGACAATCATAGACTGATGTCCGGTAATCGGGGGCGGGGCTTCGACCGTATTGTAGAAGTCGCATTCTTGAACAATGTCGAAGACGATGAAACTGCCTTTGGTCGTGTAGATAATGAGGCGAGAGGATTTCGGAATAAAAGAACCGCCACAATAGCCGAATGGACGTTCGCCAGCTTCGCCGCCACGGACCTGCAACAAATCATTTTAGAAACGATTTTAACGGACAAAATAGTCAATAAAACTAACCAAAGTAATCCAATTTTCAGTCTCATCGTCACCTTCTGGATCCGCCCGAAACTCATAGACACCAAAATCAGTTTCATTGGATACAACCAACAGCCTTTTGCCAGTATCGTCAAACGACAATGAGCAAATGTCAGCAGTGAACTCTCCGATGACTGTATCAGTGGACAGAGAGCGCATTTGGCCGGCAACTTCAAGATCACGACGCATTTTGAGATCGTTCTCGGGCTGGGGGTTCTTCGAAGCTGGCTCCCATCGAACAACCGTAACCTTCGGGCCATGGCTAAAGGCACACGCGATGTCAGCACCAATCTTACTCATGGCAACGCATAGCACGGGGACGGCAGTCGGTGATAGAAGGCTGACTAATTGAAGCTTTGAGAGATTTGAGGTCTGAAATGAACAATAAATTTAAAAAATGATGATTTAAAAAAAGCTTACATTGATTTCAACGAAATAAACGTTTCCATTAACGCATCCAATAGTACAGAACAAATATCCATTAAGAACAACTGCATCGAAGCACTTAACATCGGCTTTGAGCTGGTAGTGATGCACATCGCCGCGATCGGTACTGCGCCAAAAGAGATCAGCCCGACGGCACCAGAATGACACAGTTGTATCGCAAGTTGTTCCGTACACTTGAGCATGACAAAAGTCGGACGGAATACTGGAAGGTTCACCTGCAAAGGGGTAAACAAATTGTTGATCAATGATTGTCATCACGAAAACAAAGCAAACACGAGGAAAAAAATGCTTACCATTGCTGGTTAAAACAGCTTCAATTTGATTCAAACGGTTCTTCGTAACTTCATACGTGACGAGATTTCCATATGAGTTAATGTGGAGTAGCACATCTGAAGAAAGGACAACTTTAAACGAAGCTTTGGCCTAAAAAGGCTTACCTTTTCGCAGAGTATTCGAACTTCGCGCAAAGTTCAAAGCAGCCACTGATGACGTCAAGGGAATAGTCTTTGCGATAGGGGGGACTGTATAGTCAGTGAAGGCCTGAAAAGAATAAACTTCCATTTATAAATATATAAAAGTGTGATAAAAAGGCTTACAGAAGCATGACAAAGACAGATATCACGATGAGTGGCAAAAGCTGCAATTGTCCGATCACTGTTCCAGACTAATCCATTTCGAATCGGCGATATGGCCGCGAAGACATCCTTTGTTTTAACATCCAACTTCATTCTGGTCACTGAAAGGGAAAGAATGAAGGCAGGGGTTGGGTTTTTAACTCATCAAAAATCGGCGAAGTGATGTTTGAAACGTTCCTTCCCGAAGAGCCTCGTTTTGACCAGCCCTTTCTTTCGTCATGGGAGTTGTCGGGGCGCACGTGGTCGAGAAGAAGGTTGCGTGACTGGCTGTAAGCGCGACAGTTGCTTTTTAGATAAGCGAGATACAATCTTGTCAAACTCGGTTGAATCGCGCTTTGACGTAATTTTATTATCGATAAATGCCAACCATTTCTAGTAGTTGATATTTTAAAAAAGAAAATTGATTTTCATTTCATTTGAAGTCATTACTTTGGAATATTGAATTTGCAAAAATGTCATAATCAAGCCACCAACCGAATATAAACACTACAATTCGGTCATGACCTTATCTTTAACCATGCTATCCTATTTTTGACCACATTCCCTTTACATATTCACTTCCCCCTGCCTGTCAGCCATGCTTCTCGACCTCGCTGACATCACCCACACAGCCGTCACCGAGCCCGTCAATGCTCATCCTCTGTTAACGACAACGAAGCCAACCAAATCCTCCGGCACTGTCCAAGTCGATGTTGATCCCCTTGCTGCCCTGTCCATCGCCGATCCTTTATCTCATCCTAGTGAAGATTTTGCTGATCCTCTGGGTGCTGTCGATCCGTTGACGGCGATTGCTGTAGCAGCTGTAGCGACCAAATCAACAGAACAGAAGCCGAAGAAAGCAACAAACGGCGTAAACCTCAATCAACCCCTAAGACTATTCGATGTGGACACTGGTAACTTGGCAAATACGCTGGAGCAAACCGACGATGATCAACCCCCAGATTTGGATCCTGTTATAAGCGGATTCGCACCATGGAGCGCAATGCGGGCGCGTATTTTGGAGAATTTTACGGCAACCGATCAATTGTCTCTGGAAAGTAGCTTTTTGAGGGCTGATTCGTTAAAAAGTGAACAGAAAGTTGCTTCAAAGGTTCACAAAAAGCACAGGTAGCTTTATATATTCCCCAGTATATATAAAAAGGGAGAATTTACAGCAAAAAGGAAGAAAGCAACAAAGTCAAGCTTGTCGGATTGTCACAAAGCGAATTTGAACAGAAAATCCGAGACTTTCGAAAATTATTGAGATTCCTATGGGATCAAGAAAGGCGATTGGAATGCATTCAAGTAGGTGGATCGTTTTGATTAGAAAAAATATATACAAAATGTGGTTTTAGTTGTCGATCGAAATCGCGAAGTTGCTTCATTCCGTGACGGTCCCCCAATACTATCCATCCCTCTTCGTCCACGTTACCGATTTCTTGGATACTTTCGGAGATCTCGTTTATCAACGCCTTCTTGTCAAAGCGAAGGAAGAAAGAACCGCCGCTGGCTTGCCCTCATTGCCAACACACTTTGTAACCGCGGATATCCTCGAAAGGACGCGGATAACAGCGAGGAATTGGTTTGGAAAGGTTCAAGAAGTCGATGAAGTTCTTCCAAGAATCTATCGTAAGTTTGAACCTTCTCAATACACTTTTCATAAATTTTTATATATAATTTCAGTCGAATTGTGCCTTCTCAAATGCATGCGCTTCATGGATGACAGTGCTATCGTGGCAAATCTAATGCGAATGGGATCCATGGCGAGAAACCTTCAACATCCCCTAATTTCTTCCTATGCACGTTGCTACCTCTGTCGTATCACGATGCGTTTGAACCCGACGGAGCGAGGTCCACATTGGCTAAGCTTGAATGATTGGATGCAAACTTACACGACTCAGCCAGTATGTCTGCTTTGGCCGGCATTGGAATACGTTGTTCAATGTGTCTCATATGGCGCAATGACCTATAACGATTTGCTACCAATTTGGGAGTATTGCTCGGCCAACAACAGGCGAAACGTGATTCTGTGTTCGTTTGTCAATGGCGTTTCAAAGTTCTACTTGGCTGAACATGCCCTCGAGGCAACAAAACTGGTAAGCAATCAGTACTAGTAGTAACGTAACCGTTTAAAACCAACATTTCCAGGTCACCGACGCCGACGATGTCACAGCTGAAGAAATCTCAACCCTTGGACGTAACCTCAACTGTGTCGACATCGACGAAAAGTACAAAAAGACCATTCTGAAGTCTGTTTGGAGATGCATCAATAGGATTGTGCCAGTACCCGGATTTTTATCAGCCATCTCGATTTGGATTGAATTCGTTGCGAAGCACTTTACAACCCGTGAAATTGATATCATTCTCGACCAGATAGTCAGAATCATTGCCCCGAATAAGATCTTTGAGAACCACTATGCCGTCATGAGCAACATTCTGTCTACAATTTTCACGCATTCAAAGTCCCCAGTCACAGAAATTCTTCAACTCGATTCGCTCATTCGCTTCGTGGACCTCTTCCGGAAAGACACTGCTCGTCGGGATGCTTCATCCACCGTGCTTCAGGCTTTTGTTGATGGATGCCGACAGGAACCAATCGCTGATCTCCGCCTTGCATTCTTGGTTGTCGACATGTGTAAACGGCTTCACGATTCATTCAACCTCTACGCATCACCTGACGACATTGATGATGCCGCAAGGTTAATCAAAGCAGCTTTGAATAAGTTTGGCTTTTCCAACGATCCTGAACGCAGTTTGGAATTCCTCGTAAGCTGTCGTGCAGCAACAATGAACATGGACGGCGTCCAAAAGTATATCATTCATCGTATCCAAATCCTGATTCTTGATATCATTCGACGATCAAGATTTTCGACCGCACAAGCCGTATTCATTCAGTCATGTGTAGCCAATCTGTACATTATGATTCCATCGATAGAATCTGCAACAGCTCGTATTCAGTTATACGTGCAGTCAGGCCAGGTGGCACTAGCAGCACAAGCGTTCGTTTTTGTACCAGATTTCGTCTCCGCGGCAGCGAGGGATTTCGGACAACTAAAATGCGGCGCTGACTTTGCTAGATTAGCTCCGTTCTTCTTGGCATTGCTAGTCACGACGCCGGATAGTATCACTGATAATGGGACTAATGCAGTGATGGATTGCTACCGAGAGTTCTTGAATGCTGTTATTGAGTAAGTAGTGCGATTGATTATGCATTCAACAGAATGTCAGCTTAATCTTTGTTTTCAGCTATCCATGGACATACTCTCCTGCCGTCGAACTCCAACACGGCCGAATCCTCATTAGCGGCCTGCAATCAATGTTGGTTCGACGTCGTCTCTACGACAAAACCATCATTGGCGCAGCGACAACAGCCCACCTCTTCAAATGGATAGATCGGTCTGAAGATGCGAAACGTCGCCAAGTCGAAGCTATCGACATCAACATTACGCTGACTGTCGAGAATCTACAAGGAATACTTCGTTCCGAAAAGGGTCAATGTACTTTGAACATGGAATTCGTCGAAGTTGTGGCCAAATTTACAACTTCTGAAGTTGTAGAATCCTTAGCAACGACGGCAAAGGAATCTTACAAGAAGTGTAAGAAAGTCCCTGAATTTGCCAGTCGTCTAAAGGCAGTAAAAAGTGCCTAAAGTTGTAGTAACATAAAACGTGTACATGTTATTTCTGTGATAATTGCAAAATGTCAGATATCGACTGATAATAAATCATTATAATTGCATATGTATGGTCTCGGATAAGGTTAATTCTATTTATTTTTAATCTAGACGAATCGACGTTTATGGTCAGAAGGCGCAACAACGAAAATGAGCAAATCAAATTACAAGAACTTCTGGATCTCATCATAAATAGCCAACACGAGAGCACCACCAGTACCACGGATAACGTTGGAACCAGCGCCCTTGAACATGGCAGCCATACCCTCGTTCTTGATGATCTTGACGGCGCAATCCCAGGTGTTCTTGTAGAGGATGTCCTTGCGGCCGGACTGCATCATCATGCGTCGGCGAACGGTATCCCACGGGTAGGAGAGGATACCCGAGCCAACAGTCACGACTTGAGCAATAGCCCAGGCGGCGAAGAAGTTCAGCTTCTTATCCTTGGCGAAGACGTACTTGGCTGTGTCGAACATGCCGAAGTAGGCGGCACGGTAGATGATGATACCCTGGACGGAGACGAAGAAACCACTGAAAGTGAACATTTAGAAAAACTGTTTTCGGTTGCAATGAAGTCGAACGTACCGGTAGATACCGATCGGGCCATCAGACTTGACACTCTTGACAAGACAGTCGATAAGACCCTTGTATTCACGGTTAGCACCATGACCGACATCAGCGGCAAGACGGGTTCGAGCGTAATCAAGAGGGTAGACGAAGCACAGCGAAGTGGCACCAGCAGCACCGCCAGCGGCAAGGTTACCGATGAAGAAGCGAGTGAAGTCCTTCTTCTTGTCAACACTGAAACAATTTTGTAATTTTTATATACCAAATTTAAGAAAATGAACGAACCCCTTCATAAACATGTTCTTGTAAGTATCCTTGAAGGCAAAGTTGAGGGCCTGGGTCGGGAAATACCGGATAACATTGGCCAAGTTTCCTCGCCATAGAGAAGCGAAGCCTTGCTCTTTGGGGACGCGAACGAGGATGTCGATGATACCCTTGTAACGCTTGTCGACGGCAATCGTTTGCGAGGCATCTTGAACCTGAAACCAACAAATTCGACGCTGATCCAAGGCAAAAAATCGCAAGAAACAAACCTGCAAAAGCAGCTTGACACGCTCGATCGGCGCGACAGCGGTCTTTGAGACGGCAGCGGCGGTTCCTCCAGACGCCAGATCAATCAAGAACTTCTTCGGGTTGAAGCCCTTTGGTGCCTTCTCCTTCTTTGGTGCTTCGGCCATGGTGTTGAGTCTGTCTGTCTGGAAAAAACGGAACTATGGGAATCAACCAGTCACTGATCCGAGGAGCGGCCAAGTGAGAGCCTGTGAACGCGCGAAAATGCCTTTATATGCGTGAAATCGACGCGAACCAGGTCGAGAAAGGGCAAATGGCACGCGAGGTAACGGGAAAGGGCAAATTTGAATCGAATGGAGCGTGAAAACGGCCGAAAAGGGGTGAAAAGAGTGAGAACAAAGTGAGGCGGGTTGCGCGAGGGGTGTTCGCCTTTACAGTTTTCTCCAGGCTTTTCGTGATAAGACAGTTTGGGGTGCAAAGTGTAAGATTACTGCGTGCGTGTAATTTTGATTAATTGTTAATTTGAACATTATGATGTCATCAAATTTGTGTTATTCTTTTTATACGTTTTGACTACATGAAATAACAAAACTTATCAAAAGCGATTTCTTCAAAAGTCTCTTTTCATGAATAAATTTTTACTCATCAGTTACAAAAGATGAAATATGCGTGTGCATTATTGAGATTCGAAAATGACGTCGTAAAATGAAGAGGCATCACAGCGGAAGTCGATGATTTCTTCACAAAAAATGACAAACAGTACTGACAAAGTCGGCAAGTGCACCGTGAAGTTGGTTCGCGCTGGAAATCATTTCACTTTGTGGTACCATTAATCCAGGAGCGACTGCTATCATATCACAAACATGAAAAGTTAGATGAACGACGACAATGCCTACTATCACGTGGAACTTATCAAAATATTCTCCATACTCTGGAAGGAAAACCTGGGTGTACCGATTGAAAATACACAACAGAATACCGAAAACTGAGTTGACACCGAAGATTCCAAACAAAAGGGTATGAATGAGTGTTGTGGGAGGTGGGCTATACCGAAGTGGACCACTCTTAAATGCAATTTTAAGATACGATAACACAAGAGAAAACAAACCAAGAAGCAACTATAATACGGTGACAAAATCACTACATTACCGAGCAATATCAACACACTAATCAGTTCAGCCCAAATGATTTGGTTCAACAAATAATACTTGAATGTGTTTAGCGTTTTTGATTGAGTTAAAATTACATAAATTGAAAAGATTGAAAGAATAAAGTCGATGACTAAATGTGGAATAAGGTCATAGCGAGTGTTGAAAAATGGAGATATTTTGATTATTGCAGTTTCATTAACCATCATTTACGAAGTTGACACATACACAGTATATGTACGATATTGTGGTTCTTTGTTGGAACATTGATCTTTAGTTTCAATTACACAAGGGAACCGTCAGAACTTAAGTTGGAGTTTCCGAACAAGCTATATATCATTCGATAGACCTTTGAATGGATAAGCGAAATCCAGAAAATAATTTTCCGAAGAGGCCTGGGGGCTTGGTAAATTGACTTCAAAGTTTGAGAATCCGATTTTTTGAAGCACTGTAACTTTTGCTGCTGTAGTCGCATCGTCATTTAAGCATGATATTAATGTAGGGGGTGTTTAGAGCTATCCAACGGTCTTTTGATCGAAATTTTCGGACTTCACATTTTCGAGTAATTTGTGTGGTAAAATCAGCATTTTTTAGATCCTTATTACTCGAAAACGGCAAGGTCAAAAATTTCGATCAAAAGACCGTTGGATAGCTCTAAACACCCCCTACAATAATATCGCACTAAAATCACGATTCGATTACAGCAACAGAAGTTGTAACGCTTCAAAAAATCGGATTCTCAAACTTTGAAGTCAATTTACCAAGCCTCCAGGCCTCTTCGGAAAATTATTTTTTGGATTTCGCTTATCCATTCAAAGGTCTATCGAATGGTATATAGCTTGTTCGGAAACTCCAACTTAAGTTCTGACGGTTCCCTTGTAAACTTTTACACTCCAGCTGTAAAAGGCAACTTTTTTATATCACAAACAACTGAACATGCAGAACCCATTATGTTACATTAAATTAGTCACAAAAAACTATGCATTTGTTAATTTTAGAAGAGTGTTGCTCTATTTATATTTTTAATCTTTTTGAATCTTTGAGCTCAAAAGAATCCGGTACAAAAGACTTGGATTTTAGAATCTGGATGCGGAGGATCCGAAACTGTAGATCCGAAGGAATCCTTCGGTGCTGAAGATTCGTAAAACCCAAAATCCTCTAAATCCGGATTCGGAGGATCCGCTATAAATCCAGAGGGACTAACTTTGATCCTTATAATATATACAATCGTAATATTGTTAAATGTTACTCAACAAATTATATAATTGTTGAGTGTTTTCAAGAAAGGATACTACCTAAACCGTAGTATCAACATCGTTGCCTGACGTTTGAGCCTTCTCTTTGCCAGCACCCAATGGTTTTAATGTGTTCTTTGAGAATGTTTTCGATGACACGTTCATTTTTTTATATTAAATCAAAAATATTCAATGTCAAACGCGATAGTCTGACGCATTTTTTTCCAAAAATTACTTTTCATAAATAAATATCAGTTCATTATTCACGTGTACTGTAAACACCCACATTCCATGTGTTATGATCTTTCACCGGCTTACTCCCCCTATTTTTGTCAACTGTATAAATTTTGCACACGTTTTACGCTCCTGTTTAGAGAACAATGCCGTCATTAATGCATACCGAATAGAGGCTTCCACCAAACATTTACATTGTCGACTAACGTTAACGCTTTCTATTCATTTCCCTTATCACCAGCATGCATTTTCAACCCGCATCGCTCCGTTCCATGCTCATTCGCGATGCAAAACATGCTTGGTACACGCATACTTTGCTTTCTTTTATTTTTATTTTGTACCCCTGCAATCGCCGATGACATCAAATCGCGGATTGACTGTGAACCTGGATGGGATAAAGATCATGGAGATTGTGTAGCCAGAGGGTGTATTGAGGACCATGCTGATACCACCGTATGCTGTTTTAGTGATAATAGTGTGACTTATTAGTAGTTTTTAAGATCGGAAATGTACCATCATGCTACTATCCAAAGCTTACCGGCTACTTGGCGACAAATTCATCTTTCAACGGAGCCCCTGATACCGGGATTCTGTTGACAAAGGACCCGGATAGTGTTAAAAATCCCTATGGTGACGACATTAAAGACTTATTTTTCAAAGTGGATAGCATCGGCGCCGTTTCGCATATTACTATCACCGCTAGAGACTCACAACGTTGGCGGCCCGCGGTTAAGCTAAATGAAGACACTCCAATTGAGGCTTCTGAATCTTTCAAAGTGCAGTCATACTTCAACGGGATTTGGTACTTTGTCGTTACCCGTACTTCAACGGGTGCCGTCGTTTTGGATTCATCCCTCGGTGGACTGTTATTCGCCGATCAGTTCATCCAATTTGGCGCCTATCTTGGCACTGATGTCATCTATGGCTTCGGGGAGAACCTCCATGGCAATCTTCGACGTGACTTCTCAAACTACATGACCTATGCGTTGTTTGCTCATTCTCGGCACCCTGATAGCCATCATCCTGATAATGGCCATAATCTTATGGGTACAAACAATCAATATTTTATGTTCGTGTCATACCAAATTTTATTTTCAGGCGTTCACAACTTTTTCATCGGCATTGAAGCCGACGGCAAAGCTCACGGTGTTTTCTTTTTCAACTCCAATCCCCAAGAAGTTGTTTTGGGCCCGGCACCATCCGTCGTCTATCGTACTATTGGTGGCCAACTCGAATGGTTTATCTTTCCAGGGCCCAGTGTGGAGGATGTGATCCGACAGTACACTTTACTCGTCGGTAAACCCGTGCTGCCACCATATTGGGCACTCGGTTACCAGTTGTCACGCTATGGCTACAAAGGGACTTCAGACATTGCTGATACAGTTAACCGGATGCGTGATGCCGGCATCCCTCAAGATGTGCAATATTCCGATATTGATTACATGGATGGAGGGCGAGATTTCACTTATAACCCAGATGTAATACATTTTGTTTAAATTAAAAGTTTGATGAATGTAGTTTTTAGAAATTTGCCGGTTTCCCAGAACTATTGAACACGTTGCACTCAAACTTTTCCATGCATGCTATCCTTATCTTTGACCCTGCTATCACGGTTGACCATGCGGTCGCGGAAAGGGCTATCAGTCAGGTATTGTCTAACAAGGAAACCATTCCAACTTGAACTCACCGATTTGGACGAGACCTATGCCATTCGAAAGAGCGCAAAATTCTAAGATATAAAGCGGAAGCCGTTTTTACCAAATGATTTTTTCAAATTTGTTATGAATTTTTAAAGTGGTAAAAAATGACTTTTTGGCAATTTTTGAATAATTAATTTACAAGTCAAGAAGAGAGAGAGAGAGAGAGAGAGAAGAAGAGAGAATTATTCTTTATTAGAGAATGTTTCAAAGGTGATTACAGAAAGACAATGGAGTATGTGAGATGATGGGTAAATCCCATTAAGCACATAAAAACAACGAAATAATAATTTTGTGACAACAGACGTTGCACATTATTATAAAATAAAATTATTAGAACAAAGGAATCAGTATATCAGTTGAGGAGGCCATCTTCTTGAAACTGTCGGATGCCAGTGATGTGTTCGATGTAGATGTCTCGGCTCCAATGGATGACGTCACTGACCATAAGCCGCTTCATTAACGCTGCATATCGGTGAGGAATTCGTAATCTTCGGATGCAGTTTTCGTTTGCAGGGTCAAAGCTTCCCAGGGATCCAACGATGAATGCGTCACAGAATGTTTTGTATCCCAGGTCCTTCAACGACGTTTCGATGCCTTCGTATTTGGTCTTCTTGCGTTGACGAGCTTCCTCAAAAGCTGCATAGCTGGATTCAAAAGGGATGGCAACGTCGATAATCGTGGCGATTTTGTTCTTTTCGTCGATCCACGTGATGTCGGGTCGAAGGTCGGAGTCACATCCAGGAACAGTTTGGTTTACGAACAGTTTGTCCTGACTGCGATTCGGAATCACTTTTTCTAAGCGCGTGACAATAGCGTTGTGCCGCTTCGTGGCTGCTTCAAGATGAACTGCACAGTGGTTGAGCACGTGGGGCAGGCTTTCGAGGGAATATCCGCACTTGCGGCAGTTCTTGGCGCCGTTATCGAATTTGAGACAGCCCCGCAGGGGAACGGTGTTGTGTCTGGCACGCATGATGAACCGCCAATCGCAGAAACGAGTGAAGTTCCCACGATTCATGAAGTGGTTGGAAGCAGAACACAAGCTTGCGACTTTGAAGACTTTACCTTGATCAGGTTTCGCTGCCAGTTTTTGGGCTAGATTGAGTCGTACCGCCATCTTTAGTTGTCTTTCGATGTTATCCGTTCTAGTGCGGTGATCGGCAATGAGCAGGTAGATGCCATCGGGGCTACATTCCCAATGGATTGATGGTATCATCTTTCGGAGTTCACGCGTTGAAATGCGTAAACGGGTCCAGATCGAGCTTCTGGATGAGAAGGGGCCCGCAAACAGGCCATCAGTTTTGCCGTTAAGATAATCCTGTATCAGTTCGGACGATGGAAGATGCTTGATCCGTTGTTTGACGTCATCGTTGAGGGTTGACTTCGCCATTGCTACCACATCGGGATCTTGTGAGTGTAGTAGATGATATGCTTGAACCACGTTGCATATGTCGGCCAGAGTCTTCAGCGGCATGAGATTGGTTCCACCGCATTTGTGGGGAAGATACAGGATTTCGGTACTTGCACGGGAGGGGAGGAAAAGCCATTTCTTCGCACACTTCTTTATCCGATTGTCGAGTTCTCCTAGCTTTTTGCGTTCCATTCGGCCTCCTTTCATGTGGAATACGATTTTGGAGATCACGAACGTACGAACGGCGTCGACTTTCTGCCACGGGGCAAGCAAGCTGGCATCAATCAATTGAACATCTTTGTCCATCTCATGCAAGATTTCTTCTCCAGTTGCGCCATATTTGAAGCCCGTTGGTATTCCTAGATGTCGGTACAGGTCCTTCTTATCAGATGGAACTATTGCTTCACCCTGGATTTGGAATTCAACGGGTGGACAGTGACTGCGAGTTCCATCGACAATGAGGCTTGCGCATTTAGCGGCGTTAAACTGCAGGCCAGCCCAATCAGCTACAATCGCTGCGATGCCAAGTTGTTTCTGGAGACCGGATGCTGATTGGGCAATAAGGGTCACGTCATCAGCGTAGGCGAGTACGTCGACGTTAAAACCACCGAGTTCATATCCTTCAGCGACAGTTTTAACTGCTCGGATCATTGGTTCCATTACGATGTCGAAGATGATGGGTGAAAGAGGGCAGCCTTGACGAACTCCCGATTTTATTGGGATTGGGTTAGTCATCCCCTCATTACTTCGAATTCGGGTGGAGCAGCCGTCGTACAATGCCTTGATGAGTCCGGTTGCCGTTTCATTTAGACCGATCCATTCGAGTGATTTCATGATGGTCCTATGTGGCACACTGCCAAAGGCGTTCTTCAGATCCAGCCAAGCGATAGCAGTTATCTGGGATCTTTGCCGGGCATCGTGGATGACAGACTGTAGCATAAAGTTATGCTCGAGGCAACCTTCGAATTTCAGGAATCCCTTCTGAGCAGTGGTGAGTCGATTGTTACGGTCGCACCAATCGAGGAGCCTCCATGCAATGCACGAAGAAAATAGTTTTCCTAGCGTGTTAGAGAGCGCAATCGGTCGCCAATTATGGATATCGTCTTGGCTGCCTTTCTTGTGGATCAGGATGGTAGTTGACATTTTCCACGAAGAAGGGACATGTCCGATGCGCAGTACAGCATTGAAGATCGACGTAATGATGGTGCAGTGAGGATCGGCTTTCTTAAGGTCATTGTATCGGATACGATCTGGGCCAGGGGCAGTGTTAGAGACTGCGGCAAGGCGGGACGACACCAGACTGGTAGAAAATGGCATGTTGAAAGGGTCGCTCGTATCAGGTGGGGGTAGTGATGGCACACATTCGGGAATCTCGGTCATGTCGCACGGCAAGTCAGTGTAAACCCTCTTGAAGTGGTCGTAGAGAGTGGTTTTTGGAAGTTGACATTTTGTAGACTCCCCTTTCCGCACTTCAGCCATTGCTTTTTTCGGATCGCGTCTGTAGAGACTTTGAATCCGCCTTGCTTCTTGTACGGACGAATCTCTTCCGGTGATGGGGGCAGGAGCTTCAGGTACTGTGCCGCGCGTGATTGCAGCCGAAAATGTGGTTATCGCGTGTTCGATGTCATTGGTCGACGCTGCAGAATTGAAGCAATCCTGCCAGTATTGTGCATCGATGCCTGTGCTGGACAAAAGGTTGGGACGACTGGTAATGAACGGCGCTTCTGTAGTTTGCGTGGATGCATTGGTCATCGCAGTACGTAGTTGTGGCGCCTCCGTGAAGCGTGAAGGCATGCTTCGTGAACGTTGTAGAGGCCTTCGGCTTATACTGCTGGTCCTGGATTCTTCTGACTCCCAGTCTTGGCATTCTTGAAGATGTGAGTTTCCGAGCCGCAGCGTAGGGAATGGCGGTTTGTCACAACGACACTTGAAGACGAATTGTACATCGACATCATGGATTTGCTTCATGTGTTGCTTCAGCGAGTTGTGGCTACTGAGGACTCCTTTCGTCTTGGTCACTGGATGAGCAAAGTTTCCCGGGTGGCACAGTGCACAGACATGTTTTATGGGTAGCGGCAAAGGGATTTCGATCAACATGGTGTGTGTTGTCCTTCGAATTTGGTGTATTAGGCTGACGGCCGCAATGGCAGAGGGGTGTAGGGCGCAGAATTACGACGCGCACGGGTCAGGGTTCGAGTTCCGGCAGGGGGGTTCGATTGTTGGCGCCGAAACCTGAAGGGGACTTGGTTTCACCGTGCCAAATGGGGAGGGGCCAAGGAATGGACGCACCTGAAGGGGACTTGGTTTCACCGTGCCAAATGGGGAGGGGCCAAGGAATGGACGCACCTGAAGGGGACTTGGTTTCACCGTGCCAAATGGGGAGGGGCCAAGGAATGGACGCACCTGAAGGGGACTTGGTTTCACCGTGCCAAATGGGGAGGGGCCAAGGAATGGACGCACCTGAAGGGGACTTGGTTTCACCGTGCCAAATGGGGAGGGGCCAAGGAATGGACGCACCTGAAGGGGACTTGGTTTCACCGTGCCAAATGGGGAGGGGCCAAGGAATGGACGCACCTGAAGGGGACTTGGTTTCACCGTGCCAAATGGGGAGGGGCCAAGGAATGGACGCACCTGAAGGGGACTTGGTTTCACCGTGCCAAATGGGGAGGGGCCAAGGAATGGACGCACCTGAAGGGGACTTGGTTTCACCGTGCCAAATGGGGAGGGGCCAAGGAATGGACGCACCTGAAGGGGACTTGGTTTCACCGTGCCAAATGGGGAGGGGCCAAGGAATGGACGCACCTGAAGGGGACTTGGTTTCACCGTGCCAAATGGGGAGGGGCCAAGGAATGGACGCACCTGAAGGGGACTTGGTTTCACCGTGCCAAATGGGGAGGGGCCAAGGAATGGACGCACCTGAAGGGGACTTGGTTTCACCGTGCCAAATGGGGAGGGGCCAAGGAATGGACGCACCTGAAGGGGACTTGGTTTCACCGTGCCAAATGGGGAGGGGCCAAGGAATGGACGCACCTGAAGGGGACTTGGTTTCACCGTGCCCACAAGAAAGGAGTCCTCAGTAGCCACAACTCGCTGAAGCAACACATGAAGCAAATCCATGATGTCGATGTACAATTCGTCTTCAAGTGTCGTTGTGACAAACCGCCATTTCCTTACGAGAGGGTCAAGTCAATCCTTAAACCCTCTCGTAATACTGTTTCTATAGCATAGAGGAATTACCATGATTTTTTTCAAAATTTTGGGACAGACCGTTTTCGAGTAATAAATATTGGTAAAAGTGGTAACTTTACATGCCATATTACTCGCCAAAAACGAATTCCACAATTTCGCAAAAGGGGTCCCTGGATTCGTCTAGGCTAGGTCTATGTTGATTAATAAACGGTATGCCGAAATAGAGCGTTTAAAAGGAGTTATGAAGCTTTGAAAAATGTCGATTTTACCACAAAATTAATTCATAACAAATTTGAAAAAATCATTTGGTAAAAACGGCTTCCGCTATATATCTTAGAATTTTACGCTCTTTCGAATGGCATAGGTCTCGTCCAAATCGGTGAGTTCGAGTCGGAATGGTTTCCTTGTAAGAGTACATAGAGACCAAAGCGCACGTTCCGTGCAAAAAGAACACGTACGCAACATAAAACCTCCAACTTTTCAGGATGTCGCCTTTCTATCTTGGCCCCGACAAGAATTGGCCCCCACCGACGTCCAAGAAGCGTATCCCCTCATCAAAGACAAGCCTTACATGGTTGGCCGAGTTTGGCCTGCTATTCCAGTCATCTGGCCCGACTTTCTTGACCCATTGAACAAAACACAAATATGGTGGACTAGTGAATTTGTGAACTTCCGCAAAGTTTTGTTCTTTGATGGCGCGTGGATTGATATGAATGAGCCAGCGGCACACAGTACGGGCAGCCGTCCATCCAACAAAGCGTATGAAATGAGATGCCCAGTGACGGGAGACGATTCTAAATGGGATGCCCCGCCGTATGAAACTAATGCAGTCTTCTTATCAGGCCAGAATTCAAGGCTGTATGCTGATTCGGTTTGCATGTGCGGTAGAACTATGCGAAATGCGACAAATGTGTACAACACGAGAGATTTGTACGGTTTATCCGAAACGATTGCCACAAAAGCAGCAATGGAAGCAGCGACGGGGAAAAGAAGCATAGTCGTATCGAGATCAACGTTTGCTTCCTCAGGGCATCATGGAGGGCATTGGTTGGGTGATAATTCGGCACATTGGGGTGACATTTATGATGCCGTCATCGGCGTGTTGGAATTCAACTTCTTTGGAGTTCCCTATGTTGGCAGTGACATTTGTGGCTTTATTGGTGATACGACAGAAGAACTCTGTCTTCGATGGCATCAACTCGGCGCTTTCCATCCCTTCAGTCGGAATCACAACAATAATGGAGCGAAAAACCAAGACCCAGCTCAATGGCCCACCGTAGCCGCAGCAGCGAGAAAGGCGAATCTTTTCAGATACCGGCATCTTCCATTTTTGTATTCCCTCCATTTCAATGTCAGTCTCTACGGTGGAAGTGTGATCCGACCAATGGTATCGGAATATCCCACGGATAAAAGGGCCCAAAACGTGTCGACGCAATTCTTCTGGGGCCGCAGTCTTCTAGTTGCGCCTGTTTTGTATGAAGGCTTGACAACAGTCAATGCATATTTGCCACCAAATGAAGTATGGTACTCCCTCTATGATTCCTATTATGGAAGTGACGTCAGCACGATGGATACCTTTGCCGCGCCATGGACATCGTTGATCCCTGTATTCCTCCGTGGTGGTCACATCCTTCCACGGCAGGCACCGTCCTTGACCACCGTACTTGCCAGACAAAACCGCTTTGAACTCGTCGTTGGTGTCAGTTTGAATGGCACAGCTGATGGGGAGCTCTTCTGGGATGCCGGTGATGATATTATTACTGACCTGGCAATGCATGAATATCATAGACTCAAATATCATTGGCTTACTGATGCCACTGGAGGACGACTGGTCATTTCACAAACTCGGAAAGCTGTAAGTTAATGTCGTTCCTAGGCTATCAAAAATGAAAAATTGGATTTCAGGATTCTGTTGTCCTTCCGAAACTCGAAAACATTGAAGTTTTTGGTGTAAACTTTACGCCCAATTTGAATGGAATCACCCTAAACAACCAACCAATAATAAACGTGGATCCAAGTGGAACATCCTATGCAGCTTTCACCCAAGTTATGAACATTACGGCATCCCCGATTATAGATTTTGCGAATGATGGACCTTTGTGGACATTATTCATTCCCAGGGATGGGAAATCCCCCGGGGGAAACGAAAAGTGGGGGATTTCCCCGGGGATTCCCCCGGGGGATCCCCGGGGAATTTCCCCGAACCAAAAAAATCGACTTTTCGATGTCCAGAGCAACTGGGTTGCATTTATTTATACAAAAACCGATGATTGAGTTCGAAAAACGTTATTACCAATCTTAACGTTTTTGACGTTTTTCAATGCCCAAAACGATCATTCCCCTTCACGTCAGCTTTTTCGTTGCGAATTCCCCCGGGGGAAAATTTTTTTGGGGGATTTCCCCGGGGAAATCCCCGGGGATTTCACCCGGGGGAACCCTTCCCCCGGGGGACGTCCCATCCCTGTTCATTCCCAAATCGGTGTCATCATAAGCGTCTTGAAGACGAAACACTCCATCTTACATAATTTGCCAAGCATGCATGTGTCAGAGATCATGAAGTATGAAAACCAAATATTTATGTTAAAAAGTAAAAAAAATCAACTTTAACAAACAAACTCAAAAAAAAGCGTACAATTGGTAAAAAATATATGCACAACCTGATGATAGGATTGCAATCGCATGCGGTTCGAACGTACCTAACTTTGCTATGTTTGTTAGTTTAAATAGCCTCCGCAAATGTAGTCATAATTATAGTAAGACTTTAAAATTTCAATACAGCGGTACAAACCAAATGGATCGTAGAAACTTGCGGCTTTGTTTGGCGCTTTGGATGTGGTTGACGATGTAAAAACTGTCGAACTAGTTGAATCACTATTTCCTTCGTCAAATAATTTACCAAAGAAGTTTGTTGTGCACGTCTCAAATACATCCGATGGTGGATTCCTGCATTCTAGAATCGGCACCAGCGTTTGTTCCGGAAAGTCGAGGCGTTCGATTATTTGAAAATTGATTCTTTTTATAGTTTTATCCACAGACTCGGAGCATATTGGACATTTATGGGTGTCAGTAACAATAGTGGCAACACATCGGAAATGAAAGCAATGGCCACAGGTAAGTTGACATGCCCGGAGGCCATTCCAAAAAGTTGAAACATCGCGATTGCAGAGGCGGCACATCATCATTCGGTGAGGCATTTTTAGCAACAAAAAAAGCTAATAAATGTGTAACTGCAATAACCGAGCAACACACACTAATGACGACGCAAGACGGTCAAGCTTGTGTATCGATCAAGTTAGGGGCTATAAACTGCGCAGAACAACGAGTTCAAAGATGCGCAGCTTGGCTAATCGACATGTTCACCGATGTAAACGCCGTGCTAATCAACGACAAAGCGTCCAAGACCGGGAAGGACCTGAACAGCCGATGCTAAATGACTGAACGGATCCATCGGCCACCGAAGGGAGAATTCGCCTTGACGCTTTAACTACTGGATTAATTTGTAATAGAAAATTGTATTGGTTGCATAAAAATGATAAATTCAAAATTTGGAATCAATTTTTCTTCCAAGTTCACTTGAATCAATGCACTGACAAATTATTTTGTAATTTGCTGATTACATCGAAGGGCAAAAAAGATGCTGTCATGTAACGTCTTACGCATTGACCCTATCATTGACCAAGGTAATCACAAATAAATGAAAAACAACTTATAGTCGACGAGGTCTATACCATTCTTTTAAACCAGTTTGAGAGAAACCTGGTTTAAAAGAGAGATGAACAACAGTTGCATTTCATTGATTTAGATTGCGATTGTCACTAAAGTTCCGTCCGACGTTTTCTGTTATATTAAAATATACCGCTGATAATTTTGCAAGCGACTTTATTATTACTTTCCAGATGCCGTTCCCGGTGTCTAAGCTTATGTATGACCTTCGCTATCGCCTCGCCAAACTTTCTACACCCGTTGAGAAATATAAGCTCCAAATCGCTGCCGGCGACATAAATATTTGCCCTCCAACATTGCAAATTTGCAAAAAAAGCGATTATAAACTTGAAGGCGATGATGATGAACTCATTATTCAAGAAGAAGTAGGCCCTTTCGACTTTCGGTCAGTCAGCTTTACCGAAGACAACAGTGTATGTTATATTGCGAAAGAGTTAGAACTAATTGACGTTCATCTTACACACTTGTCGTTCAATATATTCAACCATGTTCTTATCGATACCAAAGAACTGTCCCTTCATAACTGCGAGACGTCGAAAGAGTTCTTTCAAGAATTGTCAAAACTGTGTATTGGAAACCTCGAAATGCTTCACTTACATAACATTGATGACATGTGCCCTGAAGATGTGCTTCAAGCTTTTCCTACGATCGAAAGATTACACCTTGATAACATCTTTTTACCAGATCGCTGGTTAAGCACATTTAGCTATACCTCTCAAATGAAGAATCTGATGTGTCTTCGCATAAAATCAGAGTGTGAAGACTTTGGTGATCTCGATGCAGATCAGCTCTTAACATTTTTTGAGGTAAGCAGTTGATCTGTTTTACAAACCTGTTTGAATATTTGTCTCTTTCAGGCACATGTATTCTTTTATTTACATTTGGAAATGGAAGATCTCAGAAAATGTGATGAACATGCCGAGTACTTACAGGAAAACTTGCAAAAACATTTTGTTCGAGTTAAAAACCTAGAGGCAGATAGAAATCTTGTAATTGAGGGCCGCGACTTCGAATGGAAGTATACTTTATCGACAAGCCGTGGTGTGAAACGAAAACATGATGGTGATTCGAGCTGACTTTGGTTATGAAATGCTATTGGTAATTAATTCTGAGCTATAACTTTGATTGTAAGATCTAAAAACAATAAAAGCCGTAATAGAGTTTATTTTCTGTTCAAAAACTCACTAAACAGAGGACCAGCAGCCCGCGACCAAGTCACCAATGCTATTCGACCATGCCATCACGGTTAGCCCGAGGGTTTCATGAAAAATTCATGAGCTAGTATATAGATCACAATAGACAATTAAACCGCGCAGAACAACAGGGGCGTATTTAGAAAAAAATTATATGGGGGGCCATCGATAAAAAAGATAAGGGGGGACCAAAGGGCAAAAATTTTGACCGTGAAAACCCACAAAATCCCCTTGGTCCCCCCTTACCTCTTTTTTTGCCAGATCCAAGATATCTTATAGGGGGGGCAGAGCACCCTCCACCCCCCTCCTAAATACGCCCCTGCAGAACAACGAAGGTGTGCAGCAGCTTGGTGAAGGAACCACTCAAAGACTTTAAAATATTCCATCGCCAAAAAATGTTATAGTCGGAAAGTTGTCGTGTTTTTATCCATAATTGCATGAATTGACCTCAAAAAATCATCTTTATTAACTAAATATTTGTGCTGGTTGCGGAAACAATAACAACAGGTGCAACTTGATTCCTGAACAATCCAAGGATAAACTTTTTGTAAGGTTTGACATAGTAAATAGTGATCAACATTTCCCCCAGCATCATAGCTTGTGCTAAACACATAGCCAGATTTACTGTAAAAGTTATCAAAGACGCATTGTTTATGATAACAGAAATAAGAACAAACAACAACGGAGCCCGCGTGGAAAGAAGGATGAAACCCACACTTGTATAGATAGCCTTTGCTAACATTTTGTGAGTTTTCATAATGTTCCCTGACCCAAGTTCACTCAATTTTTTCCCGAATCGACTATTCAATGGGATCAGAATAAAAAGTAGCACAAATCGAGACATTTGATACATCAAAAAATATGGACCAGCGGCATATTCGACAAAATGGAAAAGTTTATTCAATCCCCAGGGCATTTTAGCATAGGTAAAATAAGTTGAGTATGTAAGTAGTTGCAAAACAAGACTAATGATCATAAAAGTGTGAAACGATGTTATCAAATGTTTCGGTTGAAGTTGAAGCACTTTTGATGCTTGATCATAGAGGTTAATCAGCATAAATAGTGCTAAGTCAATCGTTACTATGTGGCAAGTTCCCACACCGACGGAAACTAAATCAAAAACATCGCGTCTGACTTCCCTCACAATGCCAAAAAGAATATAACTTCTACTTGATCTTTGATAAATTGGCACAGATAAAGTTACTGCCAGGAACATTAACCCGCTGGATACTGTAAAAACTAACAGCAAATACTTGTAAGTTTTCATAGCTGGGGTTGATTTCACAATAACTGCATAGATGAATAAAGGTGCGACTATAAACGTGCTAACGGCGACTGTGTAGACAAAAATGTGGAAAGAGTATACTAACAGATGATTGTTTTGAAATACTACAGTATTAATGTTGCTGGACATAAGTGACTTACAGCGTCATACGATAGCGTAGAAAAATGGAAATAATTCGTTTTGGTGAAAGTTTAAAACCAATTGTAAATAGAGGAAAGTGTGTTATGAGCCAGTAAAGCGGTGGCAACTTGATCATTTATCAGATATGACATTCATTATGTAAGAAACGATACTTTAATTAATAAGTATCAGCTGTGAATTCAAAAATGGTAATTAAATGCATGCAAAAAACGCATCGTGGCAATGTCGATTTAGCTTACTTAAAAGTTATGCAGCTGGGAATTCAGAAAACTTGTAAGTACATACACCTACAAAAAATGGTTACAAAAAATGGTTTCAAGAGTATAAATTATTTAACTGAATTCAAGTCACAAAACATGGCGTCTATCGACGTTTATCAACTTCGCAAGAGGACTTGCTGCACTACCAAGCTAATTACAAATATTACATACAAAATGATAAGCATTATCCCATGAATACGTTTTGCATGAAATCTGTTAAAAAATAATACAATGATAGTAAAAACGAGACTACACGTGAGACCGATGAGCAGAATACCAGTGACCATATCAGTTTTCAGCTAAACAGAGTTATTTATTGTGGGCATAAAAGGTAAGGCGAATGCGAACCAGCGTCATCCCGGCCCGTGAACTTGGCAACATATTGCTGCTAGCAGCAAAGTTTGCAATGTCCATTTACCCTTCTGCCCCCAAAAACAACTTACTTGCACTGTTTTTCCTTGAAGGGTTGCTATGAAGAAGGATAGCCCAAAGCCGAAGAGAAGATCTAAAATTGAATAATAGCCCTTTTCGAAATTTATTTTGTGTAAAAGGACTCACTAAACAGAGGACCGCCGATGGCAGCAGATGCGCCCATCTGCGGAAATCCTTGCTTCGCCACAGCTATATCCGCGACCAAATCACCAATGCTATTCGACCATGCCATCACTGTCAACCCAAGGATTTCATGAGGAATTCTAGACAAAACACTAATCATAACAATAATTCCGACGACTTCACTGGAGATAAGGTAAATCCAAGCAGCGGACATCACAAAACCAATATAAGCCGCAAATTGCTACAAAAACCGTTGATATTAATTTTTTCGACATAAATATAAACTGACGCGATGATACTTAGGTGTCATGTTATAATCCGTAATAAAGAACAGCACTGTGGCCAGAATTACAGATAACATAACTGCAAATAGCCATAGACCAGGGAAATGCGGTATAATCTGCGTCCCCGTCACTAAAATTCTTTTACGTGATCTTATATCTTATAGCTATTTCAATTATCAATAATCAAAATGTGCGTTCAGAGGCAAATAAAGTTTAAACTTACATCCAAAAGCAAAGACAAATGTGATCGGCATTGTAAACGCTTGAATTATAGCCAAAGACTTGCACCAATCATCGGCGATGGGCATGGTCAGTTTTAGGATTATCATGATTGGTATCTTTAAAATTTGAAGCACCTTTGAATACCATTTTGATGAGATGAATTCTGATTCAACTGGATTCAATGATCTGCGCAGGTCTTGCAAAATGCGTGATATAGTCAACTTCTTATAGGTTGGAGCCATTAACTCAGGTGGTGGTGTTGCTGCAATGTGATAGTATTTTTCAACTGATTAAAGTAAAAGGCATGTGATAGTTATGGTTCAGCTAGTAACATTCTACGGTATGTTTGAGTCAGTTTCGTAAAAAAACAAACGGAGAACGATTGACGAAGTTTTTCGGCTGTCTGATTCCGATATCACTGAGTATTGTCTTCGGTGTGACGACGGTGGTCCGATCACAACAACGTTTGAATCGTCTTCGTCATCTGTAAAGTGCATAGTTTGGGTTTGGTCTTGCAAAAATATAAATTATGTTGTTATACCATGTTTGGAATGATTATCTGTGTACTCATAAGCTCCGTTGACGTAAACAAATGTCTTGTTGTTTCCCTGGACCGGACTGATGATAATATTTGGGATCACGAACTGCCTCTGTTCTGGCTCACTCGAGGATGTCATATGTTGCATGGGCTCGGTGATGACTTGTATCGGCGACGGAAATGTCTGATGATAGATTGATTTGTATGAGGGTGATCGTGATACTGAGGATGAGCTGCTATGTCTTTTGTGTCGAAGTTCATTATCCAGGGATATCTCTAGGGACAGTACTGACGGACGTGGAGGTCGAAGGCTCGAAGAGGCTGGCCCGGCTTCGACGGATAGTGCAGAACATGTCCTTACTGGAAAGAATATGCATGTTTATTACTGACTTTATGTTGACTTTTAAAAGTTCACCTGAAATAGCAGACTGGTGGGATGGTGTTCGAGTAAGACTACGTTGATTACGGGGGCAATACTTGATAACGAGACGCCCGCACATGACTGTCAAAGCATAGGTAGCGTACATTAGGAGATAAACTGCAAAGTTGCATTGTGTTCTGACAACTAATTAGAGTTATTCTTTATCAATCATACCCATAGGTTGCCAGGAATGTAACACATCATCATAGTAACACATGAATGCCATCCATGCGACTGCAACAAGATAAAACGAAATATCACGGATAGTGGCACTCCGTGAAATGTTGAACGGTTTTGTTATCATGACCACTCCCAAAACGACCGTTGTAACAAAACATCCACCACCAAGTAAATCCCCGATGGCGAGACCGGCTTTGGGTGAATCCGTGTTCAACACACTTGCAAGGGTACTAAAAATGTCAGGTGCGCCATTGCCAAAGGCCAGAAAGGTCACACCGGCAACACTTTGTGATATTTTTAAATGATCCACGATGGCGGAAATAGCGGCACAGAAAAAGTCATCCGCTGCCGTACTCATCCATAAGAACAAATAGAACATAAGGATAATGGCAAGGGCAATCAAAAAGCCTCGAGATAAGGGATCCTCGGTGCATACAATATATTGAGTCCATTGAAGATATCCGCCACCCTCACAGGCATCAGCAAAAAATTTCACATAAGCGCATGCATCTAAAAGTGATTAAACCGTTAAGAACTTTCAAATGATGAAAAAACCACCAGATGTTGTGTTAGTGAAAGCGTAGGGCTCACAAATATCCGAAGCATCATCGGAATTAAACAGTGCCGTTACAAAGTTAGGTAGGGCTGTTGTCCAGCTTCCATGTGGTATGTTAAAAGTGTCATTTAGGGGAATCATGCTACTGCTATTGCTACTTTCAAACAGACAGACCCGCCGAGAGTAAAATGAGTCGCGGCAGCATGAACAATCTGATCTTTGAGGTCCAACCAAATTCAATTCCTTCCTTTTCCGGCGATCAGGCCTCCCTTTTTGATATGATTGCTGTGTCTTTTCAATAGACAGGGGTTAGACATACGACAAATCACACTGTTTACTTTTGATGCCGTTTCATTGTGTTGTAGAATATAGATCTTGGGCAGGTGATCAGACATTTCGAAATCTAAAACGTCGATGTAACTTTTTTTTTAAAATTGTATGTGTTTTGTTTCCAAAAACTATGAGCTTGCCTTTTCGAATTGGAGTTCCGCTAGAAGTCTTTTGTCATCGATGTAAAAGGTTACCATTGCTTGCATTCTATTCAAGGAGCATTCTTATTTCACGACTATTTCACAGGTATATTGTAGACATTGGTTTCGGGAGCGCACCTTATATTTATACACAAAAAATGGTGAGAATTCTATCACGCTACGAAGTTCAACAATTGAAACACAGATTGGCGGTATGAATCGACAGTTTTTGCAGCGTGGAACACCTATGCTCAACAAAAAAGTGTACAAGCAAAAAGGTGCAACAAACTCCCTCGTTGGTCCACCCATCATGAGTGACACCCATCTATGGGTAGTTTTGAGCATGCGTAACATGTAATGGCTGTAGTTAAACGGAGTACTTAGTATTCGCATGTCTGCCAATAAATTGAATTTCCAGGACAGATTAGTATGGAAATGAACTGACAGAGGTGACGAAGCCACGGGTCCATTGCGCTCTTTGTTACATCCCGTCACGGACGATTAAAAGTGAGCTACCGTTAAAAGAATATATTTGTGCATGTACAGTTTTTCAGACTTTCCATTGGGGCTCAAAGTGTGGATCCAAAGTTCAGGGTCTGTCCAGAAATTGCATCAGCGATCGACATGAGGGAGGGAGTATTGATAATTCCTAATATGACCATTATAATTACCGTAAGCAGTAAAAACTGATGGCATTATGGAAAGTTACTTATCATTCAATGGAGAAAGAGTGTCCACAATGAGCTCGACGAAAACAGGGCAAACCGCACAATCAACGATTGCACGGTTTTTCCGTACATCCAATAAACCTCTTATCTTGCCTGATCTTTCGCGAGACAATCGCAGTCTCGTCAAGATTACACGATCAACCCCCTTAAAAGGGTTTCCTCGGACTGATTTTTAACAATGAAAGATTCAACAGCTTGATTTGAAACAGATGACGTGTTATCGTAACGCGAGTCAATGAATGCAGTGCAATGGTATCTGGAGCAACAAACTGTTTGTACAAGTTATACATTTTTGTTACCTTTATTTCATTATTGACAATCCTTGACAAAGTGTCCCTGATAAGTAAAACTCAAATTTCTACATTCCAAAGTTGATCAAACAACTTATCGTGGGGTATAACATTACAGTATCTTAACATCGTAAAAACTTCGCTCAGTTTTTGTGCATATACTTTTACCGCAGCAATTATAGAAAAAAAGGTATCGAGCCGTAATACGCCATCAATATTGGTACTTTTGGATTTGGTCTTGAATTCTTCAATGAGTAAGTCTCGTGATTGTTTTAACGCTTCCACTGTGTCGTTTGATAAGTTCGAAATGGCTAAAAAGTAAATAAGATAAGAAACGTATCAAAAACAGTTGCTTACTAGGATCGAACATGATTAGTCCTATCAAGAACACCACGTCATCATGCGTTGGTTGTGCGTCAATTAGCAAAGTGTCAACAATTTCGTTTGTATTCACTATTGCCAATCCATATATTCTAAAAACAGATTATCAGTTTGTTGCGTAAAAATATGACGTCAAAGTTTTACTTACTTATAGATTGTGCCAATGTTAGAATCGTTCAATATAGCCTGATCATTCTTAAGATATGAGTCGAGATGATCTACGTTGGCAAAGAAACCGTTTGGCATGGCAATACAATGTGCATTCTGCTGTTTACGACAAGTCCAGGAGGCATACAAAATTTCTAGTGCAAATACCTGTCCAGCAGTGGTAAAGAATATTTGCTGCTGAAACAATAATCGATACAAACCGTAGACATGTTAACATTGAAACATACTTTGTCAGTACTTCGTAATTGAGAAAAGAAGCTGTTATCAGCCATTAGCGATAAAAACAGCTTTGGCTCATTATCATGGTGTTCAAACAGACTACCATAAAAGGATTCAATTTCTACGTATGGCTAAAATAAATAATATTAAAACGGTTATTTGTTAAAAATAAAAAAATCACATACTGGTTCATTGGTATCTTCAGATGACGAACAAATATTATTTTTGTAAAATACAGTCCTTCGAAATTTTAAACGCATGTAGTTTTCCCGTAATTCGTTCAAAGTTGTAACTGCCGAACTAGACATGTCCATATTTCCAGTTTTGCAGCTAAAAAATGTAGTTCTAAACATGCCAAATAAGTAAAACTTACCGTTTCGGTTCTTTTGAATATGTTTCTGATGGTGTGGTACACCTGCGTAAAGTTACAGAGGCGGCACAGGGGAACTGATTCTACACAACTTTTACATTTGTCGAGACACGCCGTGGATATATGACGTGGAGATTGTATCACGATTTCCCGCTTTTGTCGGTCAAGCAGGTGTTTTAAAAATCATGCGATAAGGTTTTGTTGGATAAACGGTAAAATCAAAAATCAGATAGATGTAACAGTTGCGATGAATGCAAATCAGATAGCTCAAATACGACGCCCCCGTTCCACTTACCGACACTCTCCCACTGCCGCTATCGCCATTGTCATTTTTGTAAACAGCGCCGACTAGCCTCTCCCCTCGAACTTCTGACTGTTTTCTCTTACCTGGAGCTGCAGTTCACGGAGTATTCGGGTGTCAAAAGAGAGCACCAGTACCCCAACCTCGGCGCCGCCTGCCAAACATTAACGTCAGCACATTCGACGACCGATCCTTTAGCGCGAATGAAATGACCGGAATCAGTACGGCGACATCTTTCTCGTCGTCCTATTACGATCCTAAGCGTGAATCCAGTCACATGCATTTCAATAAGAGTTGGTTCCACTTAGTTGAGACTTAGATTGTTGTTAACTAATGTAATCGTACATCCTTTGATGTTTTAACTTTCAAAACACCTTCGGTTTTTATCATTTTTGCCGAAATGCCAAACGGTGTAACAAACCATTCTGTAATGCAACTACTACACACAAAATGAGAGTTTAAGTCATTCGATGTTTAAATGAGGTGAAACAGCGGGAGTTTGAAAAATGTTTGTTATAAAAGAACACGGATGGTGCACTATTCAAACAGCGATGTCTCAACGCAAACTGTTTGCGCTACGATACAGTAAATGGTTAACTTTTCAAACATTGCGGGGTTTAAAATAACAAACAATAGCGTAGCGTATAAAAAACAACAGAGCGTTATAAAACAGTCACTCACTGTTTAACCCTAACTTCGGTTTTGTTCGCGAAAGCGAATGATGGTTTCTAAGTCGAGCTTTCTGCGCAGTCGCGATTCGTGTTTTCTTTTCATGTTGTGTTGTAAAGTTGGTTGTATTATTGCATATAATTTTTGCGAATAAAGTGTCTATGAGAAAAATTTGATGTGAACTTTGAAGAGATGGTTATGAACCGAAAATACTATATACTATTGTCTACACAATTTTGCTTAGGGCATCGTTTGCTGTCAGAGTATTTTGATCATTCGTAAAGAAAGTGTTCCAACGTATGTTCATCTGGCAATAACTGAAACCAATATATAATGCTTCGTTTTTCAGACAATTAATCTTCACATTCTGACCACTTTCTATTGTTACGCTCAACTAACTCATCGACTCAAAATTTCGTATCCAAGTCCATCAAGCTCGTCGTGATGTTCATAATTCAGCGTCAAAATTTGGTTCCTCTTCATAATGTCATGCGATGATCCATTTCCGCCTTCAATTCTCGACGCCAATTTGTAACTTCTGCATCGTTTTAAATGTTGTTTAACCCACTTGAACTGGTATACATTGTTTTTAGTATCGTTATGTTTATATAATTGTTGAAGTAAATGTTTTTTGATAATTATCGATTGAATTAAGGGAGTGGGCGGACCTAAGCAATGAACAGACGGCTGATAGCGTTAAACATTGCTGATTACATAGTTAAACATCTGGTGTATGTTATGCATGCGTCAAACACCCAGTGATTAACAAGCCAGACAAACCTGTTTAATTTTTCAAACATTAGATGTTTTGCGTTTTATACTTTTTTGTCTGCAATAAAATACTGCATAGTTCTGGCTGAATTTGTATACACCGATGTTTCAAAAACCAGACATTTTGCGTTCTTCAGATCAAACTCTCATTTTGTGTGTAATATACAATGGCATCAGTAAAATTGTTGCTAAACCGATTTGAACATACAATGCCCTAAATGAATGTAATATGTTATTCAAAATCATACAATGAAGTACCTTACCGACTGAGCATAGCTTGAAGCCGATAAGTACTTACTCTGCAGCATCGACTTTTTTTTTATCTCTCTCAACCGTCGAACCATCAGAATGAACATCAGCGAAAAGAGCGGAACTAATGCAACAGAAATAATATACATTGTATAAATTGTGATATAGATAGTCCCAAAATGGTCAGGAGTGTATCCCATAATGTATGGATGCTGTTGAAATGCGGATGCTACATCTGGAGATTCACGTTGAAGTATGTCTTGAAAGCCTTCACCCATGGGTGGATCCATTGCTACGGGGACTAAACAAAATCATTACATCTTTTTCAAATGCGATAACTCACTGAATAGAAACACAACTACTCCAATGCAAATTGCGATGGATAAAAAAGTAAATATCTTAGGTTGGCTTAACTTTCCGAAAATCCGACTCTCATCATATGTAACCAAAATGCGATATATCGATTGCAGGGCCGTATCTAGAGGGGGGGTAGGGGGGGGCAGTGCCCCCCCCCCCCCCCATATCGCGGATCCAGCAAAAGTGGGGTAAGGGGGGACCATTAGGATTCGACGCTTTTTTCAAGATTTCAGAAAATTTTGCTCCTTTGGTCCCCCCCTTTGGATTTTTCAAAATCGCTCGCAAAAATTTTTTCAAAAAAATCCCTTTGGTCCCCCCTTACCATTGCCCCCCTATATGAAAAACTTCTGGATACGGCCCTGATCGATTGCATCACTATCGCAAATATCAAGGATGCAAGGGATGCAACATATATTAGGTACATTACTCGTGTCATTGTGTAATCACACTCCATTATACAATCTAAATAGGCTGCGAGAAAGGGAAACACCATTACCGGATTAATAGAGAAAAAGATTGCATTGAAAACGGCAGTTACTGTAACTTGTGCAGTTAAAATGTACTTGTAATTTTTTTTGTAGATGATTGTGTCAGTATAATATAGAGAGCAAAAGGGTACGCAACTACTGCGGTAAACTCGAAAATTTTGGTAAAAACTAACATGATTGAAAATACACTTATCGTGCAATATTGAGGGGTCTTTGTGCCGCGTAGTGGTCATGTCTGGTAACAAAATGTGTGATGGGACATGTGCAAAACCAAAGTCGACCAATACACATAAAATGTATAGAAAATGAAATATTAACCTTTGACGTAACAGCTGGGACTCTGTCAAAATGTCAGTTGTGAATATTAATCGTTTTAACCATCAACGCATTTTATATATTTCTGCATCGTCAAGCGTGGTACACCGTATCAAAGTTAGTATACGAGAACACTTGGTTTCGTACCAGTTTGTCGTTTAGATACGGTACGACGGACACAATTTCGATGCCAAATTTCAAATTTCTGGATTGGCATTCGTTATTGTGCGTTGTTTTCAAAGAACTTTTCGTTTCGAGACGCGTCTTGCTTTCATTTGATTCACATATCTGATAAGGATTGTATTGACCTCTTTTCGCGCGTACTTGATGTTGTACATATACGCTTTTGATACCACAGAACACAACTAATAGTGTAAGATTTTGACGCATGATATACTCTCGGAGATTAAATGCAGTTAACGGGATCCAGCACACGTCTCCTACATTCAAATTGATAACAATTGATAGGCAGAGCTGTCGGATTCGAATCAGCAACTATTTAAACCCAAAAAAAGTGTTTCAGCTTTGAGTTTTAATCCTGATATCAAAAAAATTTTTGGATTCGACAGCCCAAGGATATCAATTAGCAACAGGTTTGGCCGAAAACGACCTAGCAATGAAAACGTTAAAAATCAATTTATAAACATCCGTCATCAGCCGCAACAAACTCAGCATTGCTTCGTTCGACCCACACAAACGGCCCCGAAGTAACGGTATCTTTGTATGTTGTCAATGTTTTCACCACAGTGACGTTTTGAGGTTCGAACTTACACATGGCATGTGTGGGACAATATGTGTTTTTCTTAGAATCAAGACCCATTTTAAAATAGCAACCCCTCATCAAATTGTAAAATAGTCGATCAAAAGGATAATCCGTAGTTTTCTAAAAAAAGCAATTATAATAATAAACAATTAAGATTGAGTAACCCACAAATTCAAATGAATGTCGTTTCAACATGCTTTGAAAGTTTGATTCCAGTACGTCTCCATCCGCGAATGTAAAGTTATGTTCAAGGTCTAGCGGCCTTATGGCATTGTCTTTAGTCAACATGGTGTGATGTAAATGGATGAAGGAGGCAGCTTTTGTTTTAATTTCATGAAAGGCGGCTTCAAAGATTCGTGCACTGTGAATCCATACACTGGCGACGTATTGAGGTCGAATAACTATTTTCGGTGGATATGGCTCTGATCGCATTTGAGCTTTCTTGAGAATTTTTGATACACTGAATTCCTCGGATTCGTGAATAGGCATCAGTAACCTTGTATCAAGACGATCAAGGTTAAAAGAAGCAGCATGGGGGTTTTCGTGTGCAAGTTTTGAAAAGAGGTCATAGTAGTTGGTAGGGCCATTAGTTTGAGGATAATTGGTAAGGAGGTCATCCCAGTCGGGGAAGGAGATGAATTCTGCGGATTCTTTAAACTCGTAGAAACATTCATGCGCATTAGCTATTTGACTAGCGTATTCGGTAAACAACTGTGGGTTATAGTCGAGCTCCGGCTAGAATGTGTGATTTAAACATTGACCCAGAAAACTATGAAAAGTATTACAATTGGTTTCGGTTTGAAAGCCGGTTGAATCTTCAAAATACCATCTTTCTCGTATAACCTCATCAAATCCATTATTTGTTTCATGGCACATTCAACGCCGGTTACAGCAAGATTACCCCCATAGTGTCTAAAAGTTTCCATAGCCAATATGAAAGTGGCCCAATCATCGACGGCGACCATTCGACTCATGCAGGCCACGAACTTGTAGGGTTTTTTGTTGGGTTCAGTCACTGTTAACTAAAAGTGTAAATCTAAAGTAAATCACATTTGCAATTTTTAGTGAAAGTAACAAACCTGTTGAAATTGTGTTTTTCCACTTTCTGGTGTTACACCAACACTAAAATCACTGAGTTCAGCATCATTAATAGGGAAATTGCATGTTAAACGCATTACTCCAACTTTGCACTTGCTAGGACTGATAGCCAAATCTATGACTTTTCCTAAGCTACGTTCTGACGTTCCATCTTTGAGTACTCTCCAACACGTGAAATTGTACTCATTGTATTGCTTGTAAGATTCTCCACTAAACAATGTCACAGCAGAATCTGAGCCGTTATTTCTGTAATTCTTGAGTTAAAACCGCGTTTGTCAAACTTGTAAATACGCCTTACGTTTTAGAATTTTGATAGTAAAAAGTTTTGATGACAAAAACTGGCTTAAATACAGAACTGTAATTTTCGTTTGTCAGCTCATTTAAGTTTAACCGCCAACTTTCGTCCTCTGTAGTTAGTATTGGCAACGTTGACAACAAAATATAAATTACAGGTAATCCTAAACAACATAATAGTAAGAGTTTTAAAGGGTTTCTGATACTATAACCTTTAAAAAGCATATTCACGTTATGCAGTCAACTTTGATATTTCAGTGTATTATATACCAGTCGAGATAAAGTTATGATGTCGCGGAGATAACGTTTAACGGGAATCATTGCTAAGAAACATTTCTTAAAAGTTGTAAGTTGCAAACGAATTACAGATCTTTTATCGGTATACGTCTAATTCACCCGCTTAAACCCATTGACAACGAATCAGCACGAAAATTTAGGTTATCTGTTATACATACGCAGATGCTCCGGTTAGCATCCGGATTTTTGAAAGTTTTGGACTTTGATCCCGCGTCTGGACTCATCCAGACAAACTCCAAACTTGCAAAATAAGTATTTTACCGAGTCATTAGCGGTTCACATGAATCACATATAACAGATCAGGGCCGTATCTAGGGGGCGGTGTCCCCTTATATTGCGGATCCGGCTAAAGTGGGGAACGAGGGGACCAAAGAGATTTGACGCTTTTTTGAAGGTTTAAGAAAATTTTACCCCTTCGGCCCCTTTTTGGATTTTTCAGAAATTGCTCGGAATGGTCTCACAACGAAAACGATTATTAGATGTTCAAGTTTAGAGATGGGACTTGGCTAGCCACGGTGGCTGTTCGTAATGGTAATTTCGACAGATTTTCGACGTACTGTTTTCTGTATTTTTTCGTCAAAGATTCTGAATGTTTTTTTTTGCATTAAAATGCCGGTGGTGAAACAAAAATAAAGGTAAGTTAAAAACTCGTCGAGATTCCAAATGTGCGTCAAAAACCACTATGGTCAGCTTATCATTATTATAGTGTGTTGTTTATGAAAATCCAAAGATCGGACCTTGGAAAAAGGTCCGACCTCTCTTTTTCAGTGATAAACTTATGAATTAAAGTGAAAACGCTCACCACCCACGAACGACAGATTGTCCTATACGATCAAACCGGGTTCAAAAAACCGCAAACTTTATTTCATTGCTATTTACATCTCTTATAAACGTTTTCACTTTAATTCATAAGTTTATCACTGAAAAAGAGAGGTCAGACCTTTTTCCGAGGTCCAACCTTCGGACTTTCATGAACAGCACCCCTAGTTTTTGCTGTGAGACCGTTATACCAATGAAAGAATAGGGACGTATTAGCAACTAGTCAAGCGACCTACAGTAAAAATTTCAGCCTAAAAGCTTGAGTTTGAAGATAGTTAGAGCCAAAAATGTAAAAAAAAACACTTCACTGCACTATAACTGTCCTTGGCAATGAATGTTGCAAAGCGATCTATTTGTCAACTTTAGCATAACTCGATGATTCAGAATAAACTAACAAGGAAACCATTTCGACCTATGCCATTCGAAAGAGCGTAAAATTCTAAGATATATAGCGGAAGCCGTTTTTACCAAATTTTTTTTTCAAATTTGTTATGAATTTTCAAAGTGGTAAAAAATGACTTTTTGGCAATTTTTGAATAATTAATTTACAGGCCAATGGCTAAACCATCTGGTAATACTGTTTCTATGGCATATAGGAATTACCATGATTTTTTTTTTTTAATTTTGGGATAGACCGTTTTCGAGTAATAAAAATTGGTAAAAGTGGTAACTTTACATGCCATATTACTCGTCAAAAACGAGTTCCACAATTTCGCAAAAGGGGTCCCTGAATTCATCTAGGCTAGGTCTATGTTAATAAATAAACGGTATGCTGAAATAGAGCGGTTAAAAGGAGTTATGAAGCTTTGAAAAATGTCGATTTTACCACTAAACTAATTCATAACAAATTTGAAAAAATCATTTGGTAAAAACGGCTTCCGCCATATATCTTAGAATTTTACGCTCTTTCGAATGGCATAGGTCTCGTCCAAATCGGTGAGTTCGAGTGTAAGATTAAACTGTTCTTGGCAATATTCGCAACTATTTGGTGCTTACAGAAGTTTTTATGTTTCTAAATCATTATTACAAAAAAGTTGTTAAAAGCCATGAATGCACAATTTTTAAGTCGTTGCAGGATCAGGTTACTAATGTATCGGTATCTGAAGTTGTTCCGTAAACGCGTCAAGAATATCTACACAATCTGCATCCGAGTATCGGTGGTGAATACGTCTGAAAAGTGTGTAAAACTTTTTTTCGCGAATTCCGGTTTCCATTACTTTGTGCTGAGAACACATCAAGATGACCTCTTTTGAGGAAATAGCTATCATATAAATGTCGCCAACACTAACAATGCTACTTTCACTAGTATTCCTGGTGTCATGTTTCTTAAAAATTCAACTGGGCTACAAAATCACTGGCATCGATGGATCGTCTTAATCGGGGTTTTAGTCGGTCTCTATGTTTTCCATGGCTACTTTTATCAAATCGATGCAGTAGTTACACATGTGCCAGATTACAATGTCGGAGTAATTCGGTCTGAAAATCCCCCAAATGTAGCAAAAGATACGATTTTTACTTGTTTGATGAAAAAATTTGAGAATGGCACGAGTTTTTTGGCAGCTGGAACGTGGCACAATTTGCGTGAAGCTGTTTTGGTAAACTTTGATTCTTTGTTAAAAAAACGTATTATGAAGAATTATTTAAGGAATGCCGCAAGCCGGCAGAAAAGTCAGTCAAACCGGAAATGTTTTTCGGAGATGAGCCAAAGTTTTTCATCCCTGGACCAACTCCTGATTTTAATTATACCATGATGACCCTTGGTGTTGGACGTAACATTCAGGCGGAGGTCAAAATCAAAAACAAATATCCAGGATGCACGAACTATGTCGGTGTTGATCCGACGCCTGACGCTAACAAAGAATTACTCACAGCAGCGGGTGGACGTTATTTACAGCGGACCGTAGGTGCGACCGATGGCGTTTCCTCGGCTTACATCATGGGTAAGTTTTTTCATACCCGTAAAACACTTAATAGTTTTTTTCAATTTTAGGTAAAAGCTCTTATAAAAGCATAGATAATGTACCACACACAAGTTTGCAATCTGTGCTCAAGGATGCTAACATGACGGAAGTCGTCGACCTTATGATGATGGACATTGAGGGTGCCGAGTTTGAAATTCTCGAGAGCTTTATTGGTTTGTTTTGGCTCTTGTTTTACAATCTTGACTGTTATAGGTTGCAGATCAATCACCAAACGAAACAGCAATCTGCCAGTTAAACGTTGAATTACATGATCCTTGGACGAATGTTGTCAGAAAATCCAACATTATCGATACTCTCTACAAACTGTCCGAAAAGAAAAAATTCATGCTTTTTAACGTTGAAGTAATCAGATATGGCAGAGCTGTGTTTAATAGGTGTTTCTTTATTAATGTTGAGAATCCGTATTGTGTTGAAAAGTACTATCCAGCCTTTCGATAGTAGCTATTACAAATGTTCAGTGTTATAAAGTAAACATGTCAGTTTGTGACCCACGATTTTGTTTGAAATGAGTGTACGATCAAAGACACACGTACAAATTGACATTAGGTTTTCAGTCCGATTTGCCTTTTTTTACAGAAATTGGTTTAACTGTCGGTTGTGTGTTTTGTGTTGTTGCCGACAGCATTTGCCCGTGTCGCGTCCACAAGCGAATATCAAACGGAGGGAAGCATGAAAAGGATAACAATCATTTTCATTGTGCATGCTACTTTGAAAAAGGTTGTCAGACCAGATATCCGCACTTGCTTTGTTCTAGTGTTCTGAGTGTTATCTTGAAGGCTCATAACACACATGGCGAGAACAAGGATAAGCGGGGCATACTAATAATGATAAAATCTAGAAAGTTACAACTACTGAAACATGATATTCAAGTTACAGATTTTCATACTGATTTTAAGCAGTTTCCGTTATAACCGGATATCTTTCATGTTGTACAGCTACACAGCGTTGTTATCTTAGATAAGAGCGGCGTTTCACTACCAGTATATAACAAATCCTGATGCCGGTATTTAGCAAACGTATTATACCCTTGGAATGCGTTTTCCGGTTGTTAATTTTTACACGAGAATATACGCATTATGTATCCTCGGGTTAGTTGTATGCTATTTTCGTTTAGAACGTGACAATGGGCAAACATACACGAAACCCATCATACGAAGTTCGGCCGATCCAAGTTCTTTTGTTAAGTTAAACAAAACGGAGAGTTTGACCAATAAACCTAAGCCAATTTTTGTGATTAAAACTTTCTATTACCCGAATTCGAAAACGTAAGACATTTTTACACGTTACACATTGGTAACCAATTAATTTGCAGAAACAACGGTTTAGATTCTGCCGTCATGCTTTTCAGTGGTGAAAAATCGTTCAAACAATACAATGAGTACAATTTCACGTGTTGGAGAGTACTCAAAGATGGAACGACAGAACGCAGTTTAGGGAAAGTCATGGATTTGGGTGTCAGTCCCGGGAAGTGTGAGATTGGTGTGTTACGGTTGACATGCAAATTCCCGAATAATGACGCCGGTCTCACTGATTTGAGCGTTGGTACAGCAAATGAGTTTGGAGTTACACAGTTCCAACAGGTTGGTTCAATATCTTTATAAGCACAAAAGATTTGAAATTAGGTTTTTAGCTTACAGTGACCGAACCCAACAAAAAACCCTACAAGTTTGTTGCCTGCATGAGTCGAATGGTCGCAGTCGACGATTGGGTCACAGTTATCATGGCTATGGAAACCTTTAGATATTTTCGTGGCGATCTAGTTGTCACAGCGGTCGAATGTGCAATGAAACAGATCATGGACTTGATGAGAGTATATGAGAAAGATGGCATTTTAAAAATTCAGCCAGCGTTTAAACCTAAACCAATTGTAATGTTTAAAAAAACAATGACTGTAGTTGTAAATAATCTGTTCACGTTTCAGCCCGAACTCGATTACAACCCTTTGCTGTTCACCGAGTACTCGAGCCAAATGGCAAATGCCCATGAATGCTTATACGAATTTAAAGAATCAGCAGAATTTATTTCCTTTCCCGACTGGGACGATCTCCTTATCAACTTTCCCAATGTCAAAGGTCCCACCAATTACTACGAAATGTTCTTGCCGCTTATCCAACAACACCCACAAGCGGCGTCCTACAGTTTCCCCCGCCTTTACACAACACTTCTGACGCCTGTGCATGAATCTGAAAACTTCAGTCTGTCTAAAATCCTGCACAACGTTGAATTGAATCCCAGGCACTTTCCGCCAAAGTTAGTCATCCGGCCACAATTCGTCGCGGGTCTCTGGATGCATGGCGCACGATCATTCGAAGGCAATTACCACGAAGTATTATCTGAAGCAGCATCATTTGCTCATGTCCATCACACTATTTTGACTAAAGATAACGCAACAGATTTGTTGAAAGGCGATAACAACTATACGTTTATGAACCCTGAAGCTTTTGAAGCCAACTTTCAAAGCATGTTGAAACGGCATTCGTTTGAATTTGTGAGTTTTGCAGTGTTGGTATAATCTATTAGAACAGATATTTTTTAGAAAACATCGGATTACCCGTTTGTGCCGCCGTTCTTTGACCAAATAGCGACGTGCTATCATAATGTAAAAAAAGATTTAGTTAAGTTTAAAGACGTGTTAAATTATTGCCCTACCAGTGATAGATGTAAATATACGCCTCAAAACGTCACAGCTGTAAAAAGTGAAACGACACACAAAGATGTTATTACTTCAGGGTTTTTTGTCTGGGTTGAGCGTAGTAATGCTGAATTTATTACGAATAATAAGGGTTGTTTATAAAACAAAGTAGTGTAAAGTGCTAAGTTGTGATGTTTACTGTTTCATGGTTATACTAAAAGATATACATATCACTCAACAATGCTAAAAGATACAAAAGTTTTAAAAAAGTGTCAGCACGTCAAGCTAAATTTTTGTGGTATCTTTGAAAGAAAATCAAAATTTTTTATTTTTATCTTTTTCGGCCCAAGTTTGAAACTTGGTCCGAGAAAGTTGGCCTTTGGGAGCGCTTTCCTGCCGTAACCCTTATATCCGCGACTTCGGTTGTAGCTTGTGGCGTAAAATGCTATTATATCTAGCTGGTTGATATCCAGTTTACGTATTTGTTCGGAAATGCTTACAATCGCCATTGGCATGCGGGATACCTTCCAATTATACTGATTGATCAATCGCAAACGTTACAAATACATTATTGAAACAGAGGGGACAAACTGACTGAATAAGCAGAACATCATCAAACATGTTGCAGTGTTCTGATAACTTTGCTTGATGTGATGGATTCTACAACGTCGTCGGCAGGTTTGTAGCCTTTCATCTCAACGATTCTGGCTTAATTTTTTGGTTTATTTTTCAGTACAAACAAGCAATCAAAAAGTGAGCGACAGAAATCATGCATTTGATGTACATTTCTTAAGCTTGGCAATAACCAAGTTTGGGATCGAAGCAGGGATGCAACTACGCTAGCGCTGCAGTTTTCGCGACAGCGCGGGGTCCATTCGCCTCGCACGACGAAAAAAGTAAAATCCTTAATTTTCATTGTTTTTGACCATTTCTTTTGTCGAAAAATTGCTTCTGGGGCTTCTGATGCCATACAAAGTGCAAAAAAGTAAAATCGGGACCGTAAAAAGGTCAAAATCAAATTTTGTTTTTGACGAAGTTACTCTCATAACGAAAACTAACAAGGGGGAAAAAACCGACGACTCAGTCGCGCTAGCGCGCACCTAGCGTAGTTGCATCCCTGGATCGAAGTATCTACCGGAGCGACAGCATCGCCTGTAACAGTAGCTGCCCGAGTCCATTCAGCAGGTTCGGCAGAGCCAAAGGTAAGGAAAAAGATATTGGAACTAATCAATCCAGCACCATAAATATAGAAAACTACTGAAAATTGGGCATGCGTACCATCAGGGGTCATGAGAGGCACTAAATATGATCCACCGAAAAGGCTCAGACACAGTATACATTGTATTACGGCCATTACGGTCGGGCTATATTGTTGAGAGACAAGGACAATACTTTTCATGTAGCCACCGACATTGAAACCAATAAATGATAATGCTGAAAGCATTAACACAACATTAATGATTGGCACGGCTGGTGGGACAAGGCCGGTGACAATTAGCACAATAGCACAGCCAAAGTAGGCGATAGAATTGAATAATCGGATTTTAAGAAGGTTACTGACGGATTCTAGGCGATCGGAAATGGCACCGGTCAAGAATTTGATGATAAACTGTAGCATCAGTGGAATGGCAGAAAGCGTTGATCCAAGGGATAATGAAAGACCACAAACATAGACAAGATACATCGGAGCGTAGGTGATACAAAACTGAGCGATCAAAAAACTGAAAAAAGCCGGAATCCAGCAGGCCCAGATTCTAATATCCGTGAAAATGTGTCGATAGGGTGGGTCATATTTGGCTGGTTTTTGCACCCGACCGGCAGAGATTCGATTTACTTCTTTATCGCTGACAAATCGATGCTTCACAGGTTCATCTCGGAAATTGAAAGTCCACAGCACACAGAGAATGGCACAAACGCCTGCGTGGATATAGAAAACGGCATCCCAGCCGATTGAAGTTGCAACGGCGCCGGTTACTGGCATTGTAAAGATTGCCGAAATTTGGATATACCCCGTTAGGACACTGACAAATAGTCCAGATTCCATTACCGTCGACCACGTGTTGGTTATCATTCCGATTACTGGGTACGGATTTGACAGTGTTGTTCCTTGAATAATTCGAAGAATCACAAGTAGCTTGAAATCCGTTAAAGCTACAATGGGTGTCAGTGCAGTCGTTAGCACTGACAAGATGCCCATTAGCGTCATACACTTATGAGCGCCTAACTTTTGCAGCAACATGTTCATTGGCACAACGCCACCAAGGCCTCCAACAAATGGAACTGCAAATAATGTAGCCTTTTCGGCAGTGGTGTACGGTATGCGACGATCTTTAATGGCCAAATTGGTACTCATATATTCGTCAGCGGTGTGAGTTATATTGGGATCATAGATGGGCGATGTACTGATGTCCTCGATCGCGATTGAAGTGGTATTCCATGCGATTGCGGAGGACTGGAATAACGCGAGAAACAAAACGCCTTGAATTAGAACAATGTACCTTGTTTTGTGACCACAGGAAGCAATATTACTTCGGCACTGGACTGCAACATCAAGATATGCCGTGACCGAAGGATGAATTTGAGTTTCATCATGTACAGTTGCCATTGTTGAACGTTTTCATGAAATGGTGAAAACTTAAATCGGTGGCGGCGTTATCACTTGCGAACAAGTTCAAACTCAACAATAATGTTGCCATTTCAAACGTATTTTTATAGGGTTTTAGATTGCAACCCTCGAGGAAGTCCACGGATCCCATCGATATGCAAATGTTGCATAAAGCATGCAAGACAGCATGCGTATCTGTGATTGTGCTGATCAACCACAATCACAGACTCACTGTCCTTTGTGTGACACGACACGATCAAACCGACCCTAGCGTTGGAAACACGGACGCACCCCCAAACCTGCCCGCGGGCTAGCTAGAGAAAGACCTCTCGCTTTTACCTTAACTCTCGTGCTCCCCGCGCGAGGAACGTTTGATAATTTGCATAAATGCGCTGTGAATTGAGTCAAAAAAATTGAAATCGGCAAGCTTCAAAAGAAAATAAGTGCCATTCAAAAGAAATTGTTTTGGACGAGGTTGGCACCAAACGATTCCAAAGAATCTAAGCTTCAAATTGCATAGAGAAATTTGGCATTCCCATAGTTATTTTTTCCGTTATCCCTAAAAAACTACGGGGGCGGGGTTTACCCTAGTCCGCGTTTTTCACCTTTTGATCGTGTCGTGGTGATACATGGTTTGAGGTCACAATTGTCAAGTTCAAGCAACATTGTGATTGTGACTGACTAGAAAATAGAGGCGCGTAGTATGACGATACGCCATCGGATTATAATCATGTTCAAAGTTCGACCACTGTGCAGTTATTGCTGTTGTGTTTTGACAGAGGTTCAATCACCGTGAGCGCAGAACACAATTTCGGTGGATCAGGTGAAATCAAGGAATCGGTGCGTAAACCAATTATCTGGCGGACTTTTGAAAATGAATTTTTTATGATTCGCCGCAGACATGCATGTTTCGTTTCCGTCGACTTTTTTCTTCTTGACCTCCATGGAGCGACAGTTTTGCTTTGTTTCAATCTGGGTAGCGTTAAAGTTTTTTGAAGCGTAATCTTTCAATCTCTGAAGTTCCCCTTAATGAGGCTTCATTCAAATGAGAACACCAGTATGTATTGCTCTCATCTTTAGCGTACGCCGAAGAGTACACGTGTGCAACTTTGAAAAATCAAGATAACTTTATCTTTTCCGCCATCTTTTGCGTAAAATATTGCTGAAGCAACGGTAATGAAGGTTTCATACCGTTTGCGACCTCTATTGGTAAGGCTCTTACGTGCCGCCCCACACGTAGCGACAGTCCTTTTACATGGACAGTGGGTCAGCCGAATGCCCTACAATACAAGATTTTCAAGATAGCATTTCATCCAACTGGGACGGTTATTGATGTTGCTAGCAACGATGTCCTGCTTTCAAATAAGGATGGCGTTTTCCTCTAAATTACTATAGTGGCCCCCGAAAGCGCACGTTGTTCAATTCCAACGACTTGATCCATTCGATGTGGCTCATACAGCAATTGCAGCGCTTTTTTATTATTATTAATAAAGTTTTAATTGAATGAAAAAACATGTATTTTTTGCTCTCTCTGTTGGATCCCCTGATTCACACACGTTTTATAACTTCGAAGCCCACCGCAGCTTCAACCCGTACTTGCCTTAGACCTGACTTAAGTAAACTATAAGTTAACTACGTTTTTCAGTAACTTATAAGTTAATTTAACCTTATAAGTAACTGATGAGCATTAAGCAACTTATAGTTAACTTAGCATAACTTATAAGATACTTAAAAATTCAGAAACTTATAAGTTAATTATGCTCTAAGGTTCGGCGAGAGATGCTCTCTCTCGTCGTCTGTCAAGCTAGCCTCGCTTTTGCAACACCGTGAATCCAATAGGATTAATGGTGTTCGCGGTGATACTTGGGCATCCTTCAGGACCGTGAGTGGCTTACTAAAGAAACCACACCCGCATTTATCAAAATGTGGCATTGATAATTTTTGGATCTGGTCGACGTCGTTGACTATTACACAAAGAAAAAGCAATAAAACTAAAATTTTTTCAATTTTTATGATCCTTATAAACCATTTCTTAAGATTCTTATAAGATCCCTAACAGTCGTAAGTAACTTATAGGGGTATTTTAAGTACCTTACTAAGTTAACTAAAGTAACTTAAGATTTCCCTATAAGTTCCTTACGACTGTTAGGGATCTTATAAGAATCTTAAGAAATGGTTTATAAGGATCATAAAAATTGAAAAAATTTTAGTTTTATTGCTTTTTCTTTGTGTAATAGTCAACGACGTCGACCAGATCCAAAAATTATCAATGCCACATTTTGATAAATGCGGGTGTGGTTTCTTTAGTAAGCCACTCACGGTCCTGAAGGATGCCCAAGTATCACCGCGAACACCATTAATCCTATTGGATTCACGGTGTTGCAAAAGCGAGGCTAGCTTGACAGACGACGAGAGAGAGCATCTCTCGCCGAACCTTAGAGCATAATTAACTTATAAGTTTCTGAATTTTTAAGTATCTTATAAGTTATGCTAAGTTAACTATAAGTTGCTTAATGCTCATCAGTTACTTATAAGGTTAAATTAACTTATAAGTTACTGAAAAACGTAGTTAACTTATAGTTTACTTAAGTCAGGTCTAAGGCAAGTACGGGAGGTTTTAGCTCAAACTTTTAGCTATGAATCATTGTATAGAACGTCTCGAGCGGATTACGGATCATCAAATCAGTTTTTACTTTTTTCTCTCGGCTTTAATAGAGTACCGCTTTAGGCTTACGTTTGGCCACACTAAGCGGATACAACCTTCTCTTTTGAATATCGTGTGTTCATTTCAGAAAAGTCCAAGTGTACAACTTTGAAAAATCCCCCCAAGGTAGTGTAGTGTTTCTGTCCGCTGTGTTTGTGTGATCCTGGCACGTGTCCGTTGTCCGTCATTTTTGGTGTAGTGTCAGTGTTTGATGTCAGTATCATGAATCCTGCGCACCGTCCGCCGGACTCGACGTTGAATGGCACTTTTGGTGCTTCAAAGTTGGCGTCTTTTTTCTTTTTTTTCGTTTTGTTGGGGTCGAGTCCGGGACGCGCGGTCGGGTTCCGTGCATGGTCGAGTGGTTAGTGCGATGGTGTCGTGTCGTCTGTGGTGGGTGTGAGTGTCAGGTTCGGTGTCTTGAGTGTGTCAATTGTGTTTTATCTTTTTTTTAAATGTGTGAGTGTTTTGTAAAAGTATATTTAGTGTTGTGTATTGATTTTCAATGTTGTCGTTTTGTTTTTGTAGATGTTTGTGATGTGTCGAGAGATGCGGGGGGAGGAGGCCCGAAGGGCCTCCTCACACCGGATCTCGAGCTGTGTTCAGTGTTTGCATTTTGCCGTTTTTTAGCGTATTATACCAAACAGTATCGGTACGGTATGGTACGGTTTGGTACGCGGTATTTTTGGTACTCAATGATAAGGTATAAAATACGTATCACACACAAAAATACTTATCACTTGATTGTATTTTTCAACAAAAAGTGATTTTTTGCAGGGCCGTATTTAGAAAAAAATTATATGGGGGGCCATCGAAAAAAAGGGTAAGGGGGGACCAAAGGGCAAAAATTTTGATCGTGAAAACCCACAAAATCTCCTTGGTCCCCCCTTACCTCTTTTCTTGCCGAATCCGAAATATGGGGGGGCACTTCACCCCGTACCCCCCTCCTAGATACGGCCCTGATTTTTTGCATCAATTTAGTGATACGAAACCTTTTTCAATGATAAAATTGCCAAAAGCAGTAAAAACCCAACTTTGTATTGTCCCCAGGAGCGTTTGGTTTTCGACCTATTCGTCGTGGTACTTGGTACGGTGCGCGTACCGTTTATTCAAACGCTGTCGTACCATACTGTACCATTTTTGGCACGATGGTATAGAAAAGTACCAGGTACTTATGCAAACACTGGTTGTGTTGAGGAGTGAGCTTAATCCGAAGTGAGGACAGTATGTACTATAGCCGGTAAGTGTGATGGGATGTAATGTGTCATGACTGTGTGTGTTATCTTTAAACAGAGAACGGGGTTATTACAAATCGAGACACCATTGTTTGACGTTTGAAGTAATAGCGTTAAATTTTTGTCAAATACTTTTCAGTTTCAATCGTCACACGCCGATATTTGAAATATCTTACAAGGAGTATTATTCCTCAAACAACAATGTGTTATCTTTTTAGAATTGAGTAACTAACCTTCCGTGTGGTTGTTTAAGATGTATGTTGTTGTTCACAATATTGTTGAAGGAAAAAGTTTGGCAGTTATCAGTTAAACTTAAGTTGCGTCAAAAAGTTTCATTGTTTATCGTTTGCGATTGTGGCGAGAGAGAGGGGTTCGGGGCCCAAGGCCCCGAACCCCGAATCTTGAGCAGGAGTATGGTGCGTTGAGTAGTAATTCGGTTTAATAGGTGTAAAAAGTTGAGTTCAATAACACCAGTAGGCAGAAGTACGATAAAAACCTTATCCCCTAAAACCCTAAACCTGGTAAAGAACATCCCCCGGAGGAAACAAAAGGGGAAATCCCCCGGATCAACAATCACCTTTAATCACTGAACAAAGTTTATGGGGGCCATCGGAAAAAAGGGGGACCAATAAAAAATATTTTGCTAAAATTTTGAAAAACCATAACTACCCTTTTGATCCCCCCCTTACCCTCTTTTTGCCGGATCTGAGTTATGCTCAGAAAACGTATCAGTATTTAATGGTACACACAAAACTGGGAGTTTAAAATTTTAAACAGGGATATTCTAATTTTTATCCAAAACTACAGAAGATCATAATGTTAAACACCAATATTTAATCTACCAAACTTTGATGTTAAGCATAATGAACTTCCTAAAGTTTTGGACAAAAATTAAAACAATGCTGACTAAGAATTCAAACTCCCGTTTTCTGTATGCAGTTTTGGAGTGTTGATGTGAGTGTTATGTTAACGCATAGGGTAGTGTGTTGATGTAGTGTTGAATAGTGTTGCAGTGTGTTAATGTTGGTGTCCAAGACTTCAGGAGCCCCGAAGGGGCGACTGAAGGATTGGGATGTCGGTGTAAGTGTAGGTGTCGTAGTGTCAGTGTACAAGACTTGGGGAGGCCCGAAGGGCCGACCTAAGGCTTGTCAAGATAATCTAACACGACCTATTTTTGCCGCACAATGATCAAATTCCGTTACTTTAGTATAGGATGGAGCGCTAGTTTAATCAAGAGATTTGCGGAAAGGATAAATTTATCTTGATTGTACACTTAGACTCCTCGGTAAAGTTTACGGTACCCTAAAAGCAAAACACACACACACAAAACACGCTTCGCGTCTTGTATCAGAATTTGCGCTGCGTATATCAACTTTTACTACGGAAATGCCGTTTTCTCTTCCTTCTTAAAGTATTATAGTTATTTATACCAGATTTACTTTACTTTAGAATTCAAAAACTAAATTAGATTGTTCACTTTCATTTAATAGGCGTAATGTTAGGCACCTAAAATTTCGCGAAAAGCATTTTTTAAAGTACTTCGAAACGCTGGCATTATTTTGTCGTTACCAATTGTAGACAAATGGGTCCGGTCACAATACAGCGCAAGCTTTGACTGTTCCTCATAGAGAGGACACTTTTGGGTATGACAAAGGTGTTCTCGTATCCACAAAGGCTCACATTTCGGGCAAGATTTCATAGCCAAAAGCATCATGTACCAACATTTATCAATGTGGTGATGTTCCTAAAAAGCGAAAAATCAAACATGTACAGTTTGACTAAAACAAGTGTACCTGTAACGTGACTGAAATGTTATCAATGGGTTGACCATTTTTCAACGTTTTTGCTATTCTCAGTGGAACTTTGAATTCAAAAAGTTTGTTCGGTTCGACCACGATAATTTTTTTAGTGTAGTTTGAATAGCTGGCTAGTTCGTTTTCCAAATATTTTATGAGCGTGGCGTTTTCTGGTTTGCTCTTTTTGAAGTTAAAGTTGACGTCGAGGCTACAACACAAAGTTAAATTAGTTGATCGATGTGATGTAGAGATGGAATGTTGAGAAAACCAACCGTTGGATAATAATCATCACATCGGGTTTCACAGCATTCAAAATTTTTGCTGTTACTCCAACAGTTTCGTCACACCCCCATTTTTTATCATCATTTTCGTTCATGCCGTCGAAAGCAAGACACAATGGACGTGCCGCAAAGTACAGCGTATCGTATTGTCCTTTCAAAGCTTTCTGCACTGCTTCAAGTTGAAACAACGCATAGCTATTACCCGTCACGAAAAGTGTCCCCTTGCCGTGACCCTAAAACTGCCAGAAATAAAAAGACTTCTAAAAGTTCGAAGACTGAACACTAACCCTAAATCCACAGAAACGTGCTCTATTAATAGTTGTATTTGGCACAACTCCATCTAATTCTGGAACTTGTGGACAATCTTGTATTATCCTGTTCGGGTTGCAATCTTTGTCAAGTTGCTGATTTCCCAGTATAGGATCCATCTTTCGAACGTTCATTTTGGCAGATATTTGAGGTACTTCAATGTTGTACGACGAAAATATTACTGCCATTGCTAGCAAATATAGCACACCGCAGATCGTAAAGATTTCTTTTGTTGAAAAAGATAAAATACGCTTTTCAAACAGATAATACTGGATGAACGATATCGATAAAATGCATGCAAGCTGAACAAAAATATCTAAAATTATGCAAGTTTTGATAGAACTTTTTACAAAAAACATACTTGTGTAATCAAAGACGTCTAAATACTGCGCAAAAACGATCATTGGCCAATGCACCAGATAAATCGAATAAGACGCATCACCAAGTAATGTTATTGCATTGATAATTGGTTTTAACGCTTGCTTTTCATCTACTGTTGGAGCATAATACATCAGAATACCAGTCAATGAAGTCGCCAAAAGGCGAATTGTTATTTTGTAATGATTCGTTTCACTCAACTCCGGTAGTAAGAGAAGTGTAGTCATTACAACTGCACCGATAATAACTTTTACGTTACCGCACGGGTCGCCAGCAATCGCCAAAAAATTGTTCGTCCGTTGCATGCAATTATGCAAATCTCAAGCTTTCGCCCCCTTGTTCGAGCGGCCAAGATGAGACAGGTTCGCAGCCTGTTGCGACCACACGTTTTTTGAAACAAAAACTTCGCCGTTTTTTGTTTGCCAAAAATTTTAAAGTTGAGGAATCGGGCTCAAATTCAGGATTTCACAACTAGATACCCATAGGTACTTCCCATGATTTTTTCAAGAAGGTAGCTACCATGCCAACTTCACATAAAGGACCGTAAAATTTTCTTCACCTTAAAAAACGCTTTTTGTGCCGTAAAAAATTTTTAAGTTGATGAATCGACTTAAAACTCAGAATTTCACCACTAGACCCCCTAAGAGACGTCTCAAAATTTTTTGAAACTTTTATGTTTTGTGCCGGCTTCACATAAAGGACCGTAAATTTTTGGTGGACGCACTTATTTCCACTTTGTTTCCTCTCCTAACGCGGGCGCACAATTGGCGGTATTTTCACCTTGCCGGCGACCCGTGTACCATGAACTTGGATGTCAGTGTCTGTCTGTTGACGGCGTTTTTCAAGGTAAAACACCGCAGTTCCGATCAAAAACTGCCAAATCCGTGATAAAACACATCCAAAGGCCCATGTCGGTGATGGCACAAACGTTTGAAACGCCAAACTGAATCCACTGATAATGCCACACGTAATCAGTGGGTGGCCACTTCTTGCAATCAATGCCAAAATAAATGGTGCTGCCAGATAAAATTGAACTTCCACACTGAGTGACCATGTATGAAGCAAAAATTTATACTCGCTAACAAGCTCAAAATAGTCTTCTTGTGCCAACATTGATTGAACGTTTGTGCCAAAAACTAAAGCCCAGAAACTGTCGGATCTAAGTGATTCAAAGTTAGTTGCAATGAGTATAAATTTTCCAGCCGCAATGGTTACGAGTAGTGTCAAAATATATGTCGGACACAGTCTTTTCAATCTTCTTTCATAAAATCGTACTAAGATCCCTAAGGAAATGACTCCGTTTGACGAGGCAGTGATCAGTGTCATCAAGTATCCAGAAATAACAAAAAACCTAAAAAGTTGAAGTCAATTAAATACAACGAGAAATCCAATAGCAACTTACATGTCTACACCCAGATAGCCTTGAGGAACGGCTTTCGGTCTCAGATGAAAGCCCAAAACGGCCGCAATTGCCACAAATCGCAGCACTTGGATGTCATCACGTTTGTTTTGATGACGGGCGGCTGTTTTGGTTGGCGGTTCTAACACTGTCATCTGCGGTAACCAAAAACAAAAATTTTTTAAATAGAGCTCAAATTTTACCGTATACAATTACAGAGTTATAAAATTTCTGATTTTGTATTTGAAGAATATATTTTTCTTGTTGAATGTGATAGCTCTAAAAGAGACAGAGGCATACGATAGGTGCTCTTTCAAGACTTTGGGCCCTTCTTTTATACAGCCCCATTTCGCTTTAAAAACCTGCTTCTTGAGTAAAATTGAATTTGGGTCATCACCTCTTGCTAATCTTACAAAGTTACCATTTCACTGCGCGCACATCCTCATCTTATCGCGAGGGACTACATGCCGCGCGCACAACTGCATTCGTCCACGCTTTGATCAAACTCTAGTTTTCTCACACTTTCCAGTATTTATGCTTTGTTTTATGCGTCGTACGGATGCCAACATTCGTTCATGAGTTTTGCATTTCGAAGTTAAGCTAACATACTGCTGTGCTGTTTGGTGATTTGACTTCCGCTATATTCCAATGATTACAGATTGCAAATTTGCATGTACTTCTTACAGAAGCTTTTACTACAAACGATAAGGCCATTTAAAAGGTGGTGTTTATAAAAGAAAAAATGTGTTTTACCCACGAAAAAACCGCTGCAAGTTGTAATACTATTGCCACGGACATTTATTTTTGGCGCTGAGAGCGCCCCCCTCTCGTCGTCTAGGCCGCCAGAATCTCTTTCACGTGAACCATGCGTGACCTTACTATTGATGTAGGGTTTAAAAGGATCAATTAAATAGTGGTCCGATGACAATGTCTACAGCTTTGTAAAAAAATTTTTAGTCATTCGATTTGAAGGTATAGGTGCGGAAACGTACACTATTTACGGTTTCAAAATATGTCTACTGTGATAACATTAGCCATGCAGTAATGTATCAAAAAACTGAATAATGTAACGATGCCAGGTGATTAGTTTTAAATATTTATTGCACTGGTTAGTTAAGGAGACTGCATAGTTAGACTATCGACTTGAATAAGTTAATGTGACCTCTTAACGACACATCTTAAAGTTTACATTTGTTCACAGATCATACGTCAACTAAATAGATAGAACCTGCTATAGGTTAAACTTAGTTCACTTTCAACTTTGGTGTATTATTAACTGATAAATCTTGCATATAGCATACCTCCAAAAAAAATAATTTATGGCATACTAAAAGCCAGAAAGTGGGAATAAAATATTACAATTAAGATAGAACCAGTAAGAAACTAGCAGACCCCCGAATTTAGTATGTAGTTTTAGAGCAATTAAAAAGTCACTGTATTTGACCGTTTTGTATGAATACTTAGTTCCTTGTTGTTTCAAAGTGAAATGAGTGGATACTACATCGTAATAGGTTTACATGATTTACTCAAGTTTCAGGCTGTTATGACCACAAAAATTAACACGCATTAATTTTTGTATTCCACTTCACGGCTTACCAAAATACAAAATGTACCCCCTCCTTTCATTATTGTTAGTTGTCGTCAGGCCTCAAGTTTGTTAATACAGAGGATGGATTTAACGAACTTGGGGCCTTGTTTTCCAAAATTTGAAATGTTTTGCTCTAAAACTATTCAAAAAAGCGTGACTTAATAATTTCGAGTTTATACCTTTTTGTTTCATCTTTAACAGGTAAAATATAGTAAAACGTAGATTTCGTAGAAATTGAGCACTAACACGTGTCGATAAAATGGATGTTTGAACGCATTGTACTTCCTTTGAGAGCGATGCGGGCATTAAGTCGACTAAAAAACAGTCAATTTCGCTTCTTTTTGCATGTTTTTTTGAAAAATAATTCCTGTCCTCATCTTATACTGTCTCATACAAACAATCATTTTACCAGAAAAACAAAATCATTCTACTCTATAAAGCTATCACTATTACAAGTAATACTTTCAGTGTGGCAGTCAAAATGGAGACACTATTACCAACAGCGGTTCTCGTTATTCAAGCTGTTTACGGTCTTCCAACAGTGATAGCCATGTGTATTTTAATCTACGTTTTATGCTTTTCACGTCATCAGTCTCATCTCAAAACATCTTTCTACATGATTACTAGAATTCTCATTATTAATGATCTTTTGTGGTATTGGTTTTTCAACATTCAAGGAAGAGGTTTCCTCTACAGCCCGAGTGCAGCAGTTTTGATTACATTTCCATTGGATAGCTTTTTCTACAAGTTCATCAACTTTGGATTCTACTTTTTCAACTACCTTCGCAGTTGTGTCATCATTGGCGAATCGTTGAACCGATTTGTCAGTATTCTGTACATTGATAAAAGCAACGTTCACAATGAAAAACGGCTCAAAAAAGTTATCTACCCAGCTTTATTTTTTTCAATTATAATTTCTTTATCACAAAGTTATTTCTACTTCCAATCTGTTTATCTAATCATGCCGTTAGGGAAAGACATGGCTTCCTACGGCATCGGACCAAATATGGCTCTGCTGAAAACTTACGGTGGCCTACGTTCAGCCATCGCTGGATTTATCGTTGGTTTTGTCTGTCTTATCTTGAACAGTTGGAGTGTGAGTCTACTTGTTTGTCGACGGAAAGAACTCAAAACAGAGCGTGTTGGCATCAATTTATTTGTTATTTCAATGGTTGATTTTGTTCTTCACTGTTTTCATGCAGCGACGGAGGTTTGTATCTAACTTTGACCATTTGATGACATAAGTCTATTCTATCATCATTACAGATAGGATTCTACATCGCTCTTTACATCAATGACCCCATAAACATGGATTTAATACGGGAAATGTTTGTCATCAGAATGTGGATAATCGACTTGGACTGTTTACATCGTCCATGGATACTGTTCGCCATGTCGGAACATATTCGAAATGCAGTCTTCGGATGTTTTAAAGGGTTGACTGCCACCACTTCGGGGGGTACATTTGGCAGTGTGAATCGTGTTCATGCTTTTGTTAAAGATCGATTTTTACATGCAGATGTAGTTACAGTCACATAAAGGGAAACTGGAACAATGTCGTTATTAGAAGATAGGTTGCAATGTACGCACAGATTTAATATCTTGAGAACGTACTGTTAATAAAATTGTTATTTGTATAATGTGATGTGAGTCTTGCACGTACACACACGATGGTTACACATAATACAAAAATGTGTTTTTGATCGAAGTGTACTCATGCATTTTTTGTTTTACCCGACAGTATGAGTATGCAATTCTGTATAGTCTTTTTCATGTAGTTCTAAATTGTATAATGAAAGCATCAGATTGGGAACAAAGTGTGAATCGTTTGACACTTCAAAGTTATGTACTTGCTTTTGCCCATGTTATCAGTTTACCATATTACAGTCAAATTTTAAGCATTTTAAATTTGTTAAAATAATTGTATGTACACACATCACTGTTGCATAGCTTGAAATCTCGCTGTTCCAGCCAGAATCGCAACAAACAAGGGAACAATCATCAAGATAAGACTGAAAATTCGGATTCCAACCTCTGCCATTCCCTTAGCTGGGTAATCCACTGTTTCGATTCGATTAATGATGCTTTCTGCGATGTCGAGCACTTGAGTATCGGTTGATTTAGACCAGATACCATGGTCAAGCCAAAGTACATGTCGAGTTAACACAAGCTTTTCATGAAATATTCCAGGTTTTTTCAAGGCAAAAACCATGAAAATAACGGATTGCAAAAACCAAAGCGCGGATAACCCATACTCAACGCCGTGCATTTGTTCTTTAAACCCGGTTAAAGCTAATTGGGCACAGATCTGCATGATTAAGCCTGTCACAAAGCTTATACTGAGCATCCAGGAATTCATAGTGTTCAGGTAACAAATGGATGTGAGGAGATTTGTTAGTTCTTTATCAAAAGCTTTGAGATTGCCGACTTTCTGTAACATAAAGTATAATCTTTTTAATTTAGTAAAAAAAGCTTACGGAAATGGTTCCATCTTTAGAACAGTTTGTTAGTTTTGTCACGAAGGTGTCAAACTGCCGGCAAACTGCAGAATTTGAGAGCAAATAAACAATAAAAACTGCTGATGTGACGTACGCGGACAGAATAACGAAGAAAACATCGGCTATGTAGAGCCCCAGAATGTCTCTGAAATGAGTGGTTTCACAAAACATCAAAACTACTACAAATACCTATAAATGCCGACCACGTTAACACCATTGTTGCCGCTATAATTTCGTTCCAAGGAAAAGCTGTCCACAATGTATAAAATATAGGGTGGAAAACAGCCGACAACTAAGACTAGGATTTGTGAAATGAGATCGAATTTGGGAACTGTTGCAAACTAAACGACATATACAATTGACAGAGTTTGCACCGTTGTAAATCTTACATTATCACATGCAAGTTGTCGAACATGAGTGATCATTTTATTGAAAAAGTCGGCATGTTTATACCATGTGAGCGTTGCAGCACAGGATAAAGCATGGATTGATAAAGCAAATAAGACAGTCATGTATGCCCAGGAATATGACACTGGCTGTAAAAACATGTATGACGAGGTCATAAGAAGAAAAAAGGCAGCTTACTTTAGTTACACTCATTACATACATAATATTTCCAGCACGAACAGCCAAAACTGCCAGCACAATCAAATTAGGGGCAAACAATAAAAGTTTTGAAAATAAGGAAGATTCTCTTTTCGGTGCTGGAAGTACAAGCCCCAAAGCGGAAACATACCAGTACCACGGACCCCAAATACCTTTTCTCATGTCGGAATCGGATATTTTTGGTTCTTCCGGCTCATTCGGCATTGTTGGTTGATAGAGTGTTTCCATTGGAACATTTTCTTGGGCCACGCGCATTATAAAAACCAGCGCAAAGATCTCTAGCTAATGAGCCGATGGAATGAAAGTTCGTGCTTATGTACTCAAAGGAGTAGCACGCGGAAAGCGAAAACCTTTGTGCTTTCAGCGAAGCCAAACATAACCACGTTTATTGGTTTTGGTTGTCTGCTCTCAGATTCGCTATAAAAATGTGTGCCTATAGTGTGCAGGTTGTTTTTCTGCAATTTGTAAGGGGAACCGAACATGATGGTACATTTCGAAATGGATTCAAAAGTTGTCTGTCCACAATGACTCATAATTTCACTTTCATCAGTTCAAAAACGTTCATGCGCGATGACATCAGTTTATTAGTCATTCGGAAGTCCAAAATTTCGATATCAATGTTACTTTGTTTTCAAAATTTATACCACCGGCTTGAGTAAAGTTAGGAATAGGTACCGAATAGTGATTATCAAAAGCCCAAATCTGACTTACACGTTGAGCACTTCAGTAAGACCCGTTTCAGTTTCCGCTTTCAGTTTACTGGGTAAGATACCAAAAGTATGTCAATAAGACGCTACTTATCAGACATGAAAGTTTAATCAAAACGTTTTATCTATATCCCCTATAACTGGAAGAGTCAAATCGCTGAGAAATTTCAACGCCATGCGAAAGACGACACATCCACGCGTATCAAGATGAGGAAGTACTCGTGCTCTCTTACAGACATCGAAAGTAAAAATCTCATAAAAACGTTCTTACCAACCTCCTCCTTTCTAACTAGAATAAAATCTTGAGTATAAATAGTAAGATAACCAAATTCAAACGAAGTCCAAGCTTCTAAAATGGATATCCGTTCCAGCTTTTTCGCCAAAAAATGGAACTATTTTGCTGTTTTCATTACTGGATTTCTGCTATTTCCATTTTTATCAAGCATTTCAAGCACTCCGCCAAGCGCAATATCCATTGATCAACGTACGATTGATCATTATAAAGCAAAAGCTGCGACGCGAAGCAAAATGTTTGTTGGTGAAGCCCTCCATTTTCACAACCTGATAACCACGGAGGCGTTGTGTACCAATTTATGGCGTATCGGTAATGTTGGCGATGGTGGAAAATACATTTGTGGACCTCAATTTATTTCTGACTGGAAGCGTCCATGTGTGATGTATTCTTTTGGAATCAAAGGTGATCCCAGCTTTGAGGAGGAATTCAACACTGTTACCAATGGCGATTGCAGTATCGTTGCGGTCGATATGGTTTGGTTTTTTACATTGTTTGGACGATAACATTGTGTTTACTTTCAGAAAGGTGTGCCTAATGCAATTGAAAGGCTGCAAAACATTGGGGCTACCTTCATTGAAACCGCGATTTCCAACGAAACGAGTGCCAACTCCATGACTATCACAGATTTGATGGCTAGGCAAAACCACGAGTATGTCGACATTCTGAAAATGGATATTGAAGGTATGGGACTCAATTTTTTTCAACCCTGACATACCTTTTTCAAGGTTCCGAATATTCGGTAGCAGATGAGCTGTTTTCCCACAACATTTGTCAGATCATGGTCGAATTGCATACAGGAGTACGGCAATACGGCAAATTTGTAAACTTTCTAAGAAAAGCATCATCTTACGGGTATTATTTGATTCACCACGAAGTAAACATACTCTATTTGCATGGCCTCGAAGTCACTCTTCTGCACGAAACATGCTTTGATCGTTTTGGTAGTGTAACGCCATTAGCGCGATTTTTAAATGTGTAGTCTTCTTACCATTACGAATAAAGTTTGTTGGGTTGTGTAAGAAACCGTGTACGCTTTTGCCATCCTGCTACGCATGAAAGAGAAAAAGATGAAGATGTCGAATGCTACTCGTACTTTACATTTCAAAGTTAGTAAAATATGGACTTGCATGATTCAAAACGTTAAAATGTTAACCCGAGACTTTTGCTGTGTACTGGATGTTCTAAAACGTTGAACCCCAACAATTTTGTTCTGTTATGGCAAAAACTTACATAGGTTTGGCTTTGAAACAAAGATATTTTATAGCTTCAACAAGTTGCACATGGTATGGTTTCACAGCGCAAATAGTACTCACAGCCAATGCCATGGGTGAAAGTGTGATAACAAGCAGACTACCCATAAAAAGTTCAGACGCATAGGTCCACGTGTTGAACACAAACAATAGCATTATCATTAACCAAGCAGGAAGTACGATTAATGTGATGAGAATTACAACTTGAACGTAAACCAGTCGTTCCATAACTCGTATGACTCCGACCGTACTATTACTAACGCTTTTGTTTTGAAAATGGCTGTTAAAAAGTCGAATGGCAGGAACCCCTATTAAGACACGTGAACACATGACAAACAAAGCGAGGGCCAATATACTGCAAAGCGATTCGAAATTAAGTTTATCGACTAAAAAGATGTTTGGATGGATTTCCAAGGTCTTGTAGTACTCAGGATCAATGTTTTGATTGTCGAAAAGCTGGTCCTGGGTTAAATTTGTTGTAACTTTTACAAGAAGAAAAATATACCCATAACATGTGAAGCAATAGTTTACCGTTGCGACAGTGTAGAGAATGACGCGATACTTGGTTAGTTTGTGACTAGCTTCTACTTTTATCAGTGCGAAATATCGTTCCCATGTAACCCAAATCATACAATCTAGTGATAAGAAAAATAATGAAAATGCAGCTCCGATGGCAATACGGCCATATTCTGATGGTAGGTAAACAAATACAGTGTCCATGATTACCCACAAATCTGGGAAAATAACCACAAAACGTGCCATAACTAAGATCAGATCAAATAAAAAAAATGCCAAATTGGAGATAAAAATTAGATTTCGAAAGGCAGCGTTGAGGCGTTGAGATCGAAACACAATGTTACCAAACAGGTAGCTATGGATTATGAACGATATGCAATAAAGTACACACAATAGAATTTTATAGGTCTTGATGAAAATTAGTGTAAACATGGTTAGGAGTTTCAGTTGAAATCTAACTGTCCTAATGCAAATAAGGCTTCAATCAGACAAAAGTAAGAGTTTAGAAATGTTTAAAACTACATCCTTCAATCAACACAGATGTCAAAAAGTGTAGCGCAACATTTGAAACTAAAAATTTCTACCTTACATGTGTCGACGCACTCTTACGGAACTGAAAATCTCAATACAACGTTAGATGTTTTACTAAGCTAACCGTCTCTTACAAACATTAAGAATTCCGCATTTTAAATTTTCATCTGTTCTAACTTTTACCACGCTTTTTGTAATTATAAATTTATATGTTACTCAAGTTTTGAATGGGTTAATGGGTAGTTTGAATTACGTACTACGTATTGAACTGTTTCACTGATAAGATAACACGAACGACGGCAGTGGCTTTGTGCAGCCACTTTTGTAGGGGTGTGACGACGTCTACAGAAAACGACAACACGCACGCACAATACGAATAGCCATTCTTGAACCTTTCTGATAGCAATTTATGCTATGTTCGTCACTTGCATCTTAGAGAATCCGTCTACGATAGTGATGGATCTCTACCGTACTGATGAGGTCAATGAAAAGAGTAAGAGTCAGTAGAGAGTGAACGGCGAGTCGGCTCTGAGTTAGCGTCACACAAGAAAATGTTTATAATTCCATAGAACTATCTAATGCCAGTGATGTGTTTCACGAAAGTGTCACGGATTCAGTTGATGATATTGTGCTATTTTACAGTAGGTTACGCTCTTCTGCTCCTTTCCGAAAGAATCTTTAAAAAGCAGCGTTGGCGCGGTGGTGCTGATGTCTTGTACACTTGCACAAGTAAGATTTCACTTTTTGATAGACATGGATGTTACTTCCGAAACTTGCCCATTGTCGACTTTTTAAAATAATGGTAGACAAAGATGAACATTGTTTGATTTGATATTAGTTTGGAATAAGTATCATGTTTATTGATGACATATTTGTAAAACTTTACACTTTACCAAAAACTAACAGTAGATGTGAAACAAGCCTAAAACATCCTCAATAGCAGTACAATTTACAGCGCATAAAAAATACCCTTCATAATATTCTAAACATTACAACGTTTTTATAATTTAGCATTTAAGTTCGCATTTTGGTTTTTCAATGTTAAAGAAAGTTTGTGGATTCGACAGCGCTTAAAGAAAATACTTCCTTGTTATTATCTTGACTTTCGGATTCCTTTGCGTATACGTTCCTGCAACGTAATCAAGTTTTACTCATCTGCGACCAGTAATTTCTTGAAAACCGTCTGAGCCATCTTTATCTAGTACATCATCTCGACCCAATTGTTGCGGGAATATGTGTTTTGGGTAGTGGATAGTCTGTGTTTTGGGTATTTGAATATTTAATTTAATGATGTGAGGGGTATGGTTAGAGCCAATAAGCATCGATATCTACGTCAATTGGGTGGAGCAAACATAAGGAAATCCGCCGCTGGCGATACCGTTTCTACTCAAGCTAAAGTCTCTATGTGCCAAAGAACACTTGTATCTTTATTAAGATAAACTGACCCAGATCCAATTTTACCAAAGGACAAGTTTCAACTGTTCGGGTTTATATAAAAGCAATGAAAACTTTTAAAAGTGCGAATTTGAATACGGTAAAGCGCATAGAGCTAGCGTAACTTGTATAACTATAGTCAGAGCTTTGCGTTTGCTTGCTGGAAACAATTTTTTTTTTTGAATTTTTTTTTGTTTTTAGTTTCTGCAGATGACAGTGTTAGAACCACTAATCAAAACAAACAGCCGCTCCCAAAACAAACGCAATGACATCCAAGTGCTGCGATTTGTGGCAATCGCAGCCGTTTTGGGCTTTCATCTGAGACCAAAAGCCGTTCCTCAAGGCTATCTGGGTGTAGACATGTAAGTTGCTATTAGATTTCTCGTTGTATTCAATTGACTTCAACTTTTTAGGTTTTTTGTCATTTCCGGATATTTGATGACACTGATCACTGCCTCATCTAATGGAGTCATTTCATTAGCAATTTTAAAACGTTTTTACGAAAGAAGGTTGAGAAGACTGTGTCCAACATACATTTTGACACTATTCACAACGATTGCGATTGGAAAGTTTATACTTATTGCGACAGAATTTGAACTATTCAGATCCGATAGCTTTTGGGCCTTAGCTTTTGGCACAAATATCCAATCAATGTTCGCACAAGAAGATTACTTTGAGCTTGTTAGCGAGTATAAATTCTTGCTTCATACATGGTCACTCAGTGTTGAAGTGCAATTTTACCTGGCAGCACCATTTATTTTGGCATTAATTGCAAAAAGTGGCCACCCTCTAATCACATGTGGCATTATCAGTGGACTTAGTTTGGTATTTCAAACGTTTGTACCGTCCCCGACATGGGCCTTTGGTTGCGTATTATCACGGATTTGGCAGTTTCTGATTGGAACAGGGGTGTTTTACTTGGAAAAACGCCGCCAACAGACAGATAATGACATCCAAGTTAATGGTAACGTAAAAGTTATTTTCGGTACAATTGTAATGATTACACTTCTCTTACTACCGGAGTTGAGTGAAACGAATCATTACAAAGTTGCAATTCGCCTTTTGGCGACTTCATTGACTGGTATTCTGATGTATTTTGCTCCAAAAGTAGATGAAAAGCAAGCGTTAAAACCAATTATTAATGCAATGACATTACTTGGTGATGCGTCTTATTCGATTTATCTGGTGCATTGGCCAATGATCGTATTTGCACAATATTTAGATATTTTTGATTACACGAGTATGTTTTCGTGGTTTCAGATGTATGCACTCAACTGGTATACATTTTATTGGTTGCCTTTATCCAGTATTACTTATTCGAAAAACGCATTGCATCCTATGAAACAAAGACCATCTTTACGATTTGTGGCGTGCTATATTTCATTGCGGTGGCAGTTTTGTTGTCTTACAACACTGGAATTCCGCAAATGTCTACCGACATCGACGTCCGGAAAATGGATCCTATATTGGGAAATCAGCTACTCTCTCAAAATTGCCACACAAAAAATCTGGAATGTCCGCATGCGTCCGAATTAGATGCAGTTGTTCCAAACACTACTTACGCAGAATCATACTTCTGCGGTTTTAAAGTATGTGTTTTTTAATTCTAAAATGTTATATTTCTAATAACATTTAGGGTCACGGCCAGAAGACAGTATTTGTAACAGGAAACAGTTATGCCTTATTTCAACTTGAAGCAGTGAAAAAGGCCTTAAAAGGACAATATAAGACGCTGTACCTGTCTGCGCGCCCTGGGTGCAATGCCTTCGATTCGCTTAACCGGCGTTGCTCTGTAAAGTTCAAGTGTGATGAAGTTGTAGGGGTGACAGAGAAAATTATAAGTGCTGTGAAACCTGATGTGACGATGATTATACAACGGTCGGTAGATATGCATTTTTTATCAATTGAGAAGTCCAGCTTCACATTGCAGCATCGACAAGCAAGACAACCTCATTTACGACAAAGCCTTCAACACCACAGCGGTAAAATATTTGAGGGGCGAATTAGCCAAATATTCAAAACACACTAAGAAGATTTTTATTGTCGAACCAAACAAAGTTTTTGCATACTCTGTACCGATGAAGATTGCCACCATGCTAAACAATGGTCAATCTATTGATAGTGTTTCTGTCACTTTAAAAGTATGTTTATTGTACTGAAACTACAAACTTTTTTATTTAGACCGTTTTAGGAACATCAGCTTAATCATAAAACTTGGAAAACAATGCTCAAAGCAATGAAATCTTGTCCAAAATGCGAGCCCATTTGGATTCGAGAACGCCTTTGTCATACTCAAATATGTCCTCTTTATGATGAAAAGTCAAAACTTGCTTTGTATTGTGATAACAATCATGTTTCGCCTCTAGGTAACGACAAAATAGTGCCAGCTTTCCGAAGTGCGTTAAAAAGGGCATTTCAAGAAATTTCGGGTGCTGAATAAATAAAATGCATTTATTTTGTCTCAGATATTCAGCAGACCAACGTGGTGACACAATATTTCCACTTTTATTTGCTTTGGCATCATTATTTGGCAGGGATGACCATGCGCTCACAGTTGTTGCCAAAAGTCGACGGCTTGTGCGCGACCTGGGTGTTCTTTATGGAAAAACTTTACTCTAAAATTAAACCCGTTTTTTCGCACTTTTTCTCTCCCGTTTTTACAATTTTGTCCGAAATAGCATTGAAAGGCCCTGAAACAGTTCTTAGGAGCAATATGTAAAACACGTCAAAACAAGTTACCATAAAGATTTTGCTATTTTTTCAGAGGAAAAGCCACAATGTCATGCTAGCTTATGTTCACTCCTGCTGTTCGGTGTTATGAGATTGTTATGTAACACTAAATGTGTTAGAAATCTTTTCTGATTTCAGGCCATTGAACATTCTGTAGTTTCTATTGATGCATACATTTCTGATCAAAGACCGCCCCGTAAAAGTAGTGCCATCGTAGCCTGCAATGATCAAGGTGACAGCAGAACACAGAGTGACAAAACAGAACCTCTTGCAGCGCAGGGATACCTGTACGCAATAGGTGAAACAGGTCAACCTCCCGAAAATTACGCACTCTTCACGTTTGCTTGGAATTGTTACCCAAAGTCAGTTAGATGGTTATCACTCTTTAGAAGTAGAATCTATTCAAACTAGGGTCGAGTCACAAAAGAAAAAAACCCATGTGTTGCGTTCTCTTTCGGTATTCGGAACATGCTCATGTCAGGGCTACACCCACTGACCAATCATGATAGCCCTAACACATTGCAACTTACTCACTCAACTCTGCAAGTAACACAAATAGGTTTCATCCTAAATGGCAAGCGTATAAAAGTAGAGCTTGGAAAACGCCAATATCCTGCTTGCAACATTACTCAAGTATTCTGTAAATCAAGCGATGCTGAAACACCCTCCACGTCTTCAAGCTTTGAGTGTCTTCAATCAACTGAAGCTGGAATACCATGAATTGAATCAACGACGCAAAATCTTTTATGAGACCAACTCGGTTGACTTGCTTTTTCAGCCATGTGATCTGGTAGGAACTTTTGCTTCATTTCTGTCAAATCAAACGTATTTTGCAGAGTTATCGCGAAGTGGAAGATGTCTCCAAGTGTTTGTTTCAACTGTATGATACAGAGCCAAAACTCATCTTTGACTTTGTCGCAAATATGCCATCGTTCACAATGTTACCGGCTAGTGAAATCGTAAGTGTGTTTGTGTAACAACAAGTGTAATGTTGTCATTCTAGAGCAAAATAACATCTCACTTTATTACCCATTTTCACGCCCTTGAAACCGCTTACTTGACCTGGAGATTTGGAAGCGAACAGAAAGACTGCATTATGGTGATGCCAAATAGAATGTTCTTCAATATGACAAGCATTGATGCTTACTTTGGTTCAAGTGATAACACTGAAACAGTCTTTGACAATGACAAGTCAAGTGTGATAAGGTTAGTCGACTCAATTTTTTTAAGTTTTCATAATGAAATAGTTTTTAGCGTTTTCCTGCAACAGTTTGATTGTGTAGAGACTTTTGTAAGTCTCTATTTAGCTGATTTGAATCCAGCTTACGACGAAGTAGCCTTTATCATTGGATTAATCTTGTATGACCCAGGTAAGGCTAACTAAATTAAACCATGTATTTATTACCAACTTTTGCAGATGTTCCCGAGATTTCAGCAAACACCAAAAACTATCTTCTAAAACTGCAAAATTTACTTATTCGTGATTTTGCATCAATGTACAGCAACTCTAAAGTCGATCCCCAAATACGGTTCAACATGATGTTCAAAGTTGTGTCAGGTGTCAAAGTCACTGTCCGTGACATGCTGAAATGTTATACATAACTTACTCACACAATGCACTTTATAAGTTGCACTCGAAATTGTCAAATAAACATGCATAAAGATGAAAAAACAAATTACTGTATAAAAACTGATTGATATATTTTGCAATGTACTGTAATTTTTTTAGTTGATGAGTCGACTCCAAACTGTATTGATGAAGTCAGTACGAGGTTACCCCGGAGTCAACTTCGGGTCAGTGTCACACAAGATTGTGTGTTATGTGTATCATGCCACAGAACTATCCGATGCCAGTGATGTGCTTCACGAAATTGTCACGGATCTAATGGATGATACTGTGCGGGTTTTACAGCAGGTTATGGTCTCTTTTCCGAAAACACTTTTCAAAGCTTGCGCAGTGGTGCTGATCTTTTGTACAATTGCGCATGTGCGATTTTACGTTTTGATAAGCATGGATGTTGCTTCCGAATAACGCGTATAGCTGACTTTTCAAAGAAAAGTGGATAAAGATGGAAATTTTTTAATCGATTTTAACTTGTGATAAGTTTCATTTTGTAGACCTATTTCTGGAAACTTACCACATACAAAAAACGAAAATTAATAATAAAAACAAAAGTCGTGTCGCTGTGCTCACCACCCATCCGAGACCATGGTGGACGCCCATAGGTTTTCAAGCCAGAAAACATCTCTGATGCAAAGTCAAAGTTGGCACAATGATGTTCTAGAAAGTAAAAAACATAACATCATACATTTTACGGCAAAACACAGCATATTTCAACAAAAAACTGTAATTTTGATATCCGAAATTGCTTTATCCGTGACTTAAAGACTTCCGCCATTTAGGTTATGGTATCTCATTGCTATGACCCCGTTTAAAGATACCTCTAAAAGTCAACGTTGACCCATTGGCGTGCATCTTCTGCACATTTGAACCTGTGCGCATTCCTTTACCTTGTTGCAATAGCACCCTAATATTCTTCGAAAATTGAGAGCTGTGTTTTGGTGTTTGGTGAGCCAATGTTGCGCAAAATGAGGGATTAACAAATATAACCAAGAGTTGTTGCAACATTACAAAAAAAGAGTGTGTTTGGTAAATCAAACATTTATGAAGGTTAAAGAGAGCCATCCATTTTGCCAATTTGAAGTATACATCTATTGTTTCTTATTCGAGGTACTCACTAATTTGGTGTTGCAAAATGTTAAAGTACTTATTAAAAACGTTGTTTCTTATATTCGTGAGCGTTTGTAGAATGCGTCCATCTGAAGCTTGAAACCTGGGATTATATACCCAATTTTTGTTGACATCGTATCCTCGTTGGCATGTTGAAAGATCGAACGATTTCAGAAATGGCCAATGCCACTCTTTTCCGAGTTTGTACAGTTTCCATCCATGCAGGAGAAAGTCACCAGGTCCGAACTTTGTTTTGGTAAGCCAACCGTCACGAGTCCATCCATAGTTACCCTTTCGAAAAACTTTTACTTTTCCATTACAATACATTGAGCGATGCATGCCCAAATAATGACGAGTACAGGCTTCAAAGTATCCCAAATCCGTGAAGTTTGTAGCCTGTTCCCAAAGAGGGTAACACTTTTGAGATGTTGGATTGTCTCTGCCGAAATGCTGTTCCATAAACACTTGCTAAATGATAAATGTTGTAAGAAAAGCTACTTTTATGTTAACTCACATGCAGACATCCATTATCAGTTCCATGAAAGCTGTTTGGCAAACGGTAATAATAGTCCGCCCAGTATTTGATAAAATTTCGAGCATAGTCGGAATTTCTCATCAAATAACTCCCTGCAGCGATTTCAAAATTAAAATATCGATCGTAAAACATAATTTCAACATTTTTGTTAGCTTCGAAATAATCTTGAATTTTGTGATGGGGATTGACAACGGCCATATCCGCATCCAAATACATAATGTTTTCAATGGTATCAACATTCTTCTCAAGGAAGTCGACTACCACACAATGCCGTTTAAAGAACACATCTGTTTGATTACAGATTTCCTCGACATTGTCATATGTTGTCAGGTTCAACAGATGAAGCTGATATCCGTGGTGAGAAGCATAGCATTTGATAGTGTCTAATGCCATTGTGTAGTTGTCATAATCAGTATTGCTTGAAACAGTTATTACAATAGCAATATCGCTGATTTCAGATTGCGAATGCACGAGAGGAAAGTTGAATTCATCTGGTATTTTCACGACTGAAAGCATAACTACGGCAACCCAGATACAAAAAACGGCGCAAAGCGTTGCAATATATTGAAACAAAGCAAGTAGATTCATTTCGATTAGTTTCTTTCTTAAATACAATAACAACTGCTTTGAATAATGTTTACAGTCTCCAAACAAGGCACTAGTAAATGTAACAAAAACTTCTCTTGTCAATTGACGTATATATTCAACATATAATGGTAGTTCGCTGCTTGTTTCTACAAGTGTATCTGGTTGTTGCCATGTTGTGGTATTTTGGTCTGATGATGCCATAGAGAAAATAAAAATAAACAAATAATCGGAGTTGCACTCATAAAAATACTGCAAACAAACACAAAACTTACATTTATGTATTCACATTTTAATCAGAGCTGGAAATCAAGCATGGAGCAAAGGACGGCTGTACTGGTGGATGCTACTGGCTATATCCGCTACTTTCAAAAACAAGTTTCTAAACACTGAAGCGCAAGAGTACTTTGATATACTCGGAAAACTTGAGATGTAACCATTTGATACAATTTTTTGGTGAGAATCCGTGATTCTTGAGAGATTTGCTATGATGTGGCGTAAAAAAGGAAATGAAATAAATAATTTCCAATGCGAAAAGGGTGAACAATATGAGATTATTTTCGCATTGTTACGAAAAATGAAAGTTTTGCTCTACGCAGCACTGTACAGACTATCGGTCACTCGGCGCACACAAAGCAAGTCCAAAATTGAAATCCTTGTGGTTCCTTTGCATTTTGTCCTCGCACGTTGTCGCCTATGGCACCTTCATACACAGCACCCTTATTATAAAATATCTGAACACTAAAAACCCTCACTTAATTTTACTCGTTACTCTTTTTTTGACATAACAAATCCGTTTTACCTCGAAATACAACACGCGCAGACTAAGTCTGGATTTGCTTGAGTTAGATTTTGCAACCTGATAATCATTGCGCAGCTGACCTGCTGGACGTATCCTACTAAGTTTACAAGTTTTTTCAAACAACTTGATGTGGTACATCTGTGTATTCCGGAATTTGAAGTAAGTAGCAAGTTAAACTAGTCGTTCAAAGTTTCAATTATACATATAAAAAGCATGCATCTGTTAAACATTGCTTCATTATTTGAAGGTCACAGTGTCGTACAATGGCTCGACTGTTTCGTGCCAGTTTATCCTGGCCGGAGGTGTACTATACGTTGACTCTATTTTTGACCATCTCAGCACTAGTAACTATTTTTCGAAGTTGGCTGAGAAGCAGACATTACCATGAAGAGCCTAACATGAATTGGAACCATTTCGCAGAGGATTCGTTGCCGGGGAATACGGATAGTCCTTTTAATCAAAATCCAAGAATCGTACATGTCCCAGATGATATAACTAACGCTGATCATTGTGTTTTTTACAACTTTTTGAGAGGTCCTAACATGTAAGTAACTGTTTTGTTACGCAATGGAATGACACTGCATGCTTCAGAACTGTTGATTATGAACCGATTACACTTGCTCTTCATTCCACAATCAATTATGCCGAATATCTTGTGAAACAAGCCGAAGATTGGGATGACGTCCTTTCCTATGCAGTTTTCCTGTTCCCAAAACACGACGAAGCTTTAGAAGCATTAACGATGCTTCACAAGTGCCATGCGGAGATCAATCGTAAAGTTTCCATCCACTTGGTATGGAATCGAAACTTTTTGTTTGAAAGCTGTACAGATGACGACATTGTCAGCGACATCAGTGCTATTTCTGCAAGTGTAGAATCTTGCGATGATTTTGACCTCGACAACGGTGAGTCACGATGACATAATTAGAATATATCACGGTTTTTTATAGTTTTATCGAAATTGAGAGCCGTAAAGAACCCTTTTGGCAGCTATCCTATCAACGTTATGCGCAATGAAGCTCGCCGTGGTGCGGCTACCAAGTTACATCTCATTGGAGACATTGAAACGCGATATTCGCATTCATTTGCAATAAATGTGCGACCTTTGGCGCAACAGCTTTTGAACGGAGAACTTGGCAAAGCTGTCCTGGTTTATCGTCGATTTGAAATGGATGAAAATGAAAAATTTCCGAGAAATTTTCAAATGTTTGAGAATTTGGTAGCAAATGGAAAGTGAGTGCAAAACTTAATGTTACATTATCCAAATACAAATTACAGAATTGTGCAGTTCCACGAAAAGCATTACAAAGTCGGTCACTTTATTCCTAACTTGCGACAATGGTTAGATTATTCACTAAATAACGACGAACTAACGTTTGACAATGTTTCATACACGTAAATTCTTACTTGTTACCGCCGACATTATCGACAGTTATCCATTTTCAGAACTACAGAATGGGAGCCTCAGTTTATCATGACGTATGATGCTCCATATCACTACGAACATGTTCCTACTCGAATGATGGATCATCAATTTGTGGTAAGCTGGGATCTTCTGAAACACTTTCAGTGTATCATTGAATTGTAAAATTCGATGTTTCAGTGCTACGAATTATGCCGAGCAGGCTATTCCTACTTGTTGATGGCCCATGTCTACAATATACATCCAGGAATCAAGGAGGAGTCCACTGCATTGGAAAAATCACTGTCAATGTTCGGAATGACGCAGACTGACCCAACAATGAAAAAGTTTAGGGCTTATATTAATGCTCGTTATCCAATCTATCAAAAAACGGCTTGCCCGAACTGGAGAAATTATCTTTAAGTATAATTTTACTTAAATTTGATCAAATTCAAATAAGAAACGGAAAGTCAAATAATAAACAAAAGAAATTTATGAAAGATTTTTGGGCATGGCCCCCAAAAATAGACTTCCGAATCGCATTAGATTTGCAAGCTTTTTTTGTATCTATGTGCACATACATACGCGTGCGTCCACCTACACCCTAATACGGCTGTAGCAGTGCGCAGCTGCATAGAAACATATCCAACATGTGAAATAAGGAACAAAGATTTTCAAGAGGATAAAGTGAAGAAAAGTTTGACCTCAAAAGATTAATATCACTGCGTTCCAAGATACCTTCCAGGGCGCTTCAGAATAAAACTTGTGAGTAAACTGAAATTCAAATACTATTACTTCTAATTGTGTTACCATCAACGATGTACGACTCCGTAACGAAATTGCCTGATGTTACTGATAGTCTTCGAAAAGATTATGCCAAACTTAATAGACAACGAAAGTTGCTTTATGAATCTGATATCACTGATGAATCTGAACTAGTATGAACGTTTTACTAATCCATAGATAACTGTATTTTTGCCTTACAGAGATATCGCGAGTTACAGAACGTCAGTGATTCCCTTTCACAACTGTATTTTTGGGAGCCGAATCTTCTACACGGTTTCGTAAATGCTAATCCTTTTCTGGAAACTTTATCTAAGAATGAAAAAGTATACATTTTGTTAATACATTGCACGTTTTTTAACACTATTTTTAGCAAAAGATCTTGACTCATTTGGTAAGCGACATGCACGCAATTGAAAGTTCTTATTTGTCTTGGAGATACAGTGAATTCAAAGATGATGCATATTGGGTTTTGCCAAACAAGACATTTTTAAACATGTTTCATGTCAAAAAATATCTTTCTTACCCTGGTAATTCGACGGAAGTGGAAGTTAACAAACAAAACATTGCTCGGTTTGTACAACGTGCTTGGTTTTATATATACGCTGAAACTTTTAGAATATTTCAATTGTCATTCAGCTGTCTGTCAAAGATTGTTGAGAAGCACATAAAGATTATGTGCCCGGCGTATGACGAGTTCTTATTTCTGATAGGATTAAGGATGTACGATCCAAGTAAGTTTGAACACGGATACAACAGCAGTAATGTAATGCAGTTTTAGGTAACAACAATATTTCATTCAATACACGAATACTTTTGCAAACGTTACGAAACTCATTGATTGATGAAGTGGCAAAAACTTACAAAAAGTTGAGGATAGATTCAGACCACAGACTCAAAATGTTGCTGGCCGTTTCAAAGAGTCTTGAAGAATATGCGCATCGACTCCGGGAGGACATGCTTTTGTATCGATGCTTTAACTTGATAAAATGTAGCGATACGTTGTATGATCAAATTTGGAGTGTCTGTATTGACTTTTAAATAAATAAAAGGATATTGTTTACAAAATATTGACTTATGCGTGTGCAATTATAAGATTCTTAGAATGATGACCATCTCGCATTAACATCGAAAGTGTGTTTTCGTGCGCCCCACATTGTAGTACAATCTATGATGTCTTATGTCTGTTACACATCCATCTTTAATAGTCGTTTTATGTACGTGGTAAATTTCCAGAAAATACAAAATGAAACTTATCACAAGTTAAAATCGAATCAAAAAAACTTCCATCTTTGTCCACTTTTCTTTGAAAAGTCAGCTACACGCGTTATTCGGAAGCAATATCCATGCTTATCAAACCGTAAAATCGCACATGCGCAATTGTACAAAAGATCAGCACCACTGCGCAAGCTTTGAAAAGTATTTTCGGAAAAGAGACCATAACCTACTGTAAAACCCCCACGGTATCAGTCATTAGATCCGGGACAATTTCGTGAAGCACATCACTGGCATCGGATAGTTCTATGGCATGATTCACACGCCTTTGTGTGACGCTGACCTACAGTTGCTGATGATGTATTATGGGGGTAGTCTCGTACTAACCTCATTTCATTGACTTCATCAGTATAGTTTGGAGTCGACTCACCAACTAAAAAAATTACAGTGCATTGCAACATATATCAATCGATTTTTATACAGTAATTTGTTTTTTCATCTTTATCCATGTTTATTTGACAATTTCAAGTGCAACTTATAAAGTGCATTGTGTGAGTAAGTTATGTATAACATTTCAGCATGTCACGGACAGTGACTTTGACACCTGACACAACTTTGAACATCATGTTCAACCGTATTCGGGGATCGACTTTAGAGTTGCTGTACATTGACGCAAAATCACGAATAAGTGAATTTTGCAGTTTTAGAAGATAATTTTTGGTGTTTGCCGAAATCTCGGGAACATCTGCAAAAGTTGGTAATAAATACATGATTTAGTTTAGTTAGCCTTACCTGGGTCATACAAGATTAATCCAATGATAAAGGCTACTTCGTCGTAAGCTGGATTCAAATCAGCTAAATAGAGACTTACAAAAGTCTCTACACAATCAAACTGTTGCAGGAAAACGCTGAAAGGGTTTTTATTGTAAAAAATTTGCAAAGAAAAGTTGACTAACCTTATCACACTTGACTTGTCATTGTCAAAGACTGTTTCGGTGTTATCACTTGAACTGAAGTATGCATCAATGCTTGTCATATAAGACGACGACCAACGTCCCATTTTCTGACGTCCACAATTTGAGGGCCGAATTCGAGAATTAGCTCACCCAAATCAAGCATTTCTTAATTTTTCATTTTCACCTGCATTTTTGTTAATTGGATCACTTTTTGAGCTGTTTTCACGATTTCTGTGTCTAACTCATGAATTTAACAATACTGAATAAAGAAAGAGCCCTTGTTGCAACATCAACCCGGCCCGAACAAAGAAGGAGCCCTTGCTGCGACATCAACCCGGCCTGAGCGAAAAGGAAGCTCTTGTTGCAACATCAACCCGGCCCGAGCAAAGAAGGAGCCCTTGTTGCGACATCAGCCAAGGTGAGCAAAAAAGGACCCCTTGTTACGAGATCACCCCGTGGTGTGAGCAAAAAAGAAGCCCTTGTTGCAGGATCAGCAAATGGAGAGACCATAAACTTCACGCCCTTCAGGCAGCTCCTTGTGGAAACGACGATGAAATTTATTCTGCGGCCTCCGCTGAAACCGCAGAATGGCACAGCTGTCGAAGCATCTAGGAATCTGGATCCAGGTGACGGAGAAATCAACAAAAACAACGTCGGGGTAAGCATGAAAATGACGACTGAACCATCCGCTAAAGACTGAATCTACTTTCGGCAGCTGTCCGTAGGCTTGTATTGGTTTCTTACATCGCGATGATGAGCAGTCTGGGTGAACAGAATACACGTTAAAACTTCGGCAAAATGCTTGGATCCCCGACCAGGGATGCAAATTTGCACAGGGTTTGCTAGCAAGGCTGTGCGAAATGGACCCGTAGCGAAAAAACCGCGCGCTTTTTTCCGGGCGGGTCCGGCTGTCCAAAATTTCAAAACTGATTTTCGCTCTTTTTACTCGTGATACCTCTCGTTTTTCTTGCCCTAATTACATCAGTAGCCCTTAAGGCATGCATTAAAATAGAACAGTGATTGAAAATCAAAAGTATCAAAACTGATCCAAGCGAAGCTTTCGTTACGGGAGTACTCCACCAGCTGGTCCAAAAAATGTGCGCACACCGAAATGCTGCTTTGCTAGCAAATTTGCAACCCTGTCCCCGACACAGAGCACGCGCGCATTGTCACGCATGCATTTTTCCGATCTGCTGCCACTTTCGTTTCGAGACTGCGCGTGCGCATCGTCGCTGTGGTGGTCACCGCTTGTTTCTTGCGAACTTATGCGTTGGCTTCTGTACTTCACGACCATTCATCTACGGCAAACCAGCGCTTCAAATCCACTTTGTTTTGTTACTTTGAATCTGCTGGGCAGATACGTCTGCCGCCGCTCCCAGAATCGCTTCTTTCTTCCTGGACACACTCATCCGTCGTTTACGTTGAATGGATCCGCGTTCCTAGATGCTTCGACAGTTGTGCCATTCTGCGACTTCAGCGGAGGCCGCAGAATGAATTTCAGTCGTCGTTCTCACAAGGAGCTCAAGGGTGGACGACGGGCCGGGCTGGCCCGACCCGGCCCGGCCCGGCCCGGAAAAAAACCGGGCCGGGCCGAGGAAGTGGCGGGCCGGGCCGGGCCGGGCTTACGATTTTCGGCCCGCTGTCCAGGTGGGGTCGAGTATGATCTACTTTTTTTCGGCATTGCCAGCCACAAAAATAAAAAACTTCGCTGTTTTAACTATTTTTTGTACATTTTACCCCCACATTTCGACTTTTTCGATCACTTTTGCAATATAAAATGGCCAAAATTGGAAAAAAATTATCAATCAGTGAAAAAACCCTCCAAATTTTCAGCCCGATCCGGGCCGGGCCGAAGTTTTTGGGCCCGCGGGCCGGGCCGGGTCGGGCCCGGTTTTGGGTTGACCGGGCCGGGCCGGGCAGAAAAGCGTCGGGCCGGGCCCGGGCCGGAATTTTGCGGCCCGCGTCCACCCTTGAAGGAGCTGCCTGAAGGGCGTGAAGTTTATGGCTCTCCATTTGCTGATCCTGCAACAAGGGCTCCTTTTTTGCTCACTCCTGGGTGATCTCGTAACAAGGGCTTCCTTTTTGCTCGTCGGGTTGATGTTGCAACAAGGGCTCCCTTTTTGTTCAATTCGGGTTGATTCCGCAACAAGAGCTCTTCCTTTGTTCAGTGTGATCAAATAACAGAAAAAGAGTGCAGTAATGTAAAAATAAGCAAGAAATTCCACTGCTGAGCCACAGCAGAAATTCGACAGTCAAAATGAAAAAATAAGAAAAAGTGAGCTAATTCTCGAATTCGGTCCTCAAATTGTGGACGTCAGAAAATGGGACGTTGGTCGTCGTCTTATATTGAAGAACATTCTATTCGGCATCACCATAATGCAGTCTTTCTGTTCGCTTCCAAATCTCCAGGTCAAGTAAGCGGTTTCAAGGGCGTGAAGATGGGTAATAAAGTGAGATGTTATTTTGCTCTAGAATGACAACATTACACTTGTTGTTACACAAACACACTTACGATTTCACTAGCCGGTAACATCGTGAAAGCTGACATGTTTGCGACAAAGTCAAAGATGAGCTTTGGCTCTGTATCATACAGTTGAAACAAACACTTGGAGACATCTTCCACTTCGCGATAACTCTGCAAAGTACGGTTGATTTGCTAGAAATGAAGCAAAAGTTCTTACCAGATCACATGGCTGAAAAAGCAAGTCAACTGAGTTGGCCTCATAAAAGATTTTGCGTCGTTGATTCAATTCATGGTATTCCAGTTTCAGTTGATTAAAGACACTCAAGGCTTGAAGACGTGGAGGATGTTTCAGCATCGCTTGATTTACAGAATACTTGAGCAATGTCGCAAACAGGATATTGACGTCTTCCAAGCTCTACTTTTATACGCTTTTATCTTGTCATCTCGGAAGAAGGCAGTACTAACTTGATAAAGACATTTAGGATGAAACCTATTTTGGTTATTTGCAGAGGTGAGTGAGTAAGTTGCAATATGTTAGGGCTATCATGATTGGACAGGGGGTGTAGCCCTGAACGTGTTCCGAAAGAGAACGCAACACATGTTCTTCGTCATTTCCTAAAGAGCAAAAAATCTGTATTGTTTCATTGCATGTTGCCTCTCAGTAGATCACCATTTATCTGTCGAAACATACACCTGACGAGTTATCTGGGGCAAATTTAAGTTTGAAGAAAGCGGATCTTTTTAACCACATCATTGTCGGTGAAGGCTTGCTGAATCTTGCGCGCCCTCTTACTTTACAATTTATGAAGCACGTAATTTAAATGATGATTTAAATTGACTTAAATAAAATTTGCTTTTGCCCTGGCACTATTCAGAAACGTTCCTCAACTTGCACTCAAATGTCACGTGAATGTCGACATTACCGATAGTTATCGGGAGGGTTGCCAGTTTTACGTAAAGAGATAGCCATCTAACTGAGTGTAGGTAACAATTCCAAGCAAACGTTAAGAGTGCATATTTTTTGAGGATTTGACCTGTTTTACGCGTCGCGTACAGGTATCCCTGCGCTGCAAGAGGTTCTGTTTTGTCACTCTGTGTTCTGCTGTCACCTTGATCATCGCAGGCTACAATGGCACTACTTTTACGGGGCGGTCTCCGCTCACGAATATTAAGAGATACCAACAGAAACTACAAGATGCTCATTTGTTTGAAATCCAACAAAAGTTGTTTATTATCAATTTCGGTTTTGGAGTGACAGTCTCAACATGTGTGCATGCTTGATTTGTGGTGGTGTGTCGAGTGGAACACATTTCGGAGTTCAATCATGTAACGCGTGTTCAGTGTTTTTTCGCCGTGCTGTTTTATACAACAAAAACTATCAGTGCCATAATCATGTTAAGTGTAAGATTGGTAATGTTTTGAGTTCAGTCATTAGTGTACAACTATTTGCCTTTAGGCACAAAGCCGTATGCAAAGTGCCGTTCTTGCAGGTTGCGGAAATGCTTCGAACTCGGCATGAACTGGAAAGGTACAAACATTTTGAGTAAACCTTCAACTAATGCTGGTAGTTTATAGCTCTGCGAGACAGTAATCCTGACATATCGACTCTACCGTATCATGCAATAATTGATGGCACACTGGTCAATACTGTTATTCTCGACAAACAGTCGACAACACTTTTCAATGAATTGCAAAAGAATGTAAAGCGGTTGCAATACCGAAGGAAAGTGTTCTACAAACTTGAAGACAAGTACGAAATAGTAGGCGTTCCATTCAATGTAAACATATAACTGCATTGTTTTAGTCATTCAAAGAAATAGAATCATTTTACGATGGATTGTTCCAACATCATGATATTGAACCCAAACTGTATGTATCGTTAATTGGCGAAACAAGCAATTTTGCTTCATTGAAAAGCGATGAAAAAGTATGTTTTTATGGTCGTTCAAATAGTAAACGCTACTACAATACTGTTTTAGCGCCAAATATTCCTCAACTCATCCAAACAAATTCATGCACTCGAGATTCTGTATGCCTCATGGAGTTGCCGTAAGCTATGTGGTGTTTATTGCTTTGCTATGCCAAATGGTGGTTTTGCAACAATAAATCATCTTGACCATTACCGTAAGCATGACGTCGATAAGTCAAATGGTACTAACATTGACACGATTTATAAGTATGTGAGATTTTTTTATTACTCTACGTAGCGTAATTACGGATTTTTTAGGATACACATGTTTACTATTGTAAATACGATGGAAATCATTGACTCTTACATAGCCGATGCGCAACCAACGCATGATGATCTGGTGTTTCTAATAGGACTCATCCTGTTTGATCCTAGTAAGCAACTGTTTTTTGAAACGCACGCCTTATCTCACTTATTTTTAGCAATACCGAAATTATCTAACACCACAGTGGAGACGCTTAAACAATCGCGAAATTTACTCATCAAGGCATTCATGACTAGATGTGAAAGTGATCAGATTGACGGCGTCCTTCGGTTTGATAGAATTTGTTCTATCATTGCTGGTGTGAAAATGTATGTACAAAAACTAAGCGAAAACAACACCTTGTTACGATACTTTGATGTCTTACACCGTGATCAGTTGTTTGACCAACTTTGGAATGTAAAATTTAATGAATAATACTAATATGATTTGCAAACTATGACATTGATTAAGTAGAGCAACTAATTTTTCGTAACAATCAAGGCAAAACATATCTATCTATTCTTTTTTTAAAAAGCCGGATTGCTTAAAGAACTGCAAGAGATGTTCGAAAGATATGTACATCCATGTATATCAAGATGAGAAAAGCGCACATTTTCTTTTAAATAATGAGTGCCATCGTGTCAAGGATAGACCATACCCTAAAGTCAAAATGAACTGACGAAATTCACCCCGTCTCGGTGTACTTTCAAGCTACCCATTTATTCATCAACTATCAGACTGTGAGGCTGTGATTTTCTCAGCGAAATCGTTTTTAATAAATTTAACAAATTGTTACTACTATGAAGTTTTGCATACTGGTAAACTTCAAAGGGCCCAATACGCCGGAACTTGTATAAAAAGTTATCTAAAACGTACATCATATTGCTATTGACATAATGAAAGGACACAACGTAGTCTGCAACACTTTGTTGTCCTTGATAGTAGTTGTAAACAAAGTAATTTATGTGACCCTGAGGTGTAGGACCTGGCATCAAATGTAGTGTAGGTTGAAATGGCATCATTCGATGCCGCCCTTTATGGTCACGAGTATCGATTGCTGTCACATTGAGTGCTGCGCCACATCTACCAATTTCGACGTCTTCACCTGGGCGTTTTGAAGGGGCACATTGTGGTAGTTTCGAAAATCCGTGTTCAACAATTCGACGGATCGCTCCACTAAAACAGGTGTTCTATATAGTTTGAGAAGCTTTTAACAAAGTACATACCGGCTCAAAACATAACCTGCTCCTCCACTCATGTATCTCTTTTTCTGGTGTTCAAAGCGACAGCCAAAATGATAAGCGTCATTAGGCTCATATGGTAGTAGCATAAACCGAAGATTTTCCATGACAACATAAGTGTCGCTGTCAGCTTTGAGAAAAAAGTCATAACTTTCCAGTTCGACCTGAAAACCTGCATTCAAACACGATATGTGAAACAAAGCCTTACATCGTAAATGTGTTTCAACGTGTTCTCCACTTTAGCAAATAAGTTCTTCCTTTTTTCAGCAAGATGAAAATCCAAAGTTGGTAATCCAGAGCTCGCATTCACAGTAACAAATACATGTTTGTTACACCGTGCAGCCCAAGTAGCATGTACATGTTTTGCTCTTTCTTCTGTTTTGTTTTTGGTGCTTATGATGAAACAGAATATCCGAACGGACGTAAAAAGTGACTGAGAGATCTCATTGTACGTTGGTAAACTAAGAATACCTTGCGAGGACGTATTTAAATGAGAAGCATTGATACCTTTCGTACATACACTCCTTGAATCATTATCGAAATACGAATATCTACAAACAAAACAAGCAAGTACCACGCCAATTATAATATTAGTGACATCGCGAAGCGACAATACTTGTCTATACTTGAGAGAACGACAAGACATCGGCATCACTACAACCAAAAGAAATGAAAGTGAAACCCGTGAGGGGATAGTGCAAAGCGATTTGGGTTATTGATAAGCTTTGTCTGTGAGTTACTTCAAGAAAACTTGTCTACATGTTTTGTGATATTTATCTTTTTTTAAATGTGCACACCAGGGATGGGAAATCCCCCGGGGGAAACGAAAAGTGGGGGATTTCCCCGGGGATTCCCCCGGGGGATCCCCGGGGAATTCCCCCGAACCAAAAAAATCGACTTTTCGATATCCAGAGCAACTGGGTTGCATTTATTTATACAAAAACCGATGATTGAGTTCGAAAAACGTTATTACCAATTTTAACGTTTTTGACGTTTTTCAATGCCCAAAACGATCATTCCCCTTTACGTCAGCTTTTTCGTTGCAAATTCCCCCGGGGGACAAATTTTTTGGGGGATTTTCCCGGGGAAATCCCCGGGGATTTCACCCGGGGGAAGGCTTCCCCCGGGGGACGTCCCATCCCTGGTGCACACAGGTTTTTGCAACAAGATAATCAAACTTGGAATAGGCAAACGCCGTGTGCGTCATAAAGTTTTCAACGCAAAACGCATCCGCAAATTTACGGGTTCTCAACGACGCTTCTCTTTATAGTGCTACAATATTGTGCGAGGTGTTAGAAAAGGTTTGATTCTGTTCTGGTGAGTAATAACGATCGTTGTTCCTCCTTTTCGATAATATTTATGCCAGAGTTTAACCAGTTTGTCAATCAACAGAAACTTCAGCAACTTTTGTCGTACACTCTTACTGAAACCAACCAATTTGCTAAGCCTATAATTTCATAAGATATACCTTATCATCAACAACATCAACGCATCAGTTGTATAAAGTATTTCCAAACTCATGTTAGCTATGCCTGGTATTACTTGAAAGAACCATTGTATTCTTACGTCAAAAATGGTGTCAGCCGTTGTGATTCTTATAGAAATATATTCACAGATTATTATAAAAGTGAAAAAAACTGTTGAGACCGAACATTGGAGAAGTAATTTACGTTCGATTTTAGAAGCCATCGACTTTCCTGTGAAAGCAGCGTTACACCTGGTTCCAAGTATTGAACCAATAGTCAGTATAATACAAGTAATGCAACACGCAAACATTGTATAAATTTGAACAAACTCAACTTGAAAAGCGTCACTACAGACATATATAAATGCGTCTTCTTCAACTACACATCTAGCATTCAGTATAGCGTAACCATTGGTTACAAAAGGAACTAATAAAACAGCAATAATGTAACAAACTGAACGGCGAAAATCCCATATCCATTTGAATTTTTTAAAGAATACAACAGCAGTAAAACGATTAAAAGCTAAAAGGACGCTGATTGGTCCCATCACCATATACCCATACCATTGCATTATAGTATCAACTTCTGGCGGTATGAAACCAAAGCCAAACTGATCAGAAACAACGATTGAAGTATTTGTAACGATGTGAATGGACATGTTAATTGTCGAAATGTAGAAATAGGCCGTTGAAAATATATTATTTTTCGTAGCAAATTGAACTGCAAAGAATATAATGGCAACAATTTCAACGATAAGTGAGATAAACGTGAAACAGTAGGTTATCGTTGAAAGTAAGATGTACAAGTTGAACATCATACTTCAAGTATTAGTAGAACCAAATACTAAATACTTGTATTTGTTTTTGTCGCCGTCGTTGTTTGTTTGAAGTACTTTGTTAATAATTATTTTTATAAAATGTCGTAAATATGTGTTTAGTCGGGACATAACCACTATTCAATAAAGTACAAGTACGTTACTACAACCACTGATATTTTACTTGGCCACTTATCCGAGCCCGGTCGTCCTAAGCTGCTGGCCGCGTCACCCGAGATCATTCCGTTCGCTCTTGGGGCTTTCTTCAACAAAGTTATGGTTTTCCGACTCAAACTAGTATAAGTGGTGGAAAACATTTACAAAATAACTGTAATATGTGTGACAGCAGGTTGAACTTTACTTTGGTGAACAGAAAACACTACAGCTCTGCTCTTTTGATGCAATTTATGCCAAAACTTTACCAGTTTCTCAATTAATATAAACTTTAGAAACTTGTTAAGTACATTTTTTCTGAAATAAACTTTATTTAACTTTTTTTATGACTGATGTTACCTGTTGGCCAACAACAACAACTGTATTGCATCTGTTGCATATAGTATTTCTATACTGATGTTAGTCATACCTGGTGTTATTTCAAAATACCAGTCTGGCGCTGAGCCTCCCAATCTGTGAGCCATCAATGATTTTTCGTTAATATAGCCGATAACGAGTATAAAAGTAAAAAATGTTGTAGACACAAAACATTGAATCATCATTCTCGTTCAATCTCTCAGACGTCAATGATTTGCCTTTGAAGGCTGTGATAATTCTTGTGCCAATGATTGCGCCGATTGTTAATATTATGCAAACAACACAACAACCAAACAATGTATAAAGTTGAACAAAACCGATTTGTAAAGAATTGTCGCAAAGAGTTGAGTTTTCTATCACATAACATTTTTCATACAATGCAGCGTAGCCATTGGTTGCGAATGGTACCAACAATACGACTATTATATAGAAAACTGCAAATTGCAACTTCCATATCCGTTTGTAATAATTGTAAAAGACAACAGCAGTAAAACGGTTAAATGTTAGAATCACGTTTATCGGTCCGATAATTACAATGGGATACCCCGAGCAAGGATCAAACGGACCGTGACGGTCCGTTACGGACCTGCAAATCGTTCGTGGTGAGACACAGATTGGGAGGATGAAAGCTATGACACATGCACAAGTGTACACGAGCACGACCCCCAAATTTCAAAGTAATTATGCAAATATGTATGCATCATTTTCATAACAGACACCAGTGACCCGCTGGCGGTTGTGAAATAGAAATTTGCATAGTCACTTTGAAATCTGGAGATCGCGCACGTGTACACTTGTGCATGCGCTATAGTTTTCATTCCCCCAATCTGTGTCTCACCACGAACGATTTGCAGGTCCGTAACGGACCGTCACGGTCCGTTTGATCCTTGCTCGGGGTATCCCATTGTATGTATCCATACCATTGCAAAAAGCTATCAACTGGTATTGGGATGGTTTCTAGACCAAACTGGGTAGAAATTATAATTGTCAAATTTGAAACCGTATGAATTCCAATATTAATTGCTGAAATGAAGAAATATACTGTTGAAAATACAATATTTCTTTTAGCAAACTGAAATATGAGGAAAACAAGTGTTATTATTTCCAGAAACAGTGCGATGAATGTAAAACAGTAAGAAAGTGTTGAAAATAACTCATACAAGAAATACATCTGGCTTAGATCGCGAGGCCGTTTGGCGCGGCTACAAAAGACTGTTATCTATGTTACTTGTATGACGTACTTTGTTAATCACTGTTTTTATACCACATGGAATACATAAAAATAACAAAAGTGTATTATTGTAAAAACACCAATAAAGACAACAAGTTCTATGGTATATTTTTAGTTTTCGTACCAACAAAGACAAATAACCGTCTATTTACATCTATTTTAAGTAATAGTAATCATACTTGGTTGAGTTTGATTAGTCGCACCTCCACTTTGTGGTATAGTAAATAAAGTAAATGGAGAAATTTGTTGTTTTCCACGAAGTCGACGCCACAGTTTTATCAATTTGTCGATAGATAAAAACTTGAAAAACCTCTTACGTACACTTTTGCTATAATATTACTCTTCTTATATAGTCAAGTGCTTAAAACCACCTTATCAGTAGCAACATCAGTGCATTAATTGCGTAAAACATTTCCGAACACGTGTTAGATAGGCTTGCTATTATGTCGACAATCAACCCTCTATCTTCGCCATAATCAACTGTTATCCCTACGTTAATAGCATAAAAATAATCACAAGCTATTGATAGTGTCAGAAAAATAGTCGATACGGAACACTGTATCAACAGTTTTCGTTCTATTTTTAGCCTTGTTGAACTTCCGTTAAAGGCAGTGTTGTACTTTGCTGCGATGATAGCACCGATTGTTAAGATGATACAAATAGCACAACATGTGACCAAGGTATATATTTGAATATAGTTCATTTCTAACAATAAATGTGGGCATTCATCTTCGAATAACAAAAGAAAGCACTTGATTATCTTAATTACAGTGTTGCAGTAGATCGCCAATGGCATCAGCAAAACCACAGTAATGTAAACTATAGTTCGTCGTAGGATCCAAATTCGTTTGAAACTTTTGAAAAACACAACTGCGGTGAAACGGTTTAACGATAAGAGCACACCGATCGGACCAATGGCGAGACATCCATACCATTGCAAAACACTATCAACCAGGGCCGGAACAGAAGCAATGTCGAGTGCGCCAGTAATGAGAAAGGAAACACTTGCGGCTATATGGATAGCATGATTTAATGCAGAAATGTAGAAATAAGCAGACAAAAAGATTTTGCGCTTTTTCACAAACTGAACCGAAAGAAAAACAACGGCAATAACTTCTACAGCCACTGTAAAAGGCGTAAAAAAGGTTGTTATCAAAGTTAATAAAAACAAAGTTGACAACATCAGAACAAACAGTACAGCAACCAAGCGTTTTTTTAAATGATTACATTTAGCTTCTATTTTTTCAATTGTTATTTGTCTTCTGCTAGTATTTTTTTAAATGACGGCATAACAATAGTGGTAGGTTAAGTGGTTATTTTTGGTACAATAATTATATGATTCTGGGTCCTACAAATTCCTAGATTTTTAGTAATTTTGTTTGCCACCATCGCTATAATGGATGTGTTTCAATTAAACGTACATATTGTTCAACTTTTCTCTGATCTGGTTAGAAAGTTTTTGACATGCAACAAAAAAGCAGTGTTCGATTCTTTGATCGAAACGCTTTGAGCGCCTAAAAGCGTTTGAGTTTTCATTATTTGTCGCGTGCTGCTAAAAAATCGGGGTCGCATTCGACAGCGAAAAAAGAACTTCGACAGTCAGAGGGGTTTCCCTCTCGCCCAGTGCTACTCTTTCGTCACGATGGACAGACCCCTCTGGATGTGTTCACAAAACGGACCTTCACGACGTGAACTCATCCCAATCAATTTCATCTATACTACTTATAGGAATGAGACATACCCCTTTGATAAAAAGAATGTTTCAATTATCTTGTTTTTAGCGGTTCAGGTAAACCTTGGTCATGGTTGATCCAATAGCCGATCTTGAACAGCTGTCTCTGGGCAATTCTGATGTCCAAAAATCGCTGTCGAACGATGATGATTCAACGGCGTTATTGGATAAACACCATTCATTTTTGTATCATTTGGAAAAGAAATATCTCGAGGACCAGGAAGTAGAGTCATCTATCGACTTTGTGAGTTTTATTCGAGGTTCGACATTGCACATTTTAATTTTTTAGTTTATGACGAAACCCTGTAAGCTGGCAACTGAACGAAACATCGAGCTTGTGGTTCTCAATCGCATGAACGTTGCCACTCTCGGCAATGAAGAGCGTCTTATACCACTAGTCCGTAATGTCACAGATGCAGATCTTGCGTATAATGACATTTCCGATTGGAACGTGATCAAAACCCTGCTAAGTTTCATGCCGAAATTGCGTCGTTTCAACTTGAGCCACAATCCTCTTGCATTTTCAATTGACGTTGAACTCCCAAGTTGCTCACATCTCACATCGTTAGTGTTGAATGGAGTTAATTTGCCATTGGCATCACTCAGCTACTTGTGTTCAGCAATGCCCAAACTCCAAGAGTTACACCTCAATGAAAATCATAAATATACACATTTACCAATGGCAAATGCTCACGTTTCGGGCAAAGTATCGACGCTCCATTTGAATGCCTGTAATTTCGATAACTGGAACAACGTGCTGAACATTCTAAGAGCATTTCCGAATGTTAAAATATTATTTCTGTCAGATAATACCAATCTACAAATGGTCACGGAAAAGTGTGAACATACAGGTCAAACAACAAGCGACTTAGCAGCTAATCTCACCACACTGACAATTCATAACTGTAATATCACAGAATGGCATACTATTGAATCACTGTCACACTTGAAACAATTGGAAGATTTGAAATGTCTCCGAAATCCAATATTTGATGGAATATCTGATGAGGAGCGTCGTCATTTGGTTATTGGACGCTTACGTAAGCTCAAAATGCTCAACAGTTCACCCATCAGTGACTTTCAACGTGAGCAATCGGAACGGTTCTTCATTCGGTTCTATCAATACCGAGATGATAAACCAGCCATGTGGCACGAACTCGTCAAGGTACACGGAAACCTCGATGATCTCGTCAACGTTGATTTGACTCCACGTAAATCGGCATTAGTAACGATACGTTGCGACGAGAAAAACATTCAAACACGCTGTCGTATATCTCTCAATCAAACTGTTGTTGAGTTAATGCGCTTTGTGAGTTCGGCGACGGGAATCTCTGTTCCAACCATGCGTTTGTTTTATTACGATGGTCAGATGCCAGAAGTGTATGGTCCCATCGAATTACGATACCCAAGTCGGAAGTTACATTACCTTCATATCGAAGATGGGGATGAATTTGCTGTACAGGTAAATCTAAACATCTTAGATATATGTGAAAAAGTCATCTGACACTTTTAGTCCAAAGTTGTGCCTCCGAAAAAGTCCCGAATAACCAAAGAGTCGGTTTAACGTAAGCATGCTGAAACTGCAAAACATGACAGATTGCTGTATTTATGTAAACGATATGGTTGCTCCAGGAAAAGTATCCAAATTTTTATACTTTTCCCCGCTAAAGGCCTTCTAATGCGTGTTTTTGGAAACTAGTTATATATAATGTTTACTTGGTGATTTATAATATATATATGGGTTCAACTGTAAGTGTACCAAGAGTTCAGTGTTGTAACAAAATTGATCACCCGTAATGAACCTTGCTTTGTCGCCCTAACGTCTTCAAGTAACCTTTATGATCTGAAGCATTCGGCGAAAAACGTCCATTATCAGAAAAGACGCTACAACGTTTCGATGTATTCAGTCAAATGTTTTGTTTAGCGAACTCGGAAGGCGGGGGAGTGAGGGGTGAACTTTGAAAGGTTGCGTCGATAAAACGACGACCAAAGCGCAGTCAGTCCTGCAGTTGCTTCCTTGTTCGTACGAGTAATCAACGGAAAACACTTTTTGTTGATAAGTGGTTATATTTAACTGGTTATTGTTCACTCACGAGGTTCACATTAGCGTCTACATCTAGCAGGTATCGTTAGCCATCGATTTTAACGAATATTTATATATAATTTGTTTACTTTTAGCAGTTCACAATGTTATCCACCATGCGGTCTATTAGAGCTGCTTCATCTCTCAAAAATTGCATCAGAATGAGTACAACCGCATCAGCAGTGATCAGGTTAGTCTATTTCACCTTCTTTCCAGTTGGATTCCCCACCGAATTTGGTTTTCTTTCGACCTCTGACCTGTAACCGATACCTGATGGAAACTTATCGCCGCTACGTTGATTGTAGTCGATATTTGCTCCTCCTTGGGCGAACTGATAGGTCTATAATGCCCAAACATAGTCTAGTCTTTGGTCAAAATACATTGACTACAACTCGTTGTTTAGAACACGTGGTGCTGTTCATCTGCAAGCAAAGTCAATTCAAATAACCCCAACCCGCGATCACGGTGTCATTCCTCGTCAGAAGCGACAGCCAAGGTCCCCAGGAAGTGAAGCCATGTCTGAAATCGATGGAGCCAGCATTGTTGCTGCAAGTTTGAAAGCCCATGGCGTCGAATATATGTTTGGTGTTGTTGGAATTCCGATCATTGAAGTCGGAATGGCAGCCCAGGCTCATGGAATCAAGTATGTTGGGTGCCGGAATGAACAGGCTGTAAGTTTTTATATAATTAAACAATGAATTATATATAAATTTGTTTCCAGGCAGCTTATGCCGCTCAAGCCATGGGTTACCTGACCGGAAAGCCAGCAGTTTGTCTCTGTGTCAGCGGTCCTGGCGTTCTTCACACCATCGGTGGCCTCGCCAATGCCAAAGTCAACAATTGGCCCATGATTCTCCTCGGTGGTGCTTCTGATGCTGATCAAGACGGGCGCGGAGCCTTCCAAGAGTATCCCACACTCGATGCTATCAGGCCGCACGTCAAGTATGCCTCAAGGCCGGCGACATTGGAAGCCATTCCGTCCCACATTGAAAAAGCTTACCGTACAGCATTGTATGGCCGAGCTGGACCGACTTATGTCGAGATTCCTGGACAACTTGTCACTGAAACGATCGAAGAAGAGTATGTTCCGGCTGCTAACCCTGTTCCGAAGGCTCGTCCTGTGTCAGTGCCACCGGCGACGATTGTGACGCAAGCAGCAGAATTGCTGAAACAAGCAAAGAAGCCTTTGGTTGTCTTTGGCAAGGGCGCAGCATGGAGCGAACGTGGCCCCACGCTACTGTCCCAGTTTATCACGGCCACTGGATTGCCGTTTTTGGCGACTCCAGGTGGAAAGGGGGTTGTTCCCGATGATCATCCATTGTCAGTTGCGTCTGCGAGATCGACGTGAGTTTCATCGCTTTGATGTGTTTTTATGTAAAACCTGAAATATTTCAGTGCCCTGAAAGAAGCCGACGTTATCCTCCTTGCCGGAGCCCGTCTCAATTGGATGCTCCATTTTGGTCTCCCTCCACGCCTCTCAAAGGATGTCAAAATTATCCAAATCGACATCAACCCGGAAGAATTCCATCAAAATGCAACCTCTGAAGTCGCTCTGCTCGGCGATGTTGGCGAAACTGCTCATATTGTAAGTCTTTTCAAAAACTTAAACCAACAGATCCACTCAATAAACCATTTCAGCTTCGAAATGCCCTCTCCGACTGGAAATTCCCATCGAACAGCCCATGGCTAACAACTTTAACCGAAAAAGCAAACAAGAACCGTGATACGGTCGAGAAGATGGTCGCCGATCACTCCCTTCCCTTGAACTACTACGCCGCCTATGGTGCCATCCGTGATTTCGTGACACAAAACGACGTCCTTGTCATCAATGAAGGCGCAAATACCATGGACATTGGTCGAACGATGATGCCGTCTGTACTTCCGCGTCGTCGCCTCGATGCCGGAACCTTTGGCACGATGGGCGTTGGTGTTGGTTATGCTCTTGCTGCAGGGCTCTTTGTTCGTGACTATTCAAAGAAAACTAAAGTCATCTGCGTTGAGGGCGATTCTGCCATTGGCTTCAGTGCAATGGAACTCGAAACAGCGATTCGATACAAGCTTCCGGTCGTCTTTGTGGTTATCAATAATGGTGGCATTTATCGTGGATTGACCCCGGAAGACTGGAAGGATGTTGAAGGCGATCCTTGCTTGAAGTAAGTTTTTTTTTTGTTTTCAAGCAAAAACAGATAGATTTTTATTGTTTAAACAGTATAGTTTAAATTACACGTGTAACATAAGCTAAACACGTGTGTTGAACCCCTCCACCCTCTCGAGACATAATTTTTTACCTAAATATTTATCTTTTATGCACGTTTACATAATATTATGGTACCACTTTATGTCTAGACATTTTCTGCAATTAAATTATCATTTTTCAGTCTACCCGTCTTATCATTGACCCCTGAAGCCCGTTACGACAAAATGTGTGAAGCCTTCGGTGGTCGTGGCTATTTTGTTCGATCCGTCGAAGAAATCCGTGCTGCTCTCACCGATGCCTATGCAAAATTGGCCACTGACGGTCCCGCATTGATTAATGTTATCATTGCCAATGACAGCGAACGGAAACAACAGGAACATGATTGGCTCACACGCAAGTCAAAGTTGTAATTATCTACACATATCTTTATTTTTGGCCTTGTGAAGTACATGTTACATAGTTATTAACCATAGTATACGATTAAAGATGCAAAACTATTGTTGGACTTCGAGGTTTTACGTGTGATCGGCTTGATACAATGCGAACTTTTGGCTGTTTAAGAAGAAACCGGAGATGATAAAATTTGCAATAACCTTGCCGAACATCATGCGAAACTAGAAAGAAAATCACGGAAGCAGAAAAGTGTTGTAAAAATATGAAAAAGTTTGAAATGATCACCAAGATTATGCCACGAATAGTGTAATCAGTGATTATGGTGCTGATCGCAAATGATAGGGAACCAAGAAATTGGCACACTGCGATAAATGTGGTTTGGTAGAACAGTAATTTTGAAACTTTGTTCAAGGTTTTGGAGGCGCTTTTTGTTTTCAATCTACCAACAGTGACAACGAATAAGGAAGCAAAACTAAAACAGACTAATGTGACTGCCGTTGTGAAGGTGCTGTTTTGTTGAAAATCGAAACATTCTATGGAGAAAAAATGGATACGGCAAGTGAGATTTGTAAAAAAAGTGTATCCGTTGCAGATGAATGGAAACAAATAGACAATGAGGATAATGATAGCGAAAGAATAGCCGCTCCAAATCTGAAATTTTATGATTAGAATCACTGTGATGGTCCTGACACGAACCTTTTTGTACATCATCGGCAAAGTCAAAGCAGTACATCGATTACATGCAAGTACGAATTCACACATTCCTTCGAAGTAACTCGAATACCAAATAACCAGGGCACCAATCGGTGTAAAAATGCTATCTGGATCATACAAAGTAAATCGTAATGCACACCAGAAAATAATGTTTATCGAATGCACAGCAAATCCGGACGCAAGCAGATTAAAATACGCTGATTTGACATTGATTTCGCCGTAAACTTTTGGTTTGAAATTCGTATAAAACAAGAAAATTGCAACAGTAGCCGGAAAGATTGCTCCGATCCAGTTGATATACAAAACGGCATCAGAAAGAATCAACAGACCCAACGGTGCGATAATTGTTTCGTTATCCATTAAGTTTAAAAAATAAAGTTATTATAGATACGAAAGTCAAGGATAAGGATAGGATAAACACTATAATATTAACTGTTTCGGGGCTAAATTGCACGTCTGACGATGCCTGAAGGCAATGAGCAAAAAATTATAGGTTCTAAATAACCATGGCCGTTTTTGTCGTTAAGTACGGTTGCTCTAACATACACTTAAGCCCAGCAATTTTTAAACAAATGGCACGATTACAAGCTTTTACGTATGTTACCATTTTGTCACCACAATCAGTAACTAAATGGTCGAAATTACATTCAGCACTTACAGTACATCACATATGAAATTATCATTGCTAACCTGTCTGTACTTTTCTTAATTTTTCAACTGAACTCGTAAATATTGTGTGTTAAAGTCAGAGCATGCATTTTGTCGTTTGTGACATAACATTAGGGGGTGTTACAATAAGGCATGTAGTAATAGTAAATGCAAGTTTTTAATTGAAAATAAACATGCTTTTTTCGGGATGGTACAACCCGATGCGATCACTATGGTCAAATACGCTTATAATCATGAGTTGTCACACTAGCACGAACGCTTTGGATTGTTTGACTTAAAAAATGTATCAAAACATCCTTGGTTTTGATGAACTGTTTGACTGTTAGACATGTATTGTTTACTCTTTCAAACAGACCACGCATGCACAGTTTCTGATTCACGCGAAAAGCAAAACTGTGAAGCTTTTAACCACATTTTGTACGTTTACTTCCTCTATCACCCCCATATATAAACTGTTCTTCGCAATGCACGAATGTTCGTATTTGAATACATTTCAATACAATGAATACGCTTATGTATTCCATGCTTTGTGCCTTTCTTTTTTTGTGTCCCCAATGTCGCTGTAATGTTTCTTCTGATACTGTAAAAGTGGATCGTAACAGATTTGCTTTCAATCCGACAAAGACCAATGAAACAGTCAACATCAAAATAACCGAAATTCTTCTACCCGTTTCTGTGACAGATGGCATCAGGCAACTTCGGTTAACTGTTGGATCACCAAAAACACTCTATTGCGTTTCTGATCAACGTAACTCTGATTTGAGATTTAAAGCAGTCGTCTCAAATACATCAACGATTGAGCTTTTCGACACAAGCTTAGGACCCCCTTAAGTGATGGATTTGATAAGAAAAGCTAACTTTTCGGTAAAAATTTAACCCTGTCTAAACCAGAGTAAAACAAATTTGCAGTCTTCAATGTTGACGTTCAACCGAGTGCGTCCTGAATTACATAATGTTACAATTGTCTGCGAGCAGCGGGTCAATGGTAAAGTTTACACATCAGAACCCGTTGAACTTTATGTATATTACTTGAGAAACGTGACTATTGGGCACTTAAATAATGACACCACAACATACGTTGACAACAACGTTGTCTATATTGAGTGCATAAAGGACGCTGCCGGAAAGTGCCAAGGACAAAATGCGACAATTTCTTGTTTAGCTGATGTTAATCCTTCTTTGGGATACGGGGATTACAACTGGTGGCAGAATGGACATCTTATTGGACACGGTAACGAATTAGCCATCAACCCTGAAATGAGTGGAAGCGCCATTCAATGCAGTGTAAATGATTTTTCGAATCGCGGCCGTCCGATCATGTCGCAGACTTTGATGATTCAGGCATATTGTTAGTGATTAGATATGTTTTCTTTTGTTGATTGAGTATCCTTACAGCCTCGGCCCACTTGCTCCAAGTAGCAAAGATCAATCAGAACCTTACACTAACATGTGTCCTCGAAGGCACGATGAAGCAGCACGCTATTTGGAAAATGCGTCGCCCCAACGGTCTAGTCACGACAGCGCCGTGCTTGCCAGAAGCCAAGGAGCTTCGTTACATTCCAAACACATCCTATCATCGTTCTATCACAAAGGACAGTCTAAAGGTGATAACACATTTCGAAAAAAAATTTAACTACAACTTTAATCGCCATTTCAGCGAATGCTATCAACATGTGAACTCCATGTCACTGATGACTCCTATACGGGTCAATATTGGTGCTGTGCGGACAATAGTGCGCCTAATTGCCTTCAAAGTGGTCAAGACAAAAAGGTTGCAGAGGTCGAAGTCCAGGGGGCTGACTTCAACGTTGGAACCACAACAGCTCGTTAACACATCTTTACACAAACTAATATCACATATAATCCTCTCTTTTATTTGCATTTCTTTATGTTACCAAAGTTTAACCAAACATAAAACCAAAATATTCGAAATCTGTGAGCATACCAAGCGAAACACAATATGATATGACACGTTTTTTAAATCGTTTTTAACAGTCAAGTGCTACTGAAAAACACGCATTTTTGTATGAACAAAAGAAAAATTTGCTGAAACACTATTGTCGTGGGATGTTGCCATTGGTATAGGGAATGCCATTCGCTAGACTGGATTCACTCGACGAAGACACGCCAGACGTAATGGAATCCTTCCCTGCGGCAGCAGTAAAGCGACGAATTCGTTGCTGATCATTGGCGTGTTCAAGGAAGTTGGCAAAAAGCTTGATTATGGATACGTAAGCTCGGCTAAAAGGCAAAAATTAGTAGTGTAAGAAAATTTAAAAAATGAGAGCTTACCAGTTTTCTCGCGCCCATGCCAAAAGGACTTTTGAGCCTTCGGTGACCTTTCGGAGGAACGTAGTTACCCGTCGCTTATCGACGAGATTTCCTTCGATGAGACCATGCAGTGTGCTGAGGTCTCGATGCATCAGAGATAGCTAAAATGTAAACAATTACGGATTCGGCCAAAAACTGAGTTATATCCCACCATGTAGATCCATTCCAGTGAATCCGACTTGACCAACCATTGGCTCATCATGTACTTGACTTCAGGTTCTGTTGGTTGTTGCGTCGCTTTCGCACTGGATTTGGCACAAAGTTTTTCGAAAACTTTCCAATCAAAAGTTGGTCTTGAAGATGACCGTCGTCGAGTAACAGGACCCGGGCTGGTTGCTGTTTCATCTAAAAAAAACTAGGAATTCAATAATCATTCATCAAAATTCCCCAAAAACAAACCTTCAGAAGCACTCGGCGTCACACTACCACTCGTGATCCGCTCAATCAGCTTATCAATGACATCACCAACAACGGGATAGGGCCACTTGAACTGAGAATGAAGCTTCATCAAAGCCAATGGGAACTCTTCCGGTGCACAACCGAATGCTCCAGCCTTCTTTCGTAGAAACGCGCTCAAATCATAATCCAAATGTGATGCAAAGGCACCCAAATCTCGCAGAGCAAAGTCATCCACAAGCAGTTCAGCGTGTTTATCCAAAATGGCAGACAGATGAGCTGGAATGGATATACGTCCACTAGGTGTTGCTGTTCCATTGATAGTCGACCCGGAGCTCAAATTGAACGCATTGAAACTGCTCAAAAAGCTGGATTCAAAGCCGGGAGACGTCGGCGACCCGGGAATCGTTGCCATTGGCTGTGTCCCGCTCAAACTCAAAGTCGGTGGCGGCCCATTTGGAGAATGCGAACTTGATTGTGCTGATAAGCTTAACTTCGGGGCTGGCCTTTGAGTTTCGACGGAAATCGAATTGAAGACAAGATTATAATCATCCGGTGGACTGCTCGGAATCTGAATCTGCTTCGGTTTCGTTGTCTTTGACTGCGCACGCTTCTGATACAACATGGCGTCGGGAGTTTCATCGAGATCACTGCCCTCGATTGATCGCAGGAAACGAACAATGTCACGAGCTATGAGCCATCTCCGCTTATTCAACGCTTCTTCCAGGAGAACTGTAGCGTGTTGAACACTCGCAACAGTGGATTCCATTGTTTGGAGTATGATCAAACAACTGGTAGCCGTATCGAGTTGATCCTCTTTCAAACACATCTTGAAGAGCTCACGCGGATGATGGCTCACAGAGAAAAGCAGGTTCCAAAATGCGAGTTCAGTCTTCCGAGCGCAATGGACGATGGTTTCCAGGTATTCCGGAAATTCATGGATGAAAGCCACGACTCTTGGCAACAGGGGGTCAGGTATCGGCTCTGATGAGGTGGCCTCTTCATCGAGGACATCGTGGAGAAGTAGTTCCAAAATATGACTGAAATATGGAAGTGTCCGGCAAGATGTTGCAATTTCCAGGGCATAGACGCCCAAATTTCGTTTTAAAAGTTGACGAAGAAGTCGGTGGACAAAGACTTCACTGTTCCGGGTGACATTGTGAACGAACAAAGGGCTGGATGTCGCCAAGGGAAGCGATTCAACCCCTCCGGCGAGACAATCTTGGTCAATGGCAATCGGATAGAGGTTCAGTTCCACCGGCAACATGATCCGCTTTGATATGAATGAACGCGACGACTTGGACGCTCCAGATTCATAGGTATCTGTGTGGAAGAGAGGGAGCCATACTTTCATGCTTTTGGAACCGGCATTAATCCAAAGCGCCTTGTTCAAATGGGGGACTTCACGATTGCCCGAGTGAATCCAGACGCGTTCGACGTTTGAAGCGATGAGCATCGGTTGATGGAGCTGTAAACTTTTGATAAATTTACTTCAATTAACCGTGAAAACTCACTTGAAACAAGTCTTCATCACTCGAATCATTGGTTTCTTTATGAAACGGACTCAACAACAACAGATGCCCGCTCACATTCACCAATAAACTATCCATGCCATGGCAAAAGGCTGCTGCTTCACTGTGATAGTTCAACGACGTCAATTGCATGCTGATAACACATGTCGGATGCGGGAGTAACTCGTGGATGCGGATTTCGGCGCATCGCTCGATTGTGCAATCCATTTCAGAGCTTCCGGATCGTTGAATCTGTCGAAGCACATAGATCGTCATGACAGAAGCAACATCGAAGGTGAGCATGTGGTCGTTGCGGAGATTGATCAGCATTGCACGATTGCTGATCTTATGCCTGAAGGCTGTAGCTTGATCCAACTGGCTCGCCATCGGGTAGATGTAAATGGCTTCTTCGCTTTTCGACAAATCACTTCCAACTGCGATGACATGCTCCTGGAAGACGGCGACGCCACCAGTGACAAGGAAATTCTGTTCTTGGGTTTCATTTCGGAACAGTCGCCATTTTGATGTCTTCAAATTGAGATGAGCAAAGCCACGATTGCCAGAAACGACCAGCGTTCTTGCACATTCCGCATCAAGGGCCGCAAACTTCAATGGCCAATTTACGGAAATATATTCCTGGGGCGGTGCATAGGTGTTCCAGAAGCAATGTGGTGCCGTGGCAAGTTTTTCTTTTGGACGAGGTGGACTCAACATGACACTTTCTGCTGATAGTAAGGCTATCCGATCCAAACATTCCAGCGATGGCTGATTAACACTCAAAGCTCGGCTTAAATGGATCAAAGCCAGTCCACCGGGAAAAGCTGTCCAGAGTTGGAAGCCTTCAGCACCCCATTCAACGCAGGAATATGTCAATGATGATACATTCAATCTATCGGAGGCATCTTCGAGTGAACACCACCACTGAGCTCCAAATGGGCTGAACAAGGCCAAAACGGGGGGAGGGTATTTGGTTTCCGTTTCTTGAATTACTGTCGATGCTGATACCACAGTGCCATTTGTATTGGAACTCGTGGAAGTCGACGAATTTGATGCAGAGGCAGCCACTGGCGCCGCTGAGAAATCGCCCCACGTAACGGCAAACACAGATCCTTGGGGTAGGCATTGGATCTGGGTAACGCGTCCAAGACGGTTCAAAAACTCAGTGCCATCTTTGATTGACAGTTTTATCCGGAAAGTTTGAACCATTGCCCCGTTTGAATCGTCGAGATGGTAGGCTGCGACGTCGCCACTAAAAGTTTTCCTTCATTTTGACGTTAAAAAGATAAAACGAACTTTACGCATCCAAAATACAGTAGCCGAAACTTGTGATTTGCGGCGACACAAACGGCATCATTCAAGCCGGATGTCCAAATACCAAAAATTGTAGCAATCTCAAACCGGTAATTCTGAGAGGCAAGAAGTGCGGCTCGGCCATCTGATAAGACCACAGCAAGGCCGCCAACGAGAGGACAGTAGACAATATCAGTGACGTAGATTGACGTGCCACCAATTTTTGAATCTAAATACAAACTTCAAGGTAAACAACAAATATAGGTAAAACACCTACATTTCGCATTGATTTGGTCGTTTGAAATGGAAACGGTTCGAATGTTAAAGCTCAAATCTTGTCGGACTTCGCCATTCCACGTAATTCGATGAATCCAACCATCGGAAAGGCACAGGAAGAGGTCGTCTTTCAGTGAGGCAGCACTGTAATTTTAGAATGGCTTTAAAACCCCAATTCATGGTTAAAAACCAACCAAGTAGCAACACTTGAAATCTTTGCCAGCACAGTGACATAGATGGAAACCGTTGGAATCCTCTGCCTTAACAGAAACGCCTGTGTGAGCTTCTGGACATCGTCTTCGTCATCTGCGCTCCTATCAGTCACATTGAAGGGTTCCGCATCCTCGGAAACTTCGAGTGCGAATATGTATACTGATAACCCACTCGTCTAAAACAAACATAATCCGATTACAGCAGTTTTTATATATAACAACTAACCAAAACGCAAAGCGCAGCACTGTCATGTCGCCAAATACACTTTGTGAATGTTCCACGCTCCTCGATTTCACTGCTTTCTCGTCGAAATGTGCAGAGAAGGACTTGGGGCTGTAATAACTCAATTTAAGCTGGGAATATGAAAAAAGTGACCTACATTGGCATGGTAAATGAAAACTGCCTCTGGGCTTAGGACGGCAAAAAGAGTCTTTTCGCGATTCCCGGCAACCCAGGTAGCACCCTCCGCGGTCGATGGGGCACAGAATCGGAAATCTGAGGCGCTCTGAAAAGAGATGGAAGTTGTTTGGGTTGTGAATGGTTTAAAAACAGGTTTAACTTACAGGTAAAAACATGTTTGTGCTTGTAGATGGGGGTTTACATTAGTTGAACCATGGATGGGGTTGAAATCAAACAGCTGGTTGGGTTATCCAACTTAAGTTAGGAAGCTGCAAAACTGCAAAGCTGGCAAGGTCGACAAGACTGGCGGCGACAAACGGGCTGAGATTTGTTATCGCTCTCCGTGCAGCACAGCCGAGGTGTCGCTGGTCAGACTGCCAGCGGCGATGGCCTGGCAAAGTGTGTCGAGACTTAACTCTGAAAAGATTCAGTGGATGGAGACAGCTCGAAGTGGACTTCCGGAAATACGTACAGTGCATTCCTTTGTGGGGAATGTAAGGCGTTCATAAAAAGAAATGAAGTCGAGTCTTCAGCCAGTGAAACTTGATAGGAAGGCGGGAAATTACGCGACACTCTTTTCCTCCCCGAGCCGACTGACCATCCATTTCCGCCGAAAAATGCCAGCCAAAAAGCCGTTCAAGCCGAGCTTTATGCTTCCGGAGCAGCTGGAGAGCAGCAACTTTAAGAACTACGGAGATGGAACCCCCTGTCAGCTCGGAATCGATGAAGCGGGTCGTGGCCCGGTCCTTGGGCCCATGGTATATGGGTGTGCCGTTTCAACCCTCGATCAAAAGGATAAACTTGTCGAATTAGGTTGGTCTTACGTTCCTCATGTATCAAATAACCGATATTGATTCTTCTAGGCGTCGATGACTCGAAAGCGTTAACCGAAAAGCGTCGCGCGGAAATCTTTGATCTAATGGACAAGGATGAACCTACTCAAGAGGTATTTTTCCATTTTCTATATATATTTATACCAATACTTAATTCTAGTTTGTCGCCTACGCCGTCCAAGTCCTTTCCCCGAAATACATCTCTGGCCACATGCTAGGTCGCTGCCGAACCAACCTCAATGCAATTTCTCATCGAAGTGCTATCGCTTTGATTCAACATGCTCTCGATTCTGGAGTCAATGTCACAGAAGTCTATGTCGATACTGTCGGACCTAAAGCTACCTATCAGGCTCTCCTTAAGAAGCATTTCCCCGCTCTCGAGATCACTGTGAAGGAAAAAGCCGACAGCGAATTCCCGATTGTTTCCGCTGCTTCCATTGCAGCCAAAGTTACCCGTGATCGCCGAATTGCGGCATGGACGTTTTCCCATAAAGGATTTGTGATTCCGGACGGTGGTATTGGTAGTGGCTATCCCGGTGATCCGTCGACGAAGAAATTTATCAGCGAATGTGTGCATCCGATCTATGGGTATCCTGATATTGTTCGATTCAGCTGGAAAACCGCTGTAACCATGTTGGAGTCGAAGGCTATCGGGGTCAAATGGTAGTTCTTTCATTCGAAAAGCTTTTTATAATGAGCGTATTTCAGGGAAGATGAAGACGAATCCGTTCCCCCAGCCAAAGACTTTTTCAAAGATGCCTCTTCTAACACCATCAAAGCCCAAGCCGGTAAACTCATGTCCGAGTATGGTCTTTGCTTCGCCAAAATTTGATCTCATCATGTTCAACTGCCTTATAATTGATCTCGGGTTGTGATTTTTGTGTAATTTGCCCATTTTTGCATAAACTGTTGTCCATTTTCAATCGTTGACGCTTTGACGCATTCGCTGGCGATCGATGACGAATATTTTTGCAGTTGCACAGTGATTGAAACGTTTGAAATCAATTATTAGTTTTCAGCCACTTTCATGTTTCGCTGACCGCGTTTTTGCCACAATCAACGGGTTCCTCAGCTAGTCATGGGCCTTCTTGGCTACGGTGTCACCTCTCTCGTTACGGTTGCGTTTGTTTTGTACCTGGGCAATTCATTTTACACGTTTTATAATATCTTTCATCCGGCTATCTGTCCGAAGAAGTCGCCTTCTGGAAGCTGTGTTCACGTGAGACTTATCTTGTCGGTAAAAATTATTATGTGTTACTTTTTAGCCGTATTTCTCACGAAGAGCAACGACCGATTCCTTCCCTCTACTTGGGCTTCATATCCGCGTATCCGATACCAATGACGCTTTTGCTCCTTCGTCCATTGAGGTCTACAAGAACCCAGAATGGAAAGTCGATGATGGCTTCGAATTTGTTACCGAAGTCAAGCTACCTGCTCGAGCTCGTCGAAATGGAACCCTTTATGGGCATGTCATTTTGTTGATGAACGAATATCGAAAGGATGACCCTCAATATGTTTGTTTTTTGGCACTTACTGTCATTTGAATTCATATTTTGTAAATTGCAGGTGGAAGAAAAGCTTGTCCGAACAGTCAAGCTTACATCCTACAAAATCCCCGACGAAACAGCATTCAACCTTATCTCAGATGCCACATCAACATCTACAGATGATAAGAAGTCTCGGAAGCCAGTCTCCCGTCGCCCTGTTGCCCACCTCCGAAGCAAGCTGTTCGTTACATTGGTCAATGAAGACCCAGCTTACCCTGTTCGTGAACTCCCATCTGAAGTCATTGGTCTCATGCAGATTGAACGAGTCGAAAATAATTATTACTATTGGCCGTTGTTCCATGTCGATGAGATGAGTACAAGACTAGCTGATTTGACTGAGGTTAGTTACATGTTGATATTTAATACAGCAATACAAAACTCAAAATATACATTAGTTAGTAAAAAAACTATCTATAATACAATCTGGGGGTCTACAGTAGTCGATGTCGTCTGATTATGTCTCAGCTCATCACCCGTCAAAACATCCCCAACCAAATGATTGTGTTCTTTCGCTGTGCCATTCAAAACGGCATCAATGTATTCGTCTGGCATATGATCAGCGACACTAGTCTTTTCGAGAAGTTCACTGCATTCCTTTAGATTGATACACGTTTTGAAGGCGCGATACTCGCCGACGACACTGCTTCGCATGTCTTCGAAGATGGCGGGCGCCTTCGGGAGCAAGGTTAACAGACAACGACGCTTATACTGCAAGGTTATCTTTATTGTCTGCGGGTTTTTTTTTTGACGTTACTAATTAATGGATGGTTTAAAACTATACCAATCGTAAAAAAATTGGTATAGTTTTTTTTACGATTGTCATTTTGGGGCGAAAAACGACATAAAGAATGCATTTAGAATGCTCACTCACGTTGGCATAGCGCTTGCAATTGTGATTGATGCGATGGGTGACGATCTTCCGCGTGGATTGCTGCAAATACGTGTAGTACGTGTGCGTCAGTACGCTTTGGCACAGTTCACATGTTTCATCTGGTCTGAGGGCGGTTGAGGGCTGAAAAAAAACAGGTGTTTAGCTCAATGATCTTAATTTAAGCGGTCAAGTTTTTGAAATATTATTTTTTTTTTAAAGTTATACCTCTGAGATCATTAAAATACCAAAAACAATCAAAATTGCGCCTAATAATCTTTGCATAGTGTAGAATAGTATAAATCGCGGCAATGTTGTAATATAAGCTGTTTGTAGTGTGAAATTAGAAAAGAAGTCAGCTGAGAAAAGCAGCCCCACAACACGTTAGCTGTCCAAAGTGTTATGCGATGCACGACGATCGAACAGCCTTGCAATCTCGCGATCACCGCCAGCGATGTCCAGCCGAACGGGGGGCCGTTCAATGCTATAATAGCTTCTTTGCTCTGACGTGATAGTTAGGAGTCTCTTGCTCTCCGGTGAAAGGAAGGAGGGGTTTGAGGAGTGATTGAACCAAAAACGGCGACCATAAAAAAGTATCCATTTAATTACACATGTTACAAATCAGTCATTTGGTTGATGAACTGGCGCCAACACGGTGAAACAAACGGAAATGAATGGGATGTAGGGTGTAATCATGATCAAGCGAAACGACTAGGTACGTGGGAGAATGGCTATTCAGTTAATTGGACGACGTAATGAGGTCGATGGTCTTTTGCACCACGCGGACGTGGGGTTCGTTCAGTGCATCAATGAAAGTTCAATCAAGCAAGCAAAAAGGAGATCGTTATCCGGTGATTTGCCAAAGATAAACGATCACTTTTTTTGAAACTGTCGCCTACATTGACAAGATCTGTCGCGCAAAATTATTTTCCAAAAAAGATGGGGGACCATTGATTTTCCACTTTTGAATACCTACCACCTGGCGCCATATCGCTGGCAGTTTAAAAAGCAATTTATTATACTTACCGACTGTGCGAATGTTGTTAGATGAACTGTGCTCTCTACTGGTAACGAAAGTTACTGTTCTAAAGTCAAAGTTAGACCTAGGAAGCAAATTTAAAGTTTCTAACAAAGGTTGTTTTAATCCATACTTTTTCTGCAATACACAATAGTGCAGTCAACAGAAGCAGGGTTAAACTAGTTTTTTGGTCATATGAATGACACCGAACGATGAGTGTTCTCACGTATTTTTATTCACAGTCAAAAAAGTAATTCGTAGTAGAGGTCACCTGGCGGATGTTCGATGCGATGCATCTATTTCGGGGGACCTGCAGGCACATCACTTGCACATTTTGTTTTTTTAGCGTTGAATACGGTTTAGTCAAATTAATTTTGGATTTTTAGATCAAACCAGATGCAGATAAAGTCAATCTCACCATCAACTACCGACCCTTGTCTATCGGAAAGCTGCGGCTTCTGCTTATGGGACAGGCATCGTTTGAGCAGTTTTCAAAGCTTGGATTTACGGAAAAGGATTTCGATGAAATCAAGGGCATCTTCACGGATACAAACTTCTACTTTTTGTTGATGACAGTCTTTGTGAGCTCGGTGCATCTGTTTTTCGATGTCCTAAGCTTCAAGAATGATATCTCCTTTTGGAAAGCCCGGAAGACAATGGTTGGACTGTCTACAAAGTTTGTTTGATTCGATTTTATGATGGTTTTTGTTAATTTTGATATTTCAGAACGCTCATTTGGCGCTGTGTCTCGCAATCCATCGTTTTCCTCTACCTTCTCGATTCGAAGCCATCCATGGTCGTCTTGATTCCGTTCGGTTTCGGCGTAATTGTTGAGTATTGGAAACTCACAAAGGCCCTCAAAGTTGAATGGCGATTCCCGTTGCCCCGATTTCACGCAACTTCAACCACCGCCGCCGAACAACAAACAAATGAATACGATAGTGAAGCGATGGGTTATCTGAGCAAGCTTATGATTCCCCTATGTTTTGCTGGTGCCGTCTACAGTCTGATCTATTTGCCGCACAAGTCGTGGTACTCCTGGGTGATCCATTCGATGGCAAATGGCGTCTATGCCTTTGGCTTTTTGTTCATGTTGCCGCAACTGTTCCTGAATTACAAACTGAAGTCCGTGGCGCATCTGCCTTGGAGGGCCTTCATGTACAAAGCTTTCAACACCTTCATCGATGACATTTTTGCCTTTATTATCACAATGCCGACGGCTCATCGCCTCGCTTGTTTCCGGGATGATATCGTTTTCTTGGTAGGTTTACTTTCTTTCAAACATGTACTACATTTATACTCCTTTTTTTCAGATCTACTTGTACCAACGCTACTTATACCCCGTCGATAAGACTCGTGTGAACGAATTTGGAGAAGCGTTTGACGATGAACCAACCAAAGAACCAAAGCCGGAAGAGAAGAAGGAACAGTAATATTGTCTCAAAGTCATTTTAGTCATGTATCTTTAGCTATTTATTTATGTATTACTTTCTGCATGCTTAAAATAATTTTTTACAATAAACATGTAATACGCTTTAAAAAGTTGTTCTTTGCAATGTGTTGTGATCTCGGATCAATCCCCGAGAGACCAGGTCGACTTCCTTGTTGTTAACGACACCGCTAACCTGCAAAAGAAGCATGTTGAGGATACATAGGTTCGTGTTTGTTTTGTAAAACTGAATGTATTTTGGAATTGGACCAAGTTGAGAGCACCTCCCTCAACTACGCACCCCTCCTGGGAGTGTAGGGATCATAAGATCATGGAATTCTTATGGTTTAATGTATGAGACAGTGCCATTCTGAGAATGTTACCACAAAAATACATAATAGGATCAAACTACACGCAACCTAAACCTGCTTCATATTTGATTCCATTCCATTTCTCGCGACATGAATATAAACATAATCAATTGCTCTACAATGAGTAGGAGTGGCATTTACTAGGATCGATGTAGGCTTACATCGGTAATGTGTTTTGGTTGACGTCAGTGGAGTTTCATATGATTTTTATTGTTTGCATAGTCTGTGAAACTATTTTGCTTTTTTTTCCGCCTACACTTTTGACAATCTTCAAAATATTTTTAAAGATGATGTTATTGACAGAATTGTTATGTGGAAATACCGTAATTGTAAGGTTGGCATGCAAAAAATGAGGTACTTTCTGTCACTCTGATACTTTTCAAGAATGTTTACCCAACTTATCGATAGTATCCAGAGTCTGTAGTTTCGGCAACTTGCAAACAAAGCTCCCATGATATTGTACATTCGGTGTGTTCTAATCAAACGTGCAACTACAGACCTCTCAAACTTTTTTTAGCTTTCGAAAAAGTTGAATCAACTGCGCATCGTTGTAACAGAGACAGTACAAGTTACAAGTCAAACATTGCCGGCTACGTAGAACTTTCCTAACGTAATGATCGGGATGAAACGCGGAAACAGACATGGCCAAAGGGTTCTCCTGCTGACTCATCATTTATTTTAAAGGTCAGCCAGGGGGCAGATGAACGTGATCAAAAACTGAAATCGGCCAATGCTCGATCCCCCAGAAAATGCTTCAAGTTATAACTTCCTGTTATTGGGTTGAAATTTCAATGTTTCAAATGATCCAATTTGCTATTTTCATGAATGAACCTTATCAGTCTACTTGACATCAACTTCCATGTACCAGTAGTACCTTGTAACTGTGCAAAAACTTTTACAGGCTACCATTGTGTTTCGATTTTGAGATAACCAAGAACAATGTGGGGTAACCATCACCTTGCTGATGTATCAGAATGCTTATCAACACAATGAACGTTCAATTGAAGTTACATTGTTTTTTGCACATTTTCATAAAAATTGCTTGCGTTAAAGAAAAATTAGGTCCCTACCTGCAATTTCAATGTGGAATCAATGATCTTTAAGACTTTTTGATACCTACGCTTGCCAAAGTCTTGCTACATTTTCATAGAAGTGTAGCAAGTTTCATAAACATCAAGAAAAGCCGATTTTCAACATGGTCAATAAACAGATTGCAGAATTTCGAATTCCGGGTCAATGTGTTCTCATTTCCCTATTGAACCATGTGGTGCTTTTTAAAAGACAGTTGTCTATCAAAAAGATCAGTATTGATAAAAAAAAGTTGATAAAGTTCGCATTGTTCGATTTTTACAAGACTACTATCACAAGTCCAATTATGCATACAAAAAGCATTATAGTGCTGACGAAGTTCATCCTGATTGACGTCAGAATGAATTTTACAACGTCTGCATCCGAACGGGAAGATAGAAACCAATTAAACCAAACGTGAATTGTAGCTGTTAGCAAGCGTGGTAACTTTTTTGATTAAATTAAGTCTGATTACAACGTTTGTTAGATTTCATTTGGCATTTATGATGATTTGACTCGAATTTTTATGGATGTTGATGCAAACCATTTGGAAAAAAATGAATTTCGTACTTTCTGTTTTAAAACCAACTTAAAGTCAACAACCGTAACACAGATGACTAATTGGGTGCAAAAACAACACCCCCAAGAATTACCAGCATTTTGACACGGAAAAACCATTTGAAGTACAATGTAGCAACGACCCCCACTTGTATCAGTCAGGCAGGATGTACCTAGACTACGTGAACCGCAAACAAGTGCACGTGCAACTCAGACGAAATAGCATGTTTGAACTTTGGCTGTGCAAGTTGAGACAAGGTTGACATTAGTTAATTCCACTCACTTGCTACACTTTATTCGAGATGCTATGCTTAATTACACTGTTCTTTGAGAAAATGGCTCAAATTCAAAGCAAAACATCAAAGCACCGTAAACACTGTTTTGGTCCTTGCACCCTGGGTGGTCTCTGTTGGTCTTTTTGGATGTTTTGATCCGCGGCGAAGGATGGAGGGCGCTATTCTTGGTTGTGAGGATTGTGAGCCGACGGCAACAACGCCGAATTTATAGCTCTATTTCAAAGCAATGTTTGAGTACAGCACGCTCTTTGGGTACGACGTCAGCGGCCCAGAGGTTGACCATTGTCATGAACTTTGCGCTCATTCGGCTTATGCCACAGATGACCGACGGCGACACGGACGGCACTTTGACAAAATTGAAATCACAAGAGTGACAAATGATACTTTTTAAAAGTGTTCTGGGTCGAGTCGAATTCATTGAGCTCTCAATGGCTTAATTTCCGGTGGTGTTAATGCAATCTGTTGTTCTCATCTATGTCTTCCAAACTTTGCAAAATTTCACTTCCATGCCAAATTTGCTTTCCCGTTGTTGTTACTGTCTGCTTTTATCATCTCATCACACTACTTGTCAGATTATTTCTAACGACGCCCAAATATCCCAGAGATCAATTGTCTACTCAAAGTTCATTGACAAAAAACATCTGCAATGCAGACGTGCACCCTTTAACCCTGCTTATCAGCTTTATCATGCTATTCTAATCAGTCAACAGTAGCAAGACCATTATGTACCGATTCTATTGTAGACAGCACGTGAATGAATTTCTAGTCTCACAGCTTCCGATCGGATGACGTAAAAGTCAACCTTTTTCCTGATGTCGAGTTTAACGATCGGCCCGTCTTGCGCTCGACGGTCACAAAGTAAATCAAAACAAATGTATCATAAGGTTCGTTGTGCGCGACCATGATTGAACTTTGACATTACATTTTGGGTTTGTAAGTGTAATGTCGTTAAACTTTGTTGAACTTTCGGAAACTACGTCTATTTTTGCGATCAAAAGTAGTTTCTGAATCACTCATAAGCGACAAATTAAAAAAAAAGAATACTTTGGAGCGCAACGCCGTACGAAATCATGACACCGGATTGTGCCGGACATTGAGCTATACAATTTTTTTGGGCGACCGGATAGACCAGTGGACTTTGGGTGAGTTTGAGCTTTAGAATATCCGCCCCTTTGTCATACTAACGATGGTTGAGCCCGAGCGGTCAAAGCGCACCCACGAGGAGGACTTTAAAGTGTCGATGAGCTTTATGCCAACGACCAGCCTGAGGAGCTTTCACTCATCCTAGCGTGATGACCATGTGAAGCTCGAAGAATGACAAAAAACAGCGAAAGGGTAACATGCTCGTCCCTGCCCCATCGTAAAATTAAGCAAATACGGAAAACGACCAAACTGGTAGCTGTGAAAATGCATCTCTAAACCGTTTTCGGTGCTTTCGACAAAAATATAAAAACCGTTATGCCGTGATAATGTTGAAAACATTAAGTTCAAAGATAAAAACCAAAAAATTCAAAAATACAAACACGACTATCTAAAAATATACATTCCACACCTTTTTGGAATCACAAGAAAACAAATTGAAAAATGGAAATCCTATCAGTATCGTCATTCCCATCTGAGATTAAAGTTCAAAGTACGCAGATATTTTTTGGACCACACCTATCATTAGACTTTTTGCGTGTGCGCCAAAACAAGGGTAGCCTTTTCTACATATCCTGTAAGCGAAAAGTGAGTCATTTGCTTGTTTTATCAGACTGTTTATAACCGAACCAAACGTTGATAAGGTCCCTCGAAGCGTTTCTTTACTGACTGAAAATGGAAGTTGAAATTGTCCTCAAAATAACAACCCCCAAGATTAATCAAACGATTTCCAAGTGCAGAAAAAAGGTATTATTAAACGGTGCGTAATCCGAAAAGTCAACAGAAAATAATGGTTTCTTGAAAAGTTGGACTTTTCCGGTGTTGTTGATTCGGGGATAAAGTGCCTTATTTTGACACTTTATGCGGAGGTGGAACAATAAGGGCAAACATGGCCAAAGGGGGTCCTTATTCAGGTGTTTGTTTAAGGAAGCAAAAAGTGAAACGACGTCTTTTATTTGGATACCGATACCATTTCCATGCAACTTGGGTTATGACTCGGCCCAACGGACAAGTAAGTCCTTTTTGGGTGAGTGTCAGGTTCATTGTTACAAACTTGGAAACCTGGAAAGAAAGGTTGAGAGTACGCCATACTTCCAAGATTAGAGGGGTGTCAGGTCGGTCTGTAAGGATGGATGGATCAAGGAAAAGGTCGTCTGGATGTCGAACCCTCCCCCACATGCGTGTTTCTCGATGTTCGACATGGATGGAGACCACTTTGAGACTGTTTACTCTCGGATAAACACCGGCGGAAGCAGGTAGGGCGTCAAAGTTAACCACCCCTTGTTTCCATTCTGAAAAAAAAATGTGTATCACGTAACGCCACAGAACAGCAAATCGGAAGCAAGATAGCTAAGGGGTGGAGTCGGTGAACAGCTTCCTGGCCCCGAGTCGGACCCCAGCCAAGCTGTACCGTAACTATCATCAGGGCCCCCCAAGAGCCAGGGCGGAGCCTGTTACGTAACACTTTTACAAAGCGGTATAAAAGCTGAATGGCTGCCACTGATCGGGATCAGATTGGCAAGTTTGAGTCAAGTCAAGCTTCCACTGTCACCTCGAACAAGGGTTGTTCGTTCCTTTTTTGTCAATTTGGCTTCTTTTCAAAGCGTCCGAAGACCTCGAAAATCGAACACTTTTTGATTTGATTCCCTCACAGCCTTCCTTTAACACCCGCTAGCCAAGATGGGTATTCGCTATCGCCGCAATGACGACACGTCAAAGAAGAACAAATCCAAATATAAACGTATGTTGACATTTTTATGATTATTTTTAATGTGTGACGCCATAAATTCATATCCCTGTTTTCAATTTGATCTTTTTGACGTTCGATCTTTCAGCCGACGCACCTTGGAAACCGCGTCTGCCGAAATTCCTCAAGAAGAAGAAGATCGTCCCCAAGCAGGATGAAGAATCGGCGCGCAATTTGTCTGCAAACTTCTGCGAACAGACCTGGGACCTTGATCGCATTATTACCCATTACTCGGAAAGTGGCATCGATGTGAAGAACCCGCATAAATCTACTGGCATGAGCTCTAGCCGTGCCGCTGAGCAGTTGCTGAAGCTCGGCCCTAATGCTCTGCCGAAGCAGAAGGAAATTTCTGACATTGCACTCTTCTTGAAGCAATTCTTGAATCTTCTCTGGGTGCTGTTGCTCGTAACCGATGCCCTGTCGCTCATTGCCTTTATTTCGAACCGTAGTTTGACCCAACTTTGGGTGACACTCATCATTTTCGTCATGATCTTCGGTATGTGCTGTATTTCCTTCCTCCACGAAAGGGAAGCCCTGAAAATTGTCCGTGGCTTTGCTAATCTCCTTCCTGATCAGTGCCTTGTCGTCAGAGATGGCAGAGAACAGTCAATCAGTGCGGAGGAACTCGTCGTCGGTGATATTGTCATCATTAAGAACGGCACCCGTGTCCCGGCCGATGCTCGAGTCATTTACTGCAGTCAGTTGAAGCTTGAAACCTCGAGTATCACTGGTGAGGCCGAACCTGTGGAGTACCAATGGGAAGCTGTCCCGGAAAATGTGACCATCTTCGATGCCCATAATGTTGCGTTCAATGGCTCCCTTTGCGTCGATGGAGAAGGTATCGCTATCGTCATCCGTACTGGCACGAACACTGTCATCGGTCAAATCGCTCACTTGACAACCGGACAGACCACCAACAAATCCCAGCTTGAAATCCAAATGTTCCGATTCGTCATCTTCCTTATCGTTGGTGCTTCGATCCTCGGTTTGACCGTTTTCATCATTGGTGGCTTCGTGCACAAATGGCAAAATGTCATCCAACTTTTGTGTAATGGCTTCCTCGTTTGCGCTATCGGCCTTGTCCCCGTGGGTATGCCGGCCACTGTAACCTCGATCATTGCCCTTGTCGCTAAGCGTTTGGCCAAGAAGAACGTTTTCCTCAAGCGACTCGATATCGTGGAAGCTCTCGGTTCAGTTAACATCATCGCATCCGACAAAACTGGCACTCTCACGAAGAACGTCATGACAGTCACAGACACCTGGTACTACGATGAATTTGTCAATGGCCGCCCGGATCGACAGACTACAACAACCCCTGGGCAATCGTCGAGCCTGAAAAACTTTGCCTCACCTATGAGTGACATGCTTGAAGTCATGACAGTCTGCAATGCATCGAAATTCGTCCAACCCGATGAAGTCAGCGTTGACTTGAAGACTGAAACGACGATCGACATGGAGAAACAGATGGATAAACCGGCTATGGGCGCTCCTTCTGAAGTTGCGATGCTCCGATATGCTGATGCACTGATCAATATTGATGTTGTTCGAAAAAGCTATCATGTAAGTCATTCAGATCGATGATAGAATCCTAAAATGGTAATTTCAGATCGTTTTCGAAATCCCTTTCAACTCAAAACGCAAGTGGCATTTGATGATCGCCAAGTTGCGGACCATGGACAACGACCAGGCCGAATACAAGCTTTTCATCAAAGGAGCTTCCGAAATCCTGATCAAAATGTGCTCCCAAATGCTAACCAAGGACGGCAAAATCGAAATCAACGGCGAATCCATGGATAAGTTCCACACCGCTTACGAGACCTTCGGCTCGAACGGCCGACGTGTCATCGGTTTCGCGTATTCTACCTTTGTCGCCGAAGATAAAATGGAATTCGACATCGACAAGAACAACTTCCCCCTCGATGACCTCATCTTCGTAGGCGTCTGTGCCATCATGGACCCTCCCCGTGACGAAACTGCCATCGCTGTTGACCAGTGCCGTAGTGCCGGTATCAAGGTATTCATGGTGACTGGTGATCATCACTTGACGGCAGCTGCTATTGCTCGGGAAATTGATTTGATCAAGGATATCCCTGGCAAACCGAAAGACTATGAAGTTCTCCATGGCGAACGAATTTCTCAGCTCGATGATAAGGAATGGGACCGAATCTTGAAGATGGAGGCACTTGTCTTTGCCCGAACGACCCCCGAACAGAAACTACTGATCGTAGAACAGTGCCAGAAGCGTCATTACAACATTGCCATGACCGGTGACGGTGTCAACGATGCCCCGGCACTCAAGCGTGCTGACATTGGTATTGCCATGGGCAGTGGAAGCGATGTGGCCAAGCAGGCTGCGGATATCATCCTCATGGACGATAACTTTGCTTCCATTGTCAAGGGTGTCCAAGAGGGTCGTATGATGTTTGATAACATCAAGAAGTTGTTGGCCTACGTCGCCCTTCACAGTACCCCTGAAATCTGGCCCATTATCATCAATTTCTGCTTCGGCTTCCCACTTGGTATCACATCTTTGCAAATTTTGTCCATTGATTTGGGTACTGAAATTGCGCCCGGTATCGCTATGGCTAAAGAGCCCATGGAAGGTGATATCATGGAGCGTCCACCGCGACCGAGGGAAAATGTGCTTGTTTCGAACACACTGCTGAACTACGCCTACGGCTATGCTGGCTTCATCCAATCCGTTGGCTGCTTCTTCTCCTACATGACTATCTACTGGCTCAATGGCATCGCCATCAAAGATCTCTGGATGTCTTCCGACGTCTACTGGCGCCCAGGTGCCCCCGACTTCCACTCCAACGGTCACGTCTTCACCGAAGCCCAACAACTCCACATGATGGCTCAATCCTGCTCCGCCTGGCAGATGGGTATCGTCTTCGGCCAGTTCTTCCACATTCTCAACGTTCGTACTCGACGCCAGTCCATCTTTGTGCACGGTATCTTCCGGAACTGGCAATCCATCATTTCGATGGGTGTCGAAATCGGCCTCCTCTGCTTGATGGTCTACTGTCCCGGCGTTCATCAATTCTTCGGTGGTGCACCCATCCCGATCTGGTGCTGGTTAGTCGTCGCTGCATGGGGTTTGTTTATGTTCTGGTTCAACGAAATCCGCAAGCTCTTCATCCGTATGTGGCCCAACAATGCCATCGTGCATACATTCAAGTGGTAAATGTACCCTTAAGTTTGCTAACAATGCCAAAGTCCGTCATCATTATGGCACCCCTCCGCTGAGATCCCATTCCCCATGTTCTGCGAAACGTGTAAACTCGTTTATGCTTTTACTTTTGACCCATTTATGTATGTTGCTAATGAATTTCGAATTGTATCACTGTGCCCTAATAACTTGCTTCCGTAGTTGATGAATTAGTCCTTTCACATTGAAATTTGATCCACATTGTTGTTATTGTATGCTGTTTTGAACAATATCACGAAAATAATAAACTGTTTTTTAAAAAAGGTTCAAAAATGAGAACAGTGTTAAAAAAGTGCGCACGCACCCGTTTTCCCATCACGAAAAAAGTCAAACAGCCTACTTTGAAATCCCAATTACCTAAATTTATCTTTCTCTTCTTTCTCGTCCACTTTCGTCACAATCTTGTGTTATTCTCCATGGCGTATGCTTCCCAGCAACTCGTCAATGCCGTAAAGAAGCTCGTACGTGATGCTGCACCCGATGATCCACTCCCTGAGGCTGTCAGTGACGCTCTTAGCCCGTTTGCACCTGAATCCGAGCCATCTCCATCAGTCTGGGCCAAGCGGCAGTATTTCGCGGCTTTGAGGTACATAGCGATTATGGAATCCCCTCCTGGCGCTCTCCACGATCATGATTTCTACTCGCAGACGAAAAATTGCGTATTTCAATTGGGTGTGTTGTTCCCAGGCGGCGATTATTCCTTCCCGACGACGGACCACTACACGAATGTTGAACTGTGCCTCCAGGTATACAACATGGGGAAGAAGCTATGTGCCTTGGCTGGACAGCGATTGGGACTCATGCATTTGAGGAAGGTTGGTTTCAGTCGTACCTTTTTTGAAATATAAATTTTTACATTTTAGATGCAATATGAGGCAACAATGAAGAGTGATATCAATGGAAACCATGAGGAAACAAGTAGCGAGGGCAATGATAGCGATGTTTTGGTAGGTGTTGTTAATTTTGGTTGAAAAAATATATAAAAACACGTTTTAGGAAGGTAGTGTCGAAGTTAAGCAGGAAGAGCCGAATGATATGCCCGTCTTGGATCCACAGGTCAGTATTGAGCGATTAAACGCAAGACAAGCAGAAAATTAGGGTTTTTAGGAGTCGGTTTTCCAAACGTACAACGACTTTACCTTCGAAATCGACCCCAAAACAAAAGCCTTGCATCTCGTCGTCAATACCACTCCAAATCTCGCCTACAAATACAAGATGACCGATGAACTCAATCTTTACGCCTGTACTGCATGCTCGGCCCAAGCCTACATCGACAATCTCACTGTTCGCACCGCTCCACACACATGTGATGCTATCGAATATTCAGCACAACGACCGAGTTCTCTGGATCCATGCGATGCCGTACAACTCGCTGGAGTCTTTGCCACTGGATCACGAAGCTTTACCAATTTCTCAGGTGGACCATATCCGAAGCGTCGGCGTTTACATCGGGAACTGTCAGTCGAGTTTCCCAGCTTTTTCTTTGGCTTATCGATGCATTACAATCCGACGAAGCTGTACGTACAGTCCCCTGATTCTCCCGATCATCATTACGAGTACTCATACAGATGTACCAACAAATCATGGGCGTGTGATGGTTGCAGGCGACACGGCCTCAACACATCGGCCAAGTTGGTGCATGACACGATCATCGGACATCCACACCACCCGGAATGTGCCGCAATTAATAGTGTTGCAATCGAGTGTACTCAAGAAGCTCGACGCATCATTGCGAAGCTGACCTCCGAGCAGGTACAAGCGCTCGGGTTCCAGCGATTAGTTAACGACATTTAACAGTTTTATTTAACAATTTCATTGACTTTGCACACTTTTTTGTAATGTTATAATAAAATTTAGGTTAGAAAAATGAGATTGACCGGGTTTGTGGATTGTAGGGAAGACGTAGTAGTTGTTTAGAAATAGGATCGAGAAAAACCAATAACCTGAGAAACTTTGGGCTACTGTATACAAAAATTTAGTCAAGTTGTTAACTCAAAGCAGATCTAATAGCCTTGGGCGTAGTTGGGTCATTGAAATGTTTAGTTGTGTATCTAATGCCGTTTAATAACCGTTCTGAATGGTTTTCATTGCTTTTGACCACGTTGACGAGGGTTCGGATATCAATGGGCGACGCTCGACAGAAAGCGCCATTGGGATCGGTGTGGTCGTAGAGGATGAGGGCACCGACCATGACTCGGGTGAAGAAGTCTTGGGTTTCGGGGGTGATTCGGTCGAGGTTGACTTTTCGGTCCAGCATGTGGCGACAGATCTGGAATTAGAAAATTTGGATTCAGTTTTTTGAATTAAGGACGCCAAACAACTTACATAGATAAAAGTGACCAGGGTATCCGTAATATTCGAAGTAAGCTTGATCTCATCCGCAAAATTCGACGTCACACCCACCAAAATGTTCAAATACGGCGTGGCATCGCTCAAAAATGAGTGAATCTTATACGTTTCTTCCGAAAAATCAGTGTCCTGTGTAGCTATGTACTGATTAGATGTCATCATTCGCCTGAAAATGAAAGCCTATTATACCAAGCTGCATGAATCACATGCCCTATTTACGTGAATTTGTACCCATAGGGCCTTTATCACAGACATGATTCACGCTTGTGTACGACGAAGACTAACCTGTAGTAACTAAGATCGTTCAACAGCGCAGGAGTTTCCATCCGTGCACAATCGAATCGATGCACATAATCAATGACTCGAGCCAGCTGGACTGATAGGGCTTGGCACTTTTCGATCTGGGCCGCAGGGCATTCGGGCCCCTTGCACAAGAACCAAAGCAAATCGGGCACGACTGTTTTGATCTGTTGTCCGATGTCGTAATATGTTCGTTCGCGTTCATAGAAGCCTGATAAAACTTTGAAAGTTTGGTTTTGGATGTCGACATCGTCAGGATTTCGGATAGCTTGTCGGACTTCATCGCTGCCGCCATTACCGTAGTTTTTTAGATCGGTTAGAACGTAATCCGCTTCATTGAGGACGGCTTGCACGCGATCATAAAGCTCTTTTTCTTCAGGGGAAGGGATGGCATGTTCAACGTCAAGGAATACATCGATAGAGTTGTAAACTTCATAGAGGCTATTGCTCGAGCCGAGTAATACGCGAACTACGTCGGTGCAACCGGCACTGGAACGACGCGCTTCTGGCATCTGGAACGAAATTTACATTAATATGGGTTATGGTTGTTTAAATTTAGTGTTTTTGATGAAATCCAACCTCATCATCAAAATACGGAGTAAAACATGGAAAACATGCAATTCGAAATCGCGTGAACATAATCTTCAGCTAATATGGTCGGATATGAAGCAAGAATAGACAACAGTGTGTTCCAGAAAAGCTCGATTGGCAGAAGACAGAATCACGGAGTGCAAATCAACAGTCCGCCCCTCTTCGGCAAAAAAAAAGGGAGTGACCGTGAATGCGTAGCTCGCTTGATGCAAAAATTGAATGGAAAGCTTACGATTTTTTGCTCTTCCGGAAGGTTGTGGCCGGTCGCCATCCACTTCGACTGGGCTGGCCTGGGCTGTGGGTGATAACCGAGCCAACAACACCGAGAGAGAGAAGAGAGAAGACATAAAGCATTCAAACAACCGATGAAAAAGTGTCAAGCATAAGTGTGGCTTTGATGAAATCGATTGATTTGATTTGACATGACTTGCCTGAGGGGATAGATGTTTGAACTGATAAGAATGCCGACTCGACATTTTGTTACATAAGTACCAAAAAAAGGCCCATTAAACACGTTCGAAACGAAAACGCGAGAACAAATTTGTTGATTACACCCCCCTGTTCGACAAGACAGGGCAGACCGCCTGCCGACAATGACTGTTTTGAAGTATTTCCGAAGGGTCTGTAAAGCGGGGGCGCAAAGGTGGGTACACACCTTCCGAAAAGGGGGTTGAAAAGGTAACGAACTAACGAATGGACATCTGTCATCAAGTCACTATTTCAAGGACATTTCGATCTATCAGTAAAGGGAGTTTGTTTCGACTTTGAATCGGTTCTAACATACTGCGATTACACCATACAGTTAGTAACTAACCCATCCTAACAAAGTGGGGAATTCCATTCAGTCATATTAAAACGAAAATAGAAAACAATTGAATCGAAAAAACGAAAAATGTCACTTTTTATGCATGATTCAGCGAGAAAACACAACAAAAAAGAGAAGAGCCAGAACAATTGAAAATTGCTTTTAACAGCTCCCGAATGGTCGATCTAAATGTCTAACGTAATGTAATGTAATGTAGCGTTAGGAATGTGAAAGCATCCCTCTCGGCTGTTTTTTGGTAACGCTCGCACCCCGGGGCCCGTGGGACCTGCCCCAAAAGCCCGGAGGCACTACTCTTCCACGCTTGCTTTTTTGCTCTTCTTCTCTCGGATCGATGACGAGTCCCGTTATACCGCTCGTGATAGCTTTGAATGTCCCTGAGGGCATATGGCGCATCAGATAGAGGGAGGAGAAGAGGAAAATGGACGTATCTGTGAACGTGGAAATAGACGGCGGATGAAAAACACTTTTTGGGAGGCATTGGAAGCTGGAGAGGGACGAGATAGATGCATTTAGAGGCTCATTTCTCACAGAAGATGAATGGATAGACAGGAATGGAAAGGGAAGTCGATTTTGGAACAGTGTGGTGGTAAGGTCCTGGTAATAAACGGTTTTTGGCATCATTCTTGCAGCCAAAATGGAAAATACATACATACGTTATGCGAAAATGACGTGATTGCCTAACTCAAGGACTAAATCTGTTAAATTATTGCTAAACATCGGTAACAGCCTAATGAAATCAACATTAACGCCAAAAACAACCCCATCCAAATGTATTTCATCCTTGCAAAAGAATGACGCAGCCCCTAATGTCTCCGGGTCCCCCTCCGGCTGGCAGTTAGCCGCCGCCGGCCAGCCAGCCGGTAACTGACTCATCACACCCCGACAGGGACAGCCTCCGGGCTATGGCCCCGCGAAAATGAATAGTTAGTAATGTGCAGGCAGCGGTCAGCCCCCTGTCTGACCGATGTTCCTTTGCAACGAGAACAGGCCCTCAGGGCATCCTGCGTCAAATGGCCGTAACCATTGAGGTGAAGCGGATGTTGTTATTCGCCCCTTCATTGAACATTGTAAAGATTAACTAATATCCTAGAACGGCCTGCCGGGCTGCTTCCTTTACTTTTAACTTTGCATTAGTAAGCCCCGTAGGTCTACTATAGGTATCCCTGACAGCCGGGGTCGATCAAGTTCACAACAAATAAACCCTCTATCGCGTATTTAAAATTTATGACAATAGAAAATGGCGAGTATGCGAGTATCTTTCCCTACTTTTCACGGCCGCGACCGTGGACGTTGAATTGAACAAATCGGAAAAAAATCTTTTCAAACTCGAATTCGAAAAAAAATGTGATTGCGGCCTCGCCGACAAGGCAGGGCAAACAAATAGCCGCGATTGCATTGGAGAGTGCAACTCGAATCAAATGACTACCCCCGAAGAGCGCGACCACCATCACTATTATGCAGTTGACAGCTTAGTCGACAAAACACTTTTTTGTTGGTTTGTTCATCTTTTTTTACGGGTTTAAAATGTTTGCCACAATGGTTGGAATAGAGATTACACGTGGAATGTCAAGGAAATGGAAAACTGTCAAACATTTCTCGAGCCTATTTGGTATAAGTTAGTGTCCCACGTATAGAGAACAATAAGCCAAAAACGTCCGAAAAGGTCAAATTTCAACTCACTAACAACATAATCGAATTACGTGAAATCAACCCAACAAATGAATCAAAGAAAATTTTATCCCTGATCTCGAGCGACAAAAATTGTCGCGCACTTATATAATATGCGTTACAGCCAGCCTCTAGGGGTGGAATGAAGACGAAAAAAACCGACTTGTCAAAGGAGACAGCCGGGGAGGGCCCCCTGTGTCATCAGGCGGACATGACTCACTGGAGCGCTATCTCATGATGTCAGTCAGCAATTATTGTGAAAATTGACCTAATAACTTGGAAGTTTTTTGTTCCCTGACGCCATGCAAAACTGTTTTCCCCTATTTCAATGCAAAAAACAATTTTGTATTCCGCTTTTTGATCACTTCGGAACACAACATAATGCCAAAGGCGTGGGAAAACTGCCCATATGATCAGACTGAAAGTATGGGGTCTATCAAACACGCGAAACACATTGAAACCCCAAAAAACCGAAAAATTTACTATGGACCACCAAAAAATGCATGCAAACAGCCGAGTGCCCCGAGGCATCTACACCACTGACGGTTCATTCGATATGTACATTATTTCGGGAACGAATGAACAACGAGACGACCATCCTTGTCACAAACGCATTCCATTTCAAACAAAAACATGAAACAAGGCGAAGAAAAAACATAAAGCAATGCGCCTCCGAGCATGAAGCCGGGCATCGCATGGGTTAAGCCATTCAAAGGGTGCCGTCCCTAATGCGAATTAGAAATGGGCAACGGGAAGATGCTAAATTTGTTAAAAAGTAAATGTGAATTGCTATTTTGGATTACTTAGCTAAAACACATTTGATTTTGCACGGATAAAACATCTGACCAACGACCATATTGCGAATAAGTGCCAAAATACAGATCTACTTTAACGCGCTTTTCGTCTTCGTCCAAAAGTGCTATCTAATTTGAAAAATGTTTGTTCATAGCAAAAATGGCTGATGTTCACGAATAGGACCAGGCTAAGGCCCAGGTGGATGGGATGGGATAGCTAGTGCACAGATGGATGGAAAAATGAAATTGATAGGGATCGCAAAGTTTGTTTAAATGTGTAGGCCAGCAGGATGTATGTAGCTCTGGAAATAAATGTTTGTGGCGAAAAAAAAATCAAGTGTAATCAAGCTGTTTTTCTTTGGGGGACAACATTGAAAGTGACGAAAAGCAGGGGGATGAAGTGGTAAGGATTTTGTTAGATCAGAAAAAGGACAAGGACAGCGAACGTGAAAGTGGTCCGCAAACAAGGGCTGGGATGTCTCCACTATATTTGGGGTGGATGGAATGTATCCCTTATTTGTATATCCTTAAAAAGAGGGATGCAAACGGTGAAAGACGTCTGAACTCTGCACTGATGGATGGAAGAAAAACGTAAAGTGCAAAACAGACATCAAGAGTATGAAATTTTTGCAAGGCACAAGTGCATCGAAGAATGGGTACTTTAAAAAAGAAACAATTATGCAAAGCGAGAAAATGAAATTACGGCACAAGGCTTAAAAATAGACGAAGCAAAGCATGAGGACGCTAAGTTTTGACAAAAAGCAAAGACGACTGTCACATTGCTGGGCTTTGGTCAAGCTAGACTAGTCTAGTCTAGCCCCCTGGCCCCAGACTAACCCACTGCCTCAGCTTTTGGATATACAGGAGCCAGTCAGCTTAGCCTGCGCGAGTTATGTCAGCTTTGGGGATGTGTCTCTCGGATGCCCCGAAGCCACCCGCCATGTATGTAGTACATCATGCAGTGCGCGAATAATGTAAAGCAAAACGACGAACCGACCCAGATTTCGGAATTTGTGTCAACCCCGAAAGTGAAAGCCAGTCGAGAGGACGTGGGTCCACCGACAACCGTTCCGCACATGGTATGCATGAGTGCCAACGGCAGCTGCTTGTTGTCGTTTCAAAGTAGGTTTTGGTCAGGATTGGGTTCGGGCTTGTGCCGCAAGTGTCGCCCCCGGGGGTGCCTCGAGACCACTTACTTTGCTAGAGGTAATTACAATAGTTGCATGTGCATGGAAACAGAAAGCGCAACGAAATTTTGACGATGGTTGACATTCACGTTCATTGCCTTGTTTACTGTTGCATTCTGCAATGAGAAACTGATTTAAATTAACATAACGCATAATCAAAAAAACTGATTCAAAACTTGACCAATCAACCTAAAGCACAACTGACCAGATTCACCCCCAAAATGTTCTTCTCCATCGCTGGCAAAACCATCAACGAGAAGTGCTCCGTGTCCAACGAAAAGGTCAATACCGCCGATCTTGTCGTCAAAGGCAACAAAAACAGGCACAATGTTCTTTGTAAGCGTTGCGGAAGCTTGATTTTTGTTGCTGGAACTGTCGAACTTGTAAATGGTACACTCTAGTTTTAGTGATCATTGTCTCAAATCTATCATTTCAGGCCCGGAAAAGAAGCTTCGTTACATGAGCCCCGGTGCTGTTGAAGGAAAAGGTTTCGACAATGTTGGTTCTAAAAGTTATTAAAGTTGGAAATTTTACTTCTTGGTTTAGGTCTCGCTTTGGTGGCACACCACATCAGACCTGACATTTGACACGATCGGTTGGCAGACTGTTGATGGCTTGAAATCCCTTGTTTGTGGTGATTGTGAATTTGGCCCCTTCGGATGGCGTACTGATGACAACAAAAACTTTTACGTTTCTGTGGAGCGTGTTGGAAAGCCATGAATGGTATTATTTATTGAATGTGACTGGACTGACACGTAATAAAACCTTTTTCCCGCAATTAATGTTGTAACAAATGTGTGCAGAATCACCTTTTTGGATTCTAAAGACGATTTCTAGACTCCTGCATTTTTAAAATCAAAATTGTCAACTTCACAGTAATTGAATTTCTCAAACTTTTATTTCCCTTTTGGCAACCAATATGACCCTCTCTCATGTCTGCCGTTTTTTCGCCTTGTACGTCGACTTCCGAACACTATATTCATCAGATTTTTCTTCTTTCAAGCTTCGCACCGGTTCAAGCGTATCATCCTCGTCGGATCGTTCTTGATAGAACCCTTCTTTGATCTTTCGCCGTTTTTCACGCTCGAGCTCCAGTTCACGTCGCTTTTTAGCTGATTGTGTTGGTTCGACGATCTCAAACTCGGATTCCTGTTCTTGTTTGGCCTTTTTACCCCGATGTTGACTTGTTTTAGGTGTCTTCTTATCACCCTTCTTTGGAGGTAGTGCCTCGGGGCCCTTGCCCTCAGATTTGTCCTTTTCCGAGCCATTAGGTGCACCATCACTGGGTTCTAATTGATTGGATATTGGTCTTTCATCGGCTTCAGGATCCACGGGTTCTTCAATCTTCTTTTTAGGATGAGTTGTGCCTTTGGAAGTGCGCGGCTTCTTCGGGGGTTTGGATTTCGGATTCTTGGGAGATTTGGCAGGGCCTTTTTTGGGTTCTTCCTTGGTTTGTGGCTTCTGAAAAACAATTTACCACGTTTTGCCGGTTTCAAAAAATACTTACAGCCTTTTTGTCGCCCTTTTTCTCAACATTGGCATCAGCACTGGCTTTCTTTTTCTTCCAGCATTGTAAAAAGACCGCCCCAAGAAGCCCCCATTGGCCGAAAGTTGCGAGAACCTAAAAATGGTACATTTGAAGGATGCAAAATCACAAAAGGCATTCTCACAGTCAGTATGAAGGTGGCACCGATTGATATATCATCTCGGTCGCCTTCCAAGGCGCCGAGGAACATGATAAGACGACGATCAACTTATCAGTAAGCCAGGTTCAATCGAAAATCAGTGAGTCAATAAATCAGAGGGGTGAATGGAACCTCCTATGATAAATTGCCCGAAATGTGTTTTCGGATAATCGGTGATGCAAAAATGAAGATTTGAACATCTTTCTATGCTTTTCTTTTCTGACTTATGCCATTTTTCTTATCTCATTGACACAACTTTTAAGTTTCACGATTTGGGAACTTAATGTTTGTAAAGCAATTTTGTAATCTGAATTGGACTGAGGATATAAAGTTACTTTAAACGAGCAAAAAATATATAAATGACCACCGTCACTGGCCGATAGGGCTAATGCGATTGTCTAAACAAGTTTCGCCTCCGTACACTACAACTATTTTCACAGGTGTTCTATTAGGTTTAACAGGCATCATAAAGCTCAACATGTATTTGTAAACGGTAGCTACGTAGCATGCATGCTTTTATTTATAAACACAAAATGTAAACTAACTGTTCCACACTTTATCCAAGGCATTGAAATGAAATCGTGTTTCATCATGTGGAACTAAATTCTTTCCTGTCACCGAAACTATGTGACTGACTGAAATGGTAGAAGTATCCCGTGATGATAGTGCCGGTTTCAAAGGGCAGAAGATTCGTCTTAGGACACTTCTAAAAACGGAGTTTAGTCACTTGAGTGCTTTTACTTTCTCGGATACTTACTTATATTTCCTCAAAAGCCCTGGATTAATATAAGCAAAGTGAATTGGCAGTGTGAAGGTAACAATGGACACGCATATATTAATCAGTTGGCGGAAGTACGCTATTTTGTCATCGAGAGATAAATTGAGGCTATAATTAGGGTCAGGTCACTGTTTTGTTTTGATGAACTTCTGCGAAAACAACTCACTAGTACTTTGGTAACACATATAGTACGACTATGCTGTAGACCACTGTAAGAATAAGGGAAATCACCGATGATAATGCGAATCTTAATATTGTTTGAATACATTTTTGATTCTCAGTTCGTTGATATCGTTCAGTTAAAGACAAAACGCCGATACTGTTTTTCTGTTTCTTCCGTTCCTGATAACACAGAACGAAATATGCCTGAAAAAGTTACTTTTATCAAAGAACAATCATAATAGCGATGAACTAACAATGTAAACCCCCGTGGCAGCGAGTTCATACACCATGTAGACATACGTCACATCAAAATAATACCGAATGAAAAACAAATGTACACTTAGAAAAGCGGACAATAGCCACTAAAAATAAGTATTAGGTCTTGCAAAAGTTCTGTGTTTTCGTATTTTTGCGTGAAGCACTTACCGGAATCACGCAAAGAGCGATAACAAGCGTAGGAGAGAAGTAATTTTCATAAATTGTGGCATAGATCGTGGCAAATAATCGCTCACAGACATTTGATAGGGGCAGGAGATAGACCCCCATGTTGAAAACGTCACGGATGAAATCATAGAGAAATTTTGGGATTCCAGTGAGGGGAGCGAGATGTAAGACGTTGCTGATGTAGAATGATGCGCTGTAATGAACATTGGAAATTCAATTGATTAAATTTTCATAAAAACTTACTTAAAAAGACTCCTTAAGAGTATACAGATCCACATATTATAACTGATAATCTTAAAATGTTTGTGGATCAACGTTATTGGCGCAAACAGTTTCAATACGATGCCAACATGAAGCACTGTGATAACTTCAATGATAAATCCAAGAATATTAGTGGCAATGAAAGCTGATTTGTACGGAAATTCATCGGAAACATCGAAAAACCGATCTGTCACCATAGTGTTCCTGTGAATGTTTACAGATAGATGTAAATAGTCAAATGATGTCAAGCTGCAAAGCTAAAAAGATTACTAATTAATGTCCACTCCTATCGCGGCACGCAAAACTTTTCAAAGCAACTGTCAAATCCACTTATTTGTGCCGAAAACAGCTCAAACTCCATCTAACATCCGAAAGAACTAACATATGTGTGAATAAGAAGCTTCCTTAAACCCGAGGAAAGAGGAATGCCATGGCCCATGGGCCAAAGACTTGCATTGCACTCAAACTCAACTTCACAACGCGCTATGAAAAGCTTGTAGGGTAAGAGCATGCGCGCGCCAAACCGACGCCAAAACACAATAATACAGTTTTTTTAACACTGCTGTTACTCAACTTGAATCTTCGACGTGTTTGGACTAATATAATTTCAAAAGCCCAGCTACTACTTATAGAACCGTGACAACAGCCAGCGTTAAGAACTTAATAGAACCCTACGCCAAGTATAGTTTCAACTATTGCAACATAGCCATAAAAACAATCCAAGTTTTTCTCGACAATGAGCTCCATAAAAACATTGTTCTCCTGCGCATGCACGCGATGGATTAGCAAAATTTTCCGGTAAACACGGTTACCTTTCATCGGCGTGACCATTGTATAGGTAGTACTTTTTCATCCAGATGGCATTTGAAAAACCAAAGATGTATGAAGTAAATGCGAATGAGTGCTCATTTGTCTGGACTCTGTGAGCCCAATTTACTTTATACTATATCTATATTTGTGGAAGTGGATGCAAAACTGAAGGCGGTGGCTGTCAACCCCCATATTACACTTATCTATATTAATTGCGTTCAGCGAAACCACATATAATTTAAAGAAAAAAATTTATGAACTTTTTTTTGCGATGAGTCTGGCCGAAGACGGACAATTCTTAAATTTGGTTGCACTTTAACATTTGTCAACAAAATTGTTTTGATTTATAGGTCAAATTGAACTTCGATAATCTTTAGAAACATAAATTTAGCCAAAAAAGGTTACGAAAATACGAGAATTCCAGGAGTAAACTCAATGTATCCAAACTGCACGCACACACGACCCTCTAAAAGATTCTTTGAATGACACTGAGTGATTTCATTAACACAAGAGGCATCATGCCATTGTCTCATACAAAGTTCTCCCATGAAAAAGGGAAAAAGTTCCTGAAGTTGGAACGGAACCGGAAAATGATTAAATCATTTGGGCGACGAAACTGCAAGAACATTCGGCCTCCCAGCACTTTTTCGAGTCATACCACAGTGATGCCAGAAACTACGATAACAAAAGGTGTTAAGTTAAATAACATTTCATTTGCATCAGCAGATTTTTACCAGGGGAATTCACAACTCGTGGCTAATTGATGCTGAAATCAAAGATGAAACACTTCGTTAACCTTTGGTTCAACCTGCTAACACCAGAAAAAAATTTGTAAAACAGAAACGTCAACATTTTTTTAATCGTAATTGGTAGCAAACATGGGGGTTCAATACCGGTACATTATTACACACCAATTTGTCTGAACACCCATTTGAGTTAATAAGATTGTAAGACTACATATGTATAAAAATTTGACCCCAAAACCAAGTATCAATCAATGTGACGACAAATGTCTTTGATCCACATCGAAAGGTTTTGTAGTATCCAAAAATTGTACGTTACTTCATTGTAACTGTTTAAAATGTGTTAACAATACCAAGTCATATTTCACTTATGATAGGACAATGCAACAAGCTCGTTTTTAACATTATTATACTTTAATGAAATATATCCGGGTACTACAACTTAATTTAATTGTCTTTTTTGCTTTTGTATTGACTTATCACATGCTGCCTACAAAATGGTGTATTGAACGTATAGGTAAGCATTGTCGAAGGTGCCAATCACGCCTGTGTGCACGCGCTGCACATGTCTTCAAAAATCGTCTCCAGCGCCCAGACACGACCACTTCCTTTTCGTAGAAATTTTTGTTATTTTTTGCATTAATCCGTTGACATTTTGTTAAAATAAAATACAAAATAAGGAGCTACGTAAGTAATGAGTGACGAAGATTGGCGATGGTTCAATGAGCCCCCTCATTGGTTGTGTAGGCAGAAGGTTCATATTTTCGGAAAGTGGTCTCAACGAACTATAATAGTAGTCGCTCATTTAAGTTGCATAATACTTCCGCAGGTTAATGCACATGCGACTTTTTCGTTCTTTAATTTGTAATTTTATAAGTTGCTATACATTATTTTGTCAATTTTATAAAGTCGAGTTTTCCATTACCAGTTTAGTGATCATTGACAAAAGTTTTCACATGTTACGTCAAAATTATACTTGGTCCTGATCTACATTTTGCTTAAACTTTTTTATCCATCTTTGGTTTTAACATTTACTTGTAACTATACTGTTTATTGCTCCAGTCACAATAATTGTGCCAATATGAACGCTTTTAACTGTAAACGTTCAACCCAATGATTACTGTTTTAACAAAAATAAAAACCATGTAGTATGAATGTATACTGCAAATGTAAAAGTTGGAGTTTGCCTTTTGAAGTGGGCACTTTGTACAGAACATTCTACCCGCATAAATTTAGAACCCGAGCCACCTTTGACGCTTTCGACACTCATTTCACATTTTCAGGTGACTTGGGTAACACTTACCAGCATTGATGCTTATGAACTCGACGAACTATTTCGATGTTTCGCACGACTTTCCGTACAAAACCCTGTATATTGTCACCAATGTTGTGGGCGTCATTGTGGAATCACTTGCTATTGTCCACTTTTTGATAATAGTCAAACTTTTTATGCGTATCACTGTGGTTCACATGCACATGAAGATAATCAGCTATAATTTATGGTTGTGTCTCATTTTGAGGAGTATTTTTAAGTGAGTTTTCACGTGATGATGATAAATAGCAAATGACTAGAGTTTGTTTTAGCGGTGTTTTTCATCTCTTCAATGCTCTCTATTGGCACCCCTTAGATGAAAATACAACAAAGCAATGGTTCGATGCGCTGAGAGATGTTTTCAATATGGGACTTATCATTTTCCCTGTGAATAACATCTGTGAACGGATCATTTCTACCATATTTGTACACAGTTATGAAAAATGGTTTTCGCTGAAGTTCGTTGTAGCAATGTGTATCATTCCGGTAGGCGCAATGTCTCAAAATAGCTTTTTGGTTGTAAAACATAACATTTCAGTGGTCAATGTGCATTTACTTAACGGTCCATCTGTATTTCTTATGGGATGTTTTTGAGATTATGTACATTTACGTCGGCTATGAATCCTTTTTTATCTTTTCATTCATTGTAAGTTTACGTCAACACAATCGATAGCTTAATGAGCTCAAAGATTCATGGTTCAGCTCAATACTTTGAACTTGGTTTCAAAGGTCATACTCTATTGTTGAAATTTGCTGACAATAAGTTCAAATTTACTAATTTCATGGAACAAAGTTGTTTTTCAGGTCTACATTGGACTGTACATCAGAGAACGCAAATACCAAGGAACGAACAAACCCATCTTATCACTGTCAGAGCGTTATCAACGCGTTGAAAACCAAAAATGTTGCCAAACAATATTCCGATTTGCGCTGTCCTCAATAGTAATTGTTATCCACACCCTTATTTTTGTTGTGGGATTGTGGTACATATTTCCATTTTACTAGTAAGTTACAATCGATAGTGTTCAAATATTAATGACTGTTTTTTCAGCCTTAATGTCAGCCTAGAAGACAAAATAGCATTCTCCCGACTATTTCTAACCCTCGGCGAATCTGTCGTCGCTTTGGCACTGCCAACACACTTTGCTCACATCAACGAAACCCTTCAAAGCAACTACCAGTACGTCAAACTTCTAAATAAATACTGTTGCAAAACGTAATGTTTAAACCGTTTAATTTCAGCAACATAGTACGCTCATGTTTCAAAAGACCAGCAAAAGTACAGCCAGAAACGCAGGATATCCAGATCAAGTCTCTATCCGGCCATAATTTAGTCATGCCGGATGAAACGGCTTATTATTTCACGGCATTGCAAGAACAGTGGGACAGTGTATGTTTAACAGCACCTGTTTTCCTCGAAAATATTGTTGACTGTTGTTTTTCAGAAAATCCAGTTAAATTCATCCGTGCAAAATGTGAATGGGTAAAAGTTCATCAGCCGAAAACAAAAAGAAGCCACAAAGTTCGACTAAAATTGATCTCTAGGACCAGGCCTTATTAGAGGCACAGGTGCAACGTGTGTTTTGAGAACCTTGAAATGTAGCCATTTTCAATTTTCAAAAATTTACATATTGTTTTAACTATGATTATAAAGCTAGCCTCAAAGGGGCTAACATTTGCATGTAAAGTTGACATTTTCTGGGAATAAATGCGGGTGCCGACACCGCCCTATTTAAGCGAGCGCGATCATTCGTGATTAGGTTTGATTGTGGGTCAGTGTGAGGTGCCATCCAGGGTATCAGACAGACGTTCGACATTAGCGACATGAATATCGATATGCGGAAGCCGGTCACTCTGACCGGGAAGGATGATGATGGAGTCGTGAGTTTTGAGATTTGCTTTTTTGGCGGAATTGCAGTTCAACGTTTTCAGGAACAAACTGTCGTTGTCACTTTCGATACCTTCCTCGCTTCGGTCATCCGCGCCGGCTATCCAGTGATTACGCTTCATGCCTTTCTACAAATGTTGCCTGAAGGGTTCGAAGAATTTGCAACCGCTTTTGATGAACACCTTTCAACCACCGGTGCCAACGCTAAGGTTCAAAATGGCTCATCCTCGCCGGAATCAGGTGAAATGTCAGATGAATCGATCAATCCTGAATCTCGGAAGCGTCGGAACCTCTCCCCTGGTGACTCAACACCAAAATCGGCTCGAACCCAGCTCCAAAGCATCGTTGATAGCCAACTGTCGTCGAATGTTGTGCCTTCGTCCTCTGGTGATACCCCTACATCCTCCCGTTCGCTCCAACCCTATCCCCGGCAATTCATGGCTCACATCTGCGATCGTTGCGGCAAATCATACAAAAGTTATGCTGCCCTGGCACAGCACATGCGTCAGAAGGAGTATGGCCCGGCTGATCTGCCTTATCAGTGCGTCGAATGTGGGAAGCGATTTCGTGAAGCTCGTGGCATCGCAGTCCACTGTACGAAGCGTAATCACAAGGTTGGTTTTTTGGATCCTTTGGAGGATTTTCATGGTTGTGTTTCAGCTACCTGATGGCCTAACCCCTCGTCGTCTCATTGCTCGCAATCAAACATCGTAGTCCGTTTTTTCAATGTCTTTCAATTAGGGTTGACGTTATGTTGTTGTGATTGTTTCTGTGTTACTAGTATAACTTTAAAATAAACTATTTTTAATTTTAACATCACGTTACAATATTGACACTAATGTTTATCTACTTGTTGTGTCGACGTTCCACTAAACACTTGTACGGCAAAGGTGCAATTGTGCCAGAGGGGATGCGTTCAAGTTTAGGCGGGTTAGCCGGATCTTCGGATAACTAAAACACTCTTTGTAAGATGAGAATAATTTTTGCTTGTTTACCGTAAATTGATTAACTGTGTTGACAATAAACAGATACAGCTCCATTTTCGCCATGGCTTCCCCAAGACATGCTCGTTTACCTGAAATTTATTATTCAACAGTTGTCGACTTGTCTGTGCAAAAAGTCAACATACCGACACCAAAAGGCATCAATGCTTGAGGAACAAAGAAACTTCCATCCTCCTTCAAGAACCGTTCAGGTTTGAACTTTCCTGGTTCGGAAAAGTATCTCTCGTCCTGCATGACCGACGAAATTTGATGTGTAATAACGGTGTGTTTTGGAACCTTGTGCCCTGCAATAACAACATCGGCAGTTGTGCGGTGTAACAAATTTTGTGGCAAAATGTTAGCACAACGTTGGACTTCAGCGACTACAGCATTGGCATAATTGAGTTGTGCTTTGTCGTCACATGTGATAAGCCGATCGCTGCCGACGACTTCATCTATTTCAGCTTGGAGACGTTTTTGAGTTTCAGGGAACTTGATAAGATACAAGAATGCCCATCCAAGAGTTGTCGACGTTGTTTCCTGACCGGCAAACCACAGGTCAAAAAGATTGGCTTTTATCACGTTATCCCTGTAATGTCGTTTTACGATTTTTCTCTTTTTTCGACTGCGCTTGCTTACGTGAAAGAGTGAGGTCGTCCCTCTTTATTCAGTTTGTGTTGCGTGCGCAGAAACGCTTCAGTGAAATCAACCGGTTTACTGTCGACCTCGAAATCGATCTCTGCTTTCCGTTTAGCGATGCAATCAGTGATGAAATCAGTGATGGCGTCTCGTGATTTCACAATTATTTGGTATAGCTTTCCCATGTAAGGCACGTTTTTGTAACAATGAGCACGGTGGAAGAACATGATGCCAGGAAAGCTCCCGAACGGCTTATTCGCTTCACGCATTAACCCTTTGATGTAATAGAATTTCGACTTTTTGTCCTACAACAAACAATCAATCAAGATGAAAAAACGAGATATTACTGACGAACCTCTTCAAAATGAAATCCAAACAAGAGATTGTTAATCATATTACCAGTACACACATCAATTGATTTCTTGATATCAACACTGCCCTCATTTTGCTGCATTTCCAAAATTTCAGACATGAGGTTACCAAATTCATCCAAAATCTGTTCCTGCATTGTATTCTTTCCCATTCCGAACTCGCGCAACACTTGCAACACAAAACGGCGTTGATCACGCCAAACATTGCCTTCGTTGAAGATAATGCCATCGCTGCCGTTTTTGAAGAGCTCCAATGCTTCTTTGAATTGCGGGCGTCCAACATACTTGTCGCCATCTTTCACAAATGAGTCAATAATGGTGTCGACATCGTTGACAGAGACAACCGGCAATTCACTAACCCAATACGTGTAAACAGGACCATATTGCTTTGACCATCGAGAAAACTGTTTTTCCGATATGAGATGAGCATTGCCAAGAAGAGGCAATGGCATGGGACCAGGTGGTAGGTTACGTCTTTTCCAATAACAATTGTAAAATACGGTGAGTAAAACCAATACAGCCGTTAGCAAAATAACACCCATGATGAACTGTTGCGGTGATCATTGAAATTTAATTCGGCCTTTATATAAAGGGACTAGATGCTGTCAGATCTGATTCGAAACAGAAAAATCAATTCGATGTACACCTTAAAGATGTCCACGTGTTCAATGATAACAACTGATAAAGCGCTTGTGCCTCGATTTTCGTGTTTGAAACCACAAAAGCGTACGAAGTACACCTGTGCTTACTAGGCGCAATAAAGACGCATACAAAACACGGGCTGTAGTATGTGCTTTTACAGATAAATCTTATAGACATCATTAATTTGATGGTAAATTTGACTTACAACAATCATGGAGGGTCACTTCTTCATAATACAATAAGGATGGATGCATTTTCATACAACGCATCCGCCAACGCTACCGATATCCTAAAAAATCAGGGCAAACTAGCAACGAATTAAACAAGAGCACAATTTTCATCATGAACTTTCATTGCTTTTAATGGGATTACCAAATGTTTAGTCTACCATAACTTTTGCGATTGGGAATGTTCAGAAGTTTAAAAATGCAACAATTCTATTCATCCATTTCCATAAGTTTCTCTCCCTTTTTGTCTGTACGACCTTGATCTAACGTGATCTTTCAAGTGCGCCAATGTAAAAACGAACTTTGCGCTATGCAGGTACCACCCAACATGTTGAAACACATAGTTAGACTCGGTCTACCTCCAAATAGAGTTACTATTTTCATGATTGCGACGACTCGCAAATACCTTTCCTAATACTTTACTTACGTCATTGTCGGGAACAATCAGTTCAGTCTGTAACCCTGAACGCAAATAAACAAGAAAAATATTATAAAAAGGAGAGGTTCGAGGCACATCGAGGACATTGTCGGCCAGAGTGAGGATGTCTGTCTCACGTATAAAAGTTTTCATCCTCACATGTATTTTATTCTACTTCCTTGGTGTTTCTTCCGTGATTATAACCACGATGGATGAAGAATGCTTTCAAAAAAATATGGACATATTGTATGAACAATGCGGCACCGATGTAAATGGCAACATATGTGGTAACTATAATGTATGTAAGTTGATTTACGTTCGAGACAGTTTACAATCAGAAACTCTTTTTTAGTGAACTCAGGTGTTGATGCGATTGTCGAGACTGCATGCAACAAAGGCTACAACGCTGAGCAAATCAGATACCTGTATTGTTGTCACAGTAACAGGTGCCGGTTTCGCTGTAAAAATGATTAATTCATGCCAACTGCATCACATCCCATAACTCACAAACCTCATCGTCGTTGACCGTAACTTGACACAAACACCGTTTGTAATTTCGGCGTTACCGACTAACAAGTCCACATCCGTATTGTGCGGTCCCAAACTAACTAAATGTTTATGCAGGTTTTGAATTTGTTCTACCTCTTATAAAGTGATTAACGATTTGTCAACAGCAAAAACTTGAAAAAAAAGAATGAAATTCGGTTAACACACACAACAAATGAAACACAATGGTTCTTTGCCTGTCTTGATTCACGTTTTTCCGAAAAGTGCTGCAGTAACCTTGGACAACGCGGAAGCGATCTTTTCGACAACAATTACCTTAAAAACTACCAATTTTTAGTTGCAATGCAATGCAACCCTCTTTGCTTCAGAATACTTACTATTGTTCTGTTGTTTAATGTTGCTTCCAAAAATGCAACAAGTAACAACGACAATTAGAAGAGGATTACGACTGCTGACGCTAAAATTCATATCGATTCTGACTCAACGTGCAACAACTTGGCGACTGCGGTTACACATTCAGTAGAAAATCAATAAAATGTTAAGTTCTAGTAAAACTATGTTACTGTCACAGATGTCCAGAGGTATTGTTGAATGTTAATTAAATTTATGCTGGCTTCACTGCAGGACCCTAAAAAGATTGCCAAATCTGCATCTTAATCAACGGCAAAGCTCATACTATCACTTTTCTACTTGTCATAGTGATATAATTTGAACGGTTTGTACTGCAAGTGTGATTAATAAAACCTATCATGGTTGGTCAGTCTTTACCATGGTGAAAAGAAAATGTACAACGAATTCGCAATCCCAGCGCAATTTTTCCGCTCGCGTGCGTTGTGGAACAATGCCTTGGCAAAGCGAGTCAAAAAGATATCAACGGGAACAATTGTGGGCAACGTTTGTGTTTTGCGCTGATGTTCGATCCGATCTGACAAATTTCGTTTCTATTGACCGAAGAAATTCAATGTTTCTTCAAACACAATTAGCGTTTAATGGAAATTCACAAATTCTTGTTAAAGCACAAAATCTTCTATTAAAACACAACTACGTCGCCGGTGGTGATGGTAGCGCCCACAATCTTACTTAAAGAACAACTATTTTCGTAATTGTTTTTTTCTTCGTAAACATGAGACTATTTATGCAATCAATATGTTATTAAAGTCACACTGGAATTAACTACGACTTTTGTTGTACTAATAGATTTGTAAAAAAATTGTATAAAATAAAGACGATACGGTTTGATTAAATAAAGCAGAATACCTGCCTCGATAGGAATATTTAACAAGGCATATGCGATTACACATGGCGTAGTGTAGCTGCTCCATAAAACTTCGAAGCTAAGTCCTAAGCTGCTCAAACAATTCGGAATGATGAGAAATAATATAAACAGCACTATTTGAGCAACCATTAGTCTGAAAAGTTTTTATTTACGGACATGTTCTAACAATGTGAATTTAAGTTACTTAAACATTATAGTATATCCTTCGTAGGTAGATGGCGTAATGGTTGTTTTAATTTGTTTCATATGAGAAACAAATGCCACAAAAAGGGCTACAGCACAGCATATTGTTATTCCAACAAAGGCAAGAGCTACGTAAAGCAATGCAGTCATTTTACTGCCAGTGAAATCCGGATGAAGCCCATCAAATGACGGTGTAGCTGCGACAAATGGTCCAAGTGCTGGAATGTCAGCGACAAATGCCGCATCCATATTATCATGGACACCTAATACAAAAAAAGCTGTAAATATAAATATCATTAAGTTTGATACAAAAACGATTAACTTACTGAAAATAAAACCCATTGCAAGCCAAAATATGAAAATATACGATGCGTATATTGATTTATGATTCAGAAATATTTGTTTTAATATTACATTATTAATTAATGAAGTGTTTACACATTGAAATACTAGTTGAAGCAACGCAAAAGACGCAACACAACAAGCTGAACTCAATGCTAAGACTGTCATTATAATGTTTGTAACAGGACCATCGCAAATGAAGCCAACACAATACAACGCCCTCAGGGGAAATATTGGTATTGGTTGCCAAAGAAATGTAACAATGTTGTAAATATAACACATTAAGAGTTTCAGTATAATAATATGTTTATAAATCTTCATTGCCGAGGGCGACTTTTTCCAAATAATATACAAAAACACGGTTACTATTACAGTATTAATCGGTGTGATGATACAGTAAAAACAGTGAATAACGTTGGCAATTCTCGGATGGATAATATCGTGAAGCGTGATGTTTTCAAAGTGTTTGTAGTACATATTCAATCATAAAGGCGATAAAATACGGTTTTAACACTAAACGAGAAATGCGTATGGCAAGTGTTGTTTTGTTGTGCACGTTTGCAGTATGACACTTTGTGTTTCAGTTATTTACAAAATGCGGAACATTTACTGTGAAATTATGTAAAAATGTGCCAAGGATAGTCTTTCATGAATGTTTGCAGGTGATGGTTTATTTTTGTAACTGATTCAAACGACATTCACCTGTTTGACCCCCAAAAAAGTATTTTGACATAGACAACGTCAAAAGGTACATACATATTTTGACTTCCGACAATAATATATCCGCCCCCAAGCATTTGCTATACCCTAAAAAGGGCGTTTTGATACAAAACTAATAGAAAAGAACACATTTTGACGTTTGGCTATACATTTGTTCGAATCTTGGATCCGGCCCAGTGAAGAAGTTAGTTTTGACTGTCCAAGCCGTTTTGACACCAAAAAGTCCGATAGGGCTAAAACATACCATGATGAAAAGAAAATGTACAACGAATTCGCAATCCCAGCGCAATTTTTCCGTTTGCTCGAGTCGCGGGAGTTCACGCGCGTCATCAAAGTAGTCAATCCAAATAGTTACAAAGCTTCCCCGAATGCCCTGCGTTTGCTTTGGAGTCAGCAAAAAGTTCCCTCAGTTGATACATGTAAATTTTAATAAACTCACATCTAAACCGGTTCTCTTAAAGAATGTTGTTCAAACATATATGTTAAATAAAGTATTATTACATAACTATAATTGTATCAGTGTTATGTCCTGATATTCCTACACTGGCATTACTGTACTTTTACTACTTATAACTGTCTTTGAGATGATCTTATTTGTATTATTTGCACTGTTGATAGTAGGAACCAACGCTGAAGTGTACGTTTGAATTTTGATGTGATCTTGCTAACTCACCTTTTTGTTTCAGTCAGATGATAAAGGGGTCTGCGAAGAATATCGTATTTACAGGGAATGAACTTTTGATTCGTTTCATTAACCTTCGCCAAGGACGTGGGATGTACAAAATTTGTTTTGGATCAACACCAGGTGTCACTTCTAAGCATTGCCCTCCAGGTTATGCTTACCTCGTTGGGGTTGCTTCAGGTACATTGTAATTTTGTTTAATTTTTAACAAATAATTTTTAGAAGGGTTTTCTTCATTTACTTACCGCATTAACCGCAAAGGCGAAGTTGTCAATATTGAAAACTATCTTAGTGGACCACTTCGATTCAACGACGATGGTTCTTTAACTGTCTTGGTTTACGTTCTTCCTAAAAGTGTCGCTGTAACTTTGGATAACGCGGAAACGTATTACCCAACAACAACGACCACTGTAAAAACAACATCTGAAACTACCACAACACCGGTGCCAAAAGAAGAAAAACAGTCAAACAACACTATCATTTTTATCATTGTTCTCCTTGTAGTATTGACAATTGGGTGAGTTTTAATTTTCTGTTGCAACTAAACTCAACATTGTTTGTTTCAGAATACTTACTATTGTCTCGTTGTGGTATTGCTGCTGCCGAAAGCCATCAAACGCTAATCCACCCGCTGAAACTGAAGAAAAACCAATGACGGTAACAAAACCTAGCTTGACCGTTTCAAAACTTCCACAAATGGTCTCAACATCGACGACTAAGTCGTCCGACCAAAAGCTTCTGATGTCAGCCGTGCATAAAGAAAGTTCAGAAGGGTTACAAAACTGATTTTAACATGAGTGATAGTAACAATTAAATTAAAATTTTATATATAGACATAAATACTCCCGCAACGCAAAAAAAAAACCTATTTCCACACGCAACAACAAGCAGGCGGCGATGCGCACTGGTGCACGCATTTACATGTGCGCGAAATGCATTGCAATAACCGGGAAGAACCGATTTTTGTCTCGACTTCCGGTTACCATAGGATCCTGAAATAGGATCTATTGTTTTGTGTTTAAATCATGCACTTTGTAATTATCTTATTAATGATTATCAGTGCCGATGCCGAAGTGTATGTTACAAATTCTTTTTCTTGAATAACTTTAGAATTTTTAGGAAATTGGTAAAGGGACTTGTCGAAAAAGTCATCTTTAATGACAATATTCTTATCATTCGTATAGAAAACTTCCACCGCTCTGATGGAATTTACGCAGTGTGTTTTAAGTCTACACCGACGACTAAATACAAACGCTGTCCTCAGGGATATGCCCGCATCATTGATGTAATAACAGGTACACAATTATCTTTTCATTGCATGTGATAATTGTCTCATTGCAGAAAGTGTAAAAGTCGTGACTCATCGATTAACTCGCGGGGGAAAGATAATAAATAAACAAATTAAACTCGCGGGAAATCTACAGTTTAACATTGACGGCACTCTTGATGTTTTATTGGCCGAAATCCCGGCAAGAATGACCATGACATTAAGCAATGCGCATAAGTATGTTCCGACCACGACTACTGAAAAACCGAAACCGACTACTACGACATCAGTGGTAACCACTACAGAATTGAAAAGAAAGTCTAATACCGCTCTAGTTGGAGTCATTGTTGGTCTCTTGGCAATTACTGTTCTGCAAGTTGCTCGCATATCAAACACACATCCATGAAAGTGTTTCAGAATAGTTGCTGCTTTCTTGTTATGGTATTGGATTAGAAGGTCGGCTTCAGACTCAAAGCTCTCGTCCGTTGGCTCACAAGCCGGACGTTCCTTCTGGTTGTTGGCCTCGGACATGCTCACAAGCTTGTCCTCAGCGGTGTAATCGTAGAATGAGAAGTAAGAGAGAACGCAGATAGAATAATAGATTTATTGAAAGTCCAAAACAAGTCAAAACACAGCACAGAATATATATCCGTGAAAAGATAAAAGCAACGGGCTCGAACCCGAGAGTCTACGTGTAAACGTGTCATACAGTAAATCAAAACGAGCGTTTTCGCAATAAGAGTTCAATCATGAGGCTCGGACGCGCACGCACCCAAAACTTGTCGTCGATTCATCGCCGTCGGCGATCATCTTCGCGGTTCTTCATCGGGCTGTGGCCCTTGATACCGAACATGCCCTTTCCCCGGGAAAGGTTGTCCTCAACCTTTCGATGACTTGGCCGCTCGGGGTGTAGGTAAGCTTCCGATCTCGGATTGTTCTTCCAGAAGTCAGAACCTCGCCCAAGGGGTGAACGGGACCGCTCCTTGTGCTTGATGCCGGTTTCTCGCGGTTCCTGTAAACGTTTCGGTCCGATCACTCGCACTTGGGACGCCACCGTTTGATCGTCGCGTTCCACTTGCACAATTATTTGAGGCCCATCACGGTTGTCGTCCTGCATGGCATCAATCTGTTTCAAAAACCATTCAACCTTCTTGGCACCAGCGGTCGTCAGCAGTCCACACGAGTCAACCAACTCTTTATATTCATCACGAAGGTGGTCATTGAAATCCTTGTCATTGACCAACATGCGTCCTCGGAAAGCTGCGTCGCTTCGACTCACATACCACTCATATGTCCGCTCGAACTTCGAATTGTACTGATCCATCGGCAGCATAGGCAACATAGTCACTTTCAGCCCTGGGTTCCATCGCTTGACGGCCTTGATAGCTTCCCGACACCGATCACGCGCCTCACTAGGCTCTAGATCTGTGAAAAACTGCTGCTCCGGCCAGACGATAGCATGAGTGAACTGTTTACTAGCCATTAGATGGCAAATCCGCACAATATCACCCGGTACCATTGAAACCACCTTATATTGTTTCATCGTCCTCGCCAGGATTTCCGCATTTCGGCCACCAATGATCATCGTCGTTTTATCGTCGTGCTGGTGATACACAATTCCTTCGACCATCGCAAACGCCTTCCGAATGGCGACATCCGGAATTATGAGTGTTTGTGACGACGAAACACAACGCGTGAAGTTATCCCTTTTCGACGGTGATGCGGAATCGGAGCTTCTACGCCAATATGGAGGTCTCGCCCACGAACAAACTAGTGTGATGAAGGCAGAGCTCGACAAGCTTTTGGAAGAAAAGTCGTTGGTCGATGTTGCTGTTGAGAAGCTGGTTGATGGTCGTGCTATCGTGAACTGTGTGAATGCAGAGGTTGAGGAAGTGGCCCAAAGATTAGTGAATCTAAAAGCCCAAGTTCTCATTGCCAACGAAGATTTGGATTCGTTCAATCATGGTGCGAAGAAAGTCGAAATGAAGTTGTTTGAAGAGATTGATGCGGCTATGGTTTTTGTGAAAGCTGTGCCTGCAGTTATGGGACTATGGTCGTTTTGGAATGTTCAAGCTGTTGAGACTAGTGAGTCAAAGACACGCGAACTGAACGGTTTTTTGGAGAAACATGGGTTTGGATCGTTGGAAGTTGCGACTGAGGAGATTGAGCGGATGGTTGCTCACAAGTGCAACAACGATGTTCGGAAGCCGGTGCCTACGTCTCCATGGTCGATTGCTGAGAAGGCCATTCAGAAGGCAAAACCTAGTGGTAGCTGTTATGGTGGTTCGATTCACGGTAAAGACGACAATGTGTCTGTCAAAAGTTTTGGCTGCAGTAGATCTATGCCAGGGGGCAATAAGATTGAAAATGCTAAGCTCGCGAGGTCTCTGAAACCTCCGAAGCCTTTTGATGGATCGTCGCGAGCCGAAATGGAACGCTATTTGCGGAATTTCAACCTGTATGCTGATGTCTTGGAAATGGAAGACTTTACAAAGCAACGTTTGCTGGAAGCGAAGTTACCGGTGTCTCTACAGTCTCACTGGCAGTTTTTGACGAAGGAATGTACCGGATTCAAGGAGATGCAAAGTCGACTACTGCTAGTGATGGGAGGAAACACGGAACACTCGAAGATCTCCAAACAGCATCAACTGTTTCGAATTGAACGGAAGTCTAGTGAGACGTACGAACAATTCTGTGGACGTGCTGAAACGATTGCTGTGGATGCCTTTATCGATGATTACGTGAAACAGCAAGAAACCTTGAAGACTGTCCTGGTGGGTCAGATGGAAATGGATCCAGAAAAGAAGTTTTTGTCAGCCCTGATGTCATCGTTGGAATTGATGAGCTACACCCAATTGAAGGAACAGATCATTACGATGGAAAAGACGTGGCAGGATTGTGTCGTCAAGAATGCCAGAAAGCTGGCCGAAAAGGATCCGAAAGCGTTTCCGGAACGTGTAGGCCCAATGGAAATGAAACCGCCGGAAGCCAAGTTTGCGGGAAGTCCGTCACCCCAAATGATGCCCCGTCGAAACAACCCGAATCAGTGCATGAATTGCGGGCAGCTGGGTCATTGGGCGAAGGAATGTCCAGAGAAGAAAGCACCGGTCAACACTGTTAACGTTACACCGAAGGAGACCTTGGAGGATCTACTTGAAACGTTGCAGCAGATCGACAGCGTTGAAGTTAACTCGATGGTCGTGGAAACTACAAGTCCGCGGGAGACTACAAAAGCCGCGTTTGGCGATGTTTTGACCGATAAGATCCATGTTGGTGAACATGTTCTTAAGGGATTGTTCGATTCGGGAGCGGGCGCAAGCCTGATTCGTTCTGATGTATTGCTGACGTTGTTGGAGAATGCCGAAAACAAGTCAAAGGTCGTCAATCTGAAGAACTCGCGGGGTGCACTGGCTGGAGTGAACCGTAGTCGATTGAATGTTCAAGGATGGGTTCGCCTGGAAATCAAAACTCGTGGAGCGAAGACAATTCAAGCCGTGTTTGCTGTTGTCGAGGACATGAGCCGAGAGATAATTATCGGAATGAATGTGTTGATGGAAGAAGGCTCATGGTGGAAAAAGATGGTCCAACTGCACAAGGCAGCCGTGAAGTCAAAGAGGAACGTGATTGGAAAGAGTCAGGAGACTCTCGCTTCCAAGGAGGAAGAAGGATGGGGCGATCGTGATGGTGATCAAAATCGTGATGATCAAAATCGTGATGGTGATCGTGGTGGTGATCTCGCGTGTGCTCGACCGTCTGTGAAAACTGTCTACGACTCTACGAAATACTGGATGCCGCCGAATCCAGAAGAACCCTATTGGAATTCCGATTGTAGTGACAAGACGAATGACAATTGTAATGTCGAGGACGACATTTGGGTCGGTAGGGGCATGTTGAGTATTGAGGATGGAAAATTAGAATAAGAAATATGATCGTCGTTATGCAAATTTAGCTTTGTTTGTATTGTTGCTTTTGTGACTTGTACTAGTTCAGTTTGTGTTGTATCGACCTTTGTCGACAGTCGTATCTGCTCTCGCTCTGTATTGTTCTGTCTGGATTGTGTGATTCCTAGGATAAATCGTGATATACGGATATCGAAAGGTCGCAAGGAGGCGGAATTATGAGTGTTTGTGACGACGAAACACAACGCGTGAAGTTATCCCTTTTCGACGGTGATGCGGAATCGGAGCTTCTACGCCAATAATGGTTTTGTTGCTATCGAAAAGTATCACCGACTAACGTGGAAACAAAAGATAACAAAGATAAATCAGTTTCGATGCGCAAATGTATGCCAGAAAATGATCATCGCCCTCAAATGCTTTCAACATCGACGACTAAAGCATCCGACGAAAAAGGCGACACTTCTGTGTCTGGCAATTCCAAAGCTTAATAAATGTCAGAGAACATATAAGGCGCGGACGTAGAAAATATTTTAATTTTCCGATTATTTTTTGTTTTTTCGAAGATTTTCTACATGTTGCAATGGCGAACGACCGCCGCTGTCACGGTTTCACCTTGAAGGCGACCGGAGTCAGTATCGAAACAAAAATTTGCGTTTTTTTTGAGGTAAAACGAAAATATTTTCTACGTCCGTGCCTTATATGTTCATGGGTATTGTTGAATGTTAATTTAATGACTTTTATGCTGGCTTCACTGCAGGACCCTAAAAAAATTCCAAATCTGCATCTTAATCGTTAGTAGTATCATTTTTCTACTTGTCATACATTTTTTTGTATCAGTGATGTAATTTGAACGTTTTGTACTACAAGTGTGATTAGTAAAACGTATCATGGTTGTTCAGTCTTTTTTAGTCTACCAATTTCTTATTATGTTATTAGTGATAGCTGATGGTGTTGCAGAAGTGTATGTTTTAATGTTTGTAAAATAATGTTGCCAAGACATTTTTACAGTCGATTACAACAAGGCCGCCTTGAAAGAATTGTTTTTCCGAGCTCTATACTTATCATGCGATTCGACAATCCTCATCATGTAACTGGTCTTTACAAAATTTGTTTTGGCTCATACTCGTACACTACATCGAATCATTGCCCTAGCGGTTATGCTTATCTTGTAGGAATGGCTGGTGGTAATGTGATATATATGTGTGTGTTTAATTTGTACAATAAAATCACATTTTCAGATGGTTATGCTACTTTTCGATTCAAGATTAACCGTCAAGGCAAAATTGTTGATTCAGGCAAAGCTATTGAAAAGCAAGTTATATTCAATACAGACTCTTCATTGACTGTTTTGCCATACTTGATTCCGGATAAAATTACGATAACTTTGGAAAACGGGGAAAGATTTGTTCCTACTACAACTACGATTAAAACTACTACGCTAGAAGAAACGACAACAGGAGCACCAAAGGAGGCGAAATCATCAAGCAGCACTTTAATCCTAGTTATTGTTGGTCTTGTGTTACTGGCAATTGTGTAAGCACAGATTGCTGTCGTTGATACGTACCGATCTAAAGTTCCTTACTGTTTTCAGCATAGCTGTTGCTGTTCTTATTTGCTATTGTTGTAGCCGAAATCCAAAAGTTACTATGGCTCCCGCAGCTCCTGAAGAACAATCGAATTCGGTAAAGCATGTCGATCCAGTAGTCACGAAACTTCCACAAATGCCTTCAACATCGACGACTAAATCGTCTGATCAAAAAGCGTTGGTATTGAAATCAGCGGTGCCGAAAGAAGCTTCTAATGCTAACACATTGAAATAGTTGTGAACTGAATGCTTGTTGAACTTGATTTAACAAAATAAGAAATCAGTATAAAATAAAGTTTGGGTTTGCCAAGAAGTTACGTTTGAACCATGCCCACCTTTGGACACTACTAAATTGATTTTACTTTACTTTTCCTTATAAGGATAAAACACCTTTAGTTTTTTTCACCGACGTGCACTCTTGCAACGAAAAACGGTTCTTTACGCACACACTGACATGGTTCTGCAAGCTGACGATAACATTTGCAATTTCTTTACTAATTTTGTTAGTATTGCGTGTTACTCTGGATTTCTTTTGTTTCGTGACATTACTTGATTTATGCTGATCTGGGCTACATTTAGGTACCGATTCCAGAGGACCCTATCTTACCCTTCTGTCGCCTCGCCGCGTAGCTATGCTTGCGTCTGCCTCATTTTTGATTGTTTTTGCGCTTTGCTCAAATGCCGAACTGTAAGTTTCTTTATATGTTGTTTTCGAAAACAACGTGTTAACAAAGACCTTGTTATAGGATAGCCATGAATGGTTTCAACGGTAGCATCAGTTTCGACGGCGACGAGTTGCACTTTCATGTCGACAATCCGGAGCACAAAGAAGGTAATTTCACGGCTTGTTTCGCATCAAATTCGAAAGCCACGTCTGATCATTGTCCCACAGGTTTTGTGTCTCTGCATGAATTCATCACCGGTAAGTCGATAAATTAGTTTGTTGAAAGATTAACCTGTTTTTTAAGCTACTACTAAAAATGTTTACACATTGAAACGCGAAACAAAATGGATTGGTAACGATTTCATCTCGGCCAAAGGGGAAGTGCGGTTCAATCCCGATAATTCTATCCACGTTTTCATCGCAAAGCTGCCTAAGAAAATGAGTTTGGTCTTCACCAACGGCGTGGAAGTCAAAGCCAAAAATAAGACGACAGAAATTGTGATTGGTATCATCGGCGGTGGCATTGGTGTTCTCGTAATGTAAGTTTTTCATCATGGGGCAATGGAAGGTAACATAATATATGTATATGATTTTTTTAGCGTCTCCGTGATTGCTTTTTTGGTTTACTGGTTCATTCTTCGAAAGCGTCAAGTCAAACCCACTCCAACCACCATCGCTGATGACCAGGCTCAACCGACTATCGAAGAGCAGCAACCGTTGATGGAACGCCAACTGAAATCAGCCGTTGCCCCTCCGAAACGACAACCTTCACAAGAATCCGCAACACCTGCCACAAAGGAAACCTCGACCACCACGACCCGACCCTCCAACGAAAAGTGTGATGCTCCTCGCCAGGTTCCGCCAAAGGATATGCCGATTCCGCCGCCCGTCGTGATTCAAGTCATTGATGAAACTCGTTCTGGTCCGAGTGCTGAACCATCGTCCCCCATTTTGGTGACAGCTAAGTCATCGAAGAAGTCCAAGCGAAGCAAGTCGCAGAAGCAGCGATCAAAGTCCCAGCCGAAACTCAAGCCATCCGTGACCACAACCCCGCCGCCGAAGCCGACTTCCCCGCTCCTTCCTGTTGATAAGACCCAGAGTGTGACCCAGCGATCTCCGACACAGAAGACGCTTCCCACGCCGGAATTCGGAAATGACCCGACGGCCAACACATTGGCAGATCAATCTGCCTACAATCCCCGTCAATATGTCCCGCCCGCTGAAGCCCCGCTCCCTGGCCAACCAGCTCCTCGTCCGAAAAAGGTTGCCGATGAGGTCGACGACATCAAAGGAAAGACCGAAGTTTATCTTTGCTTCGCTCAACGCCGCAAGGAAATCAGCGGCCATGATCAGATGAAGATCACGGACCGGATCGACTTCACGAAGCGCCACGACCTCTCCGATGCCGAACGGAATTTGTTGAAAGCCGCTGCCAAAGATGCCCCTCGACTTGCGGACATTGTCGTGAAAGAGGCCGATGAAGCCATTGCTCGTCATGGTCTTTTTGGCGGCGATTTTGATGAAGGCAAGCCATTTTGGAAGTTTGTCAACGATAAGTCGACTCCGGCATCCGTTGGGTTGGTGCTCCTGTACCGCCTCGTCCCGGACACCTTCAAACTAACCCGGATGTCGCTCAATGATCCGAAGGTCCGCGCAATGCCGTTGAGCGGCCTTTATATCCTGCTTCTCGACAAGAAGTTGCCCCATGCCTTCCGTGTCGAACTCGCCGGAGAACTGAGGTCAGTTTACAGTTTACTTTATCTTTGACTTTGATTGAGCAAACAATCTTTCAGGAAGCGAGCCTCCAAGGTCGTGCCATACGTCCAGCGGGACCTCCTCAAGAACGCCGCCTTTCCCGCCCACTATCTCATGCGGGCGTATCTGAAGAACAATGAAAGCTTTGTTAGTGGATCCGAGATTCACAGCCGCAGCTCCCATCTCAGTGGCTAGTCGTTGCAGGTTTTCTTGAACCGTTTTGTTGTGTTTTGTTGGGTTTGGTTGATTGTTGATTCTATTTTTCTGTAGTCCTACTAATTGTTATTGATTCTATTGTTTTTTGGATTTGTTGATCCGAATGAAGGTTTTTCCCCGAAAACAGTGTCTAGGAATAGTAACTTTAAACTGGTAGTATACAATCGTGGAATTGACCCAGCTGAAAATATTTTACTACATAGAAATGTGGTTAGTAAAGTGGTTTTCCTGGTTCCTGTAAAAGATTTGTCTGCGTTATGCGATGCCACAGGTGTTTTGATGTCGGAAGTATCCCACTCATTGCCAAATGAAGGTGTCGCAGTATGGAATTAAACCTAAATTCGGAGTTCAAATTACCTTTGTTTAATATTACATTTTCGGCTTTCTGGATAAAAGAAGCTCGAACGCCGCCAGAAGTCGCTAACTTCTTTCTACATCGAACAGTTGAAACTTGCATTGTGTTAGCTATCAACGGCCCGTTGGCTCTCTTCGGTCTTTACGTCATTTGGACACAATCGGCGAGTCTCGGTTCATTCAAATGGTACTTGGTGAATCAATTTTTGGTGTCTCAGGCTCTCGATCTAGGACTTTTATTGCATAGCCCGGTTATGATGGGCCCATACGTGGCATTCTTTTCGGTGAGAATTGCATAGTCATTGACCACAAACAATTTGAGTTGTTTCAGACTGGACTTTACTCATATTTGGCATCTGATGTGTTAACATATTTCGTTACCTTTTTGGGATTTACTTATTTTTTTCATTCCTTAACAAGCGTGTTTCTGTCGCTTTTCAATCGATTTGTTTTCATTTTCCGTCCACATTTGAAAGAGCGTCTCCACAAAAAGAAAACGTTATTTTACATTGTATTACTGCACGTATTCTTTGACGGAATGATCATTTGGGGCTGCCTTGGATCGTACATGAACCACGACACGATGGTCCAACGGGCACATGCCGATTCTGGCACCACTCTTAATCAATTTCTCTGCGAAAAAAGCTTTTTCTATTTTCCAGAATGGTATGGCCGGGTACGCGCCTTCATCTTTTGCCTTATATGGCTTCTATTCATAATTTTTTTCATACTTATCTTCATAGTAGTCTGGTTCATTGTGAATGTTTTCATTCTCAAAAAAACTTCCAAAACGATGAATGAATACTCCACATTCTTATTGATTGCAGTTTTAGCCCAAACGGGATCCTTCATGTTGTTCTTTCTCATTCCAGTTATCGTAATCTGTATCTGTTGGGCATTTGCTTTAGATAAAAGCACAAATACGGTTAACACAGCTTTGCAGTTTTTTGTTTTGAACGGCACCACCGATTTGTTGATCATGATGTACTTTGTAAAACCCTATAAGATGTATTGCATTAGCATTATTCATTTTGTTTTTAGAGTCAAAAAGAAGGAAAATGTTAAAATTTTCACGTCTACTCATTGTACAAGCAGTGTTTTCTGATATACTTTTTTGTGCGTTACACAGATGTTAACATAAACTACAAATCAATTATATAATTGGAGACCCCTGACAGAAGATTAAAAGAAAAAAGTGTATGATTTTGTAAGTAGCATTGACAAATTTTATGCGCATTTTGGTTCTCAGACGGCCAAGCATTGCTGTTTTCTCCGAAAAAAAGTTGTTTTTACTTACAGTTCTAATACATATTTCAACCTGTTGGAATGGTCTTAACCTACCAAGTTCACAAGATATTCTACAGACTTCTTTATTAGATGTATGTCAAAGACTAACATCAACGTCACATATCAATATTTTACGTAAGTACAGATGCCGAATTTCTTTTTCGAGTATTTTGGGATTAAACCACCTCTGACACCTCCAGAAATTGCTGATTATTTCCTAGATCGAAGAGTGCAGTCATCGATTGAGTTAGGTATCAACACGACATTAGCCATATTTACCTTACATGTCGTTTTTACCCAATCAGCTAGCCTGGGTTCTTTCAAATATTACATTCTGAATCAGATTATCATTACGCAATGTCTGGAGTTCTGCCTTCTGATAACTAGTCCGGTGTTAATGGGCACGTATTTGGCTGGGTTTTCGGTAAGACCGATCTTACATAAGCCACAAATAACACTGTAATTTTAGACCGGAATTATTCGTAATGTTTTGACTACCGAAACTTCTGTTTATATTGTGTATTTTATGCTTATCTGTTGTTCTCACTCCGTAGTGAACCTTTTTCTTTCCCTTTTCAACAGATTTGTGTTTCTGTTTCGACCAGATATGAAAAAACGCCTTCACAACAAGTACACCATGTTAGTGATCGTGTCAGGACATGCCTTAGTCGATGGATTATATGTCTACGCATGCTGGGAATGTGTCATGGATCACGAAACAATGAAACTTCGCGCCCAAGCAGAAAATGTGGCTATTGTGTTTGAAAGATGGATTGATGAGAAAACTTTTGTATACATTCCGCAATTGAATGGCAGAACACCCTTTTCCGCTTTTGTCAGTATGCTTTTAATCGGCACTTGGTTTTTCGTGCTGCTGGGAATTATAATTTGGTTTGTTGTAAACGTTTTTATATTGAAAAAATCGTCAAAAACTTTGAATGAAATGTCGTCGTATCTGTTAATCATCGTCTTAGTTCAAGCAGGATCGACTCTGTTAATGTTTTTTATACCTGGCATGATAATTTGCTACGGTGTTGCCTTTGCGGTGGAAAACTACGCTGACATTGCAAACGTGGCTTTGCAGTTTTTTACTTATAGTGGAACAGTTGATATGCTAACTATGCTTTACTTTGTTAAACCGTACAAAATTTATTGTATCAGTCTACTGCGACGTTTAGTAAATTCTAATAAGTCTCCCAACCTTGTTAACTTTATATCGATCCACCAATCAAGCAGTGTTTTTTAATAAATGTTGAATTATTTTGTCATCGTGAAGTTAAAACATGTTGCATCCTCTGTACTTGGCATCTAAGATAATATTGGTAACGGTTTTTGCAATGTTTCTCAACCTTCTGTCTACATTTGTTCTCAGAAAGCAACGCATTTCACATTTCTCATCGAAAGGTGTTCCAACCAGTTTTCTCATTTCCGAAAAAGTTTAAAAATTCAATTTTTTTACACCTGTCTCTTAATGGTATGAAAGTTTGACCCGGTGCATTCACAAGATGTTTTATCGGTTTCTTTGGTTCCTTTCGTAAATGTGTGTTAAAAACTAAAATGAACGTCACAACTGTTTTGACGTAAAGTCAGATGTCTAATGCTATTTTCGAATATTTTCGGGTCAAAGAAACACGGGCACCTCCTGAACTTATTGATTATTTCTTGGATCGAAGACTGCAGTCATCGATTGAGCTAGGTATTAATACCACATTAGCGGTATTCACCCTACATGTTGTCTTTACACAATCAGCTAGCCTGGGTTCTTTTAAATATTACCTCCTGAATCAGATTATCATTACTCAAAGTCTTGAGTTTTGTATTCTGATAACCAGTCCGGTTCTATCTGGTTCATACTTGGCGGGTTATTCGGTAAGGCCAATCTTGTATGACAACAAGCACTAATTACGTGATTTTAGTCTGGCGTTCTTCGTAATATTATAACTACTGAATACTTTTATTATGTCGTTTTCCTCATATTTATCTTATGTGCCCATTCCATATTTAGTGTCTTCATTTCCCTGGCTAACAGATTTGTCTTTATTTTTCATCCGAAACTGAAAAAGTATCTCCACAACAAATATACCATGTTTTTGATCGTATCCGGGCATGCTATAGTCGACGGACTCTACATTTACGGGTGCTGTTCGTCAGTTATGGACCACGAAACAATGGAACTTCGTGTTCAGCAGGAAAATGTATCCAGCGTTTTTGAGAAATGGATCAATGAAAAAAGTTTTATTTACATCCCCCAACTAGATGGCTTCATAAATTTTGGTGCATTCCTCTGTACATTGTTAATTGTCATTTGGTTTTTGGTGCTGCTGGCAATCGTCGTCTGGTTCATTATCAATGTCTTCATTGTCAAAAAATCGTCGACAACACTGAATGAAATTGCGTCGTTTTTGTTAATCGCTGTTTTAGTTCAAGCAGGATCAAGTCTTATGATGTTTTTTCTTCCTGGTATGATGGTTTGTTACACTGCTGCTTTTGCGTTAGAAAATAGTGCAAACTTTGTAAATATAGTTTTTCAGTTTTTTACGTATAGTGGAACAATTGATATGATAACCTTGCTTTACTTTGTTAAGCCTTACAAGATTTATTGTATGAGTTTAGTGCGAAAGCTTCCCTTTTTAACCTCTTATAAGGAAGCGCCAAAAATTGTTAAAGTTTCAACGATATCGATTCGCCATGCAAGCAGTGCGTTTTAATAAATTTTGAACCTTTTTGTAATCACGAAATTGAAATCCAAACCCCTTAACAATACAACCTCTGAAATACCTCCCTTAACTAATTTTTTCAGCACTTTTCAATGACTCATTGTTTTGTATAATTTTGTATACATGTCCACGCGGTGGCGGGTAAATAAAAAGAAGAACAACGTGCAAAAAGGGGTTTGGATAACTTACCGTCGATGCGACCCTAATATTTTGCAGCACACGACAAGAATAATAAAATCTCTCACTAAAACGTTTGATGGGCTGCAATTTTGATCGAAAAGGCAAACAGTTTTTTCTTTTCACGCGTATGTGTAGGCAGCTGCGCAAAACTGAAATCTGCAAAAGATTACCTTTGTCAATATGTGCGGCTAGCTATACACCTTCATCGTTTAACGTCAATGTACTGGTCACTATTGTAGTTTACTTCCACATTTATTTTGAAATGAAACCCAAAGTCGAGACCGTTCTATTAACATCGGACTTACCTCTATTGCGTGCTATTGGCACAGAAACAATCACAACAAGTGAAAATAAAAATGTCTTTGAACAAAAAACCAACTGGACATCGATTTATGTCGCGACGAGTTTGAGTTTTATTGAATCTGTACAATTTTCATTGTTTTTTGCTTCATTATGGCCGTATTTACAAATTGTAAGTATACTATATCAGTTTAAACCGTATTACCTTTTCTAACTGCCATATTTAGATTGATCCTACTGCAACCGAACATTTTTTCGGCACAATAATATCTCTATATTCTCTTGGGGCAATGTTAGCGGGTCCGATTGTCGGTATCTGGGCCAATAGAATCAGAAGCAGTCTTCCAGCTCTAGAAATGGGCCTGATTTTCATGCTTATTGGTAATGTGATCTACTTTTTGGCGCCTGTTTTACCGATTCCTGTGGCTAAGAAATATGTTATTTTAACGGCACGGGTAATTACGGGCATCGGATCGGGTATGTTTTGTGAAACAACAACACTGGTCAGCGTTAGTTAGGGCTATGATCTTGCAGCAAATGTAAGCCTATTAAGAGACAGTCTCCGAGCCGATTTAGGAACAAGGTGGAGACCACGACACAGGTATTGGGGAATCCAATTTTGTTGTATGCCAATCTATTAGGACTCTTGAGGAAAGCTTAAATCCAACGCGATTAATTTTTGAAAGGCGCGGATTCAGAAGTTATGACGTCTGGAAGTCAAAACTTCAGACCCCTGCCACAGGCTTCGTAGAAAAGGTGGAAGTCTGAATTTTGGACTCCGGGGGTTTTTCATAACGAAGAACAAGACTACGTACTCAAAATGTTGATTAGATTCTTTGAATTATCGAATTTTAAAAAATGTCATTTTTTGAAAAATTTAAATGAGTTATACGTGTTAAACCCGTTGAGATAGCTCGCCTTAGGCAATGCCATGTGAAAGCTCACACTTTTTTACATCGGGGAAAGTGAAATCTGTAAATGTGGGGCATATTTTTTCGGGGTTTCCAGAGCGGCGTCTGATGCAACACGCACGAAAAATGTGACGCCTCGGGCCCCCCTATTGTTGCGAACAGGTTGCATTTGGACGCAGCGTCGCCGATGGGAAAAATTGAAAGTGCACCCAAAAAAATTTTGAAATGCCCCCAAAAAGTGTACCCCAAAAACGAACGAGTGAATCTGTCCCCAAAACAGATAACCCCAAAAACAAACGAGTGAATCTGTCCCCAAAACAGATAACCCCAAAACAAACGAGTGAATCTGTCCCCAAAACAGATAACCCCAAAAACGAATGAGTGAATCTGTCCCCAAAACATGGTACCTCACCAAAAGTTTCGAAAATGGCTGAATCAGTCCCCAAAAGTGTGGCTTTCGTATCCCACCACGAAAACAAGCAACGCAATACGATGAACGCAAAATTGAAACTCGAGCCTAAATCCAGCGAAATTAAATTTTCGAAAATTGTTATTAATTTTTTACTATGTCGTCTTCCGCAAAGAAGTCAAAACTTTCTGTTGGTCCGCTACGACGATCGAAGCGTCTGAACACCGTGAATGAGGATGTCGAAAACGTCGATCCCCTGGGCTCTCAGTCGTCTGAGCTTTTCCATAAAGTTCCGAAATCTGTCAAAAAGCCTGGAAAGGGCAGGTAGGAAAGATTTTTGTATTTGGTATGCTTTGTAATATATTACACAACGTTTTAGTAAGAAGAATAACGTGATTGCCGACATTTCCAACGAAATTGTTATCAACTCCGACAACGCTGAAGATCATGTTTCCATCAACGTCCCCATCAACGATGAACATATCAAAGAGCTGGCTGATCCTACCGCTTGGCTTGATGACGTACTGATTATCGAACTGATCCGCCAGCGAATTATCACTAACTCATCGACAGCAATCTTAATTGACCCTGTTGTTTGGCAACCCGGTTACCGATCTCCCGAATATTGGGGTCCAACAAAGATCAAAAACAGGGTCATTTTGCCGACGTTCCCTGCTTTCCGTGAATCATGGGAAATTGCTTTCGTTCCGACTTTCGTCAACCGCAACCACTGGATCATTGCCGTTATCTACAAAAACTCTCCGCGTATCGTGTATTATGATACTAGACACAAGCTTCCATCACCGGAAACTTTGTCTACTTGGTCCAACATTGGATTCATTCTTACCAATAAGATCTTGACGCCAACGAAAGGTCTCAATTGTCCCCATCAATTCGACTCTTACAGTTGCGGTGCCATGATCTGCATGATAGCCGAAAAACTCTTTGCTGAAGAGTCAACGTTGTTTAAGAACAATGTTGTTTACGAATGGCGCCGTGATGCGGCTAAATTTTTGGAATCCCAGTTTTCCAAAACTTGTCCATTGGAATCTCGTACAGCGAAGCCCATCTCGCCAGAACCTCCAAAGCCATCATCGAAGAAGCCGACCATTGCGCATTCCACCTCGCCAGAACCACCATCGAAGAAGCCGATCATTGCGAATTCCATCTCGCCAGAACCTCCAAAGCCATCATCGAAGAAGCCGACCATTGCGAAGCCCATCTCGCCAGAACCACCATCGAAGAAGCCGATCATTGCGAATTCCATCTCGCCAGAACCTCCAAAGCCATCATCGAAGAAGCCGACCATTGCGAAGCCCATCTCGCCAGAACCACCATCGAAGAAGCCGATCATTGCGAATTCCATCTCGCCAGAACCTCCAAAGCCATCATCGAAGAAGCCGACCATTGCGAAGCCCATCTCGCCAGAACCACCATCGAAGAAGCCGACCATTGCGAATTCCACCTCGCCAGAACCTCCAAAACCATCATCGAAGAAGCCGACCATTGCGCATTCCACCTCGCCAGAACCACCATCGAAGAAGCCGACCATTGCGAAGCCCATCTCGCCAGAACCACCATCGAAGAAGCCGATCATTGCGAATTCCATCTCGCCAGAACCTCCAAAGCCACCATCGAAGAAGCCGACCATTGCGAAGCCCATCTCGCCAGAACCTCCAAAACCATCATCGAAGAAGCCGACCATTGCGCATTCCACCTCGCCAGAACCACCATCGAAGAAGCCGACCATTGCGAAGCCCATCTCGCCAGAACCACCATCGAAGAAGCCGATCATCGCGAATTCCACCTCGCCAGAACCACCAAAACCACCATCGAAGAAGCCGACCATTGCGAATTGCATCTCGACAGAATCTCCAAATCCGAAGAACCCCACCGTTGAAACTGATAAGGAAGAAAGCTCCGATAGCGAAGCAACTGTTGAAACTGATTTTGACGGTTTTTCGGACAGTGATTTCGAGAAATTTGACAGTTTACCAAGGTCGTCGACTTTTTTAATTTTACAGTTTTGTAACCATTGATTTACAGATGCACGCAGTTTCGCTTAAACACATCATCCGACGTTGACCAAAGTATAAATCATTCTTTGGATCACTCAGACGACGCCGAAAAAGATGGCGATGCTAAAATCACTCGTGGTAAAATCGGAGCAATTACGTTGACTTACAGTTGGAGTGTTGAATCTGACCTCGAAGATATCAAAAAGCTGCACAACTTATCCAGGTAATGAGTTTTTAAATCACAAACTAGTTGGTATGAACATTGTCTAAGCAAGGTATCATTTTAAGCAAAGGAAGACCTCGACAAACAAAAGCCAGTGGAATGAAGCAGAGCTTCGAATGTTCGAGAAAAAGGACTCATGGATGTAAAGTGACAGCCACCGTCAACTTCAATGGCAGTAAAAGCACCGTAATCGTCCGCAACAACCACTGCCACGACAAAGAAGTTTCAAGTTCAGTTGGAGTCTCTGAAGCCGTAAGAAAATTGGTGAAAGAACGAATGAAAACGAACGAATCGGTGGCGCCGTTAACTATTCGAAAACTGCTAAGACGTGACAATGTCCCGGAAAAGGAAATCTCGAGCATTTCAAGCATTCGGAATTACACGGCTTATCAAAAACGACTAACGTTCGGTGAATTCAAAATCGGCCATGATTTTATCGAATATATGGAAAGCCTACGTGTGAAGGAAAATGACAGTGATTTTGAGGTTTGCTAACAGTTCAAATGCTCACAGATATTAATTACTTATTATTCAGGTCGGAACCATTGCCTACGATTTACTTTCGATTGGAAATCAAAATCATTTTTTTGCGATTCTATCCTCTCGGCATTTGTTATCGCAGTTTCGTGAACAACGACAGATCGGAATCGACGCTACCTACAAAATCTGTCATAATGGATACCCTGTGATTATCATTGGATTCAGTGATGAAAGCCACAAGTACCATCCATCAGCAGTAGCTTTTGTTTCGGTGGAAAATACAGTTCTTTATGAAAACGTTTTTGAAGTCGTGTGTGGCAGCTCGGAATTCCTTGAAATCATGGCCGATGGTGCGATGTGCATCAAGAGAGCCGCTGCAAACATTGTGCCAGATGCTTTTCTTCGCATGTGTATTTTTCACTTGGAACAACGATTGAACAACCAGATGGTCAAAAAAGGCCTATCGATTGACGAACAACAGTTGGCTCGAAACGATATTAACATTTGGAAAAATTGCACCACCGAAGCCACGGCAAAAGCTGTCCAAATGCAAGTATTGAGTTCATGGCTTATGGAACCATCTATGCAATTGTTTGCCGAATACATGAAACGCGAATGGGTAGATGGTCGACCGAATTGGTTCAACTATGAAGGTAATAATTACATATTTTAAAGATGCTAATATCACACACGATTTGATACACATTTTCCAGGCGGTGGGCCGAGTACAAACAATGGAAATGAGTCGACGAATCGAACGCTCAAAATGTCTTACACGTTCAGGCGACAGGCGAGCATCCCCGAATCAGTTGAAGCTGTCAAGGATTACCTAAACGAGTTTCAAAGACATCCCCTTAAACCATGGGAGCCGTCGATGGAGGACTTTGTTGAAGCTCGGAAGTTGCAAGAAGAACACCGTCAGCTTATTGCGTTTGAAAACAAAGTTATCATTCCTCGAAAAAACAACCAATTTTCCTTTGCCGAGGCTGAAGCGATAACAACCGGTTATTTTTCCAACAACCCCGAGTTTGACGACATTGTCAAGTTCCTGAAAAGTTTCTACTATGTGAGGATTTATCAATTTATACGTTGGTTAATAACAATCGTTTGTTTTTAGGTAACAAACTCTAATCTTTACGATAACCGGTGTTGGTGCAGTTGCAGCGCGTTCCGTCACTACCACAAATGCAAGCACGCATTGTTAATCGAGATTAATCGAAAATACAAATCGTGGCCTGAGGGCATGCGACGTCGAATCGCGCCAGTTAGCTCACGACGGGGGCGTGGACGCGGTGCATTGGCAAAAAAAGCATTAGAACGTTAGCTTAGTTTCACCTTTTTAGTTCTCACTTTTTTTAATTTGAGTTAATCCAGTTTTTTGTTTCTTATTTTATCAGTTTGAATAAAAAATAATTAAAATAACTTTTTTGGATAAGGAAGTATTCTTTACTGCTTTTGAATATTTATGTCAGAAGGTATCGCCCGTAAAAATGCATGTGTTTTTTGGGGGCTAGATAATTTCAATGTTTATTCAATTTTATTGGGGGTACGACGTTTTGGGGGGAATTTCAGTAATGCGTTTTGGGGTTATCTGTTTTGGGGACAGATTCACTCGTTCGTTTTGGGGTTATCTGTTTTGGGGACAGATTCACTCGTTCGTTTTTGGGGTACACTTTTTGGGGACACTTCAAAAATTTTTTGGGGGCACTATCATTTGCATCCGTCGCCGATTCGTGTCCCAGATTGCTCTTTTCATTGCCGATTTTTTGCCTTATGGGTTTAAAAGTAAAAATAAGCTGTTTGGTTGAGTAATTACGATGATTTTACACATGGGTCAGATGCTGCATTTGCATGCAGGTTGCTGGCACCAAACTGCACTTTGCTTGCACAAAAAGGGGGCCCAGGGCGTCACATTTTGTGCGCATGTTGCGTCAGACGCCGCTCTGGAAACCCAAAAAAAATATGTGTCAGAAACTTTGGTTTCATGTGGTCCGATGCAAAAAAACACGGGCTTTCGAATGGCGTTGCCTAACTCGAGCTATCTGAACGGGTTCAGATGGTATGAATCATTTAAAATTTTCAAAAAAATGACTTTTTAAAAAAATCGATATTTGGCAAATATTTATCCCCATTCTGAGTATGTAGTCTTGTTCCCCGTTATGAAAAACCCCCAGAGTCCAAAATTCAGATTTCTATCTTTTCTACGAAGCCTGTGACAGAGGTCTGAAGTTTTGACTTCCAGATGCTATAACTTCTGAATCCGTGCGTTTAAAAATCAATCGTTTTGGATTTAAGCTTTCTAAAAGGGTCCTAATAGGTTGGCATACAACAAAATTGGATTCCCCAATACCTGTGTCGTCCATCCTAAATCGGCTCGGAGACTGTCTCTTAAAAGCATATTCCGCAACAGCATCAACTGGTGGGGACAGATCAAAGGCCATTGCATACGTCACTGGTGGCCTTGCTTTTGGAATGACTGTCGGTCCAGCTTTCCAATTACTTTTCACACCTTTGGGAAGTATCGGATGGGTTATCACTGAACGTCTTAAAATAAACATTTACACGGCTCCCGCCTTATTGGGATGCGTGTTTAACATTGTGGGATTGTATTTATTGAAGACTTATTTTGTGGAAAAGCATATTGGCATTCCGGATAAGGCACACAAAGAAAAGTACGGCAAACTACCACCATACGATAAGGTTGCCATTGTGGTCTGTTATTTAACACGAATCAGTCAGATGTTCATTATTTGTAATCTGGAATTGTAAGAATCTAAATATATTTTAAACTTTGTAAAAATCCTAACTTTCTTCTAGGATAGGAACACCGTTATCCATGACAATGTTTGCCTGGGATCGTCCGACAGTAGTTCAAAATGTAGCCATTGCTCAAGGAATTAAAGCTGCGTTATCATTGCTTACCTATTTTGGATATATCAAATTTAACCTTGGTCGAAGAATGAATAGCCGAACGACAATGTTTATTTGTCTTTTCGCTTTGGTTTTGTTTCATTTTATTACGTACCCGTGGCCGTTTTTGCCGGGAAGAATGGCAACATACAATAATAATGGTATACATACATGGGTTTAAACTTGACTAGTCAACTTAAGAAACCAGTTTTCAGATGTCCTTCTCGCGAATGGCACGGAACTTGTCGGCTGTAATACGGATCATCTAAGCTGGTGCTACAACACGACTGCCGTAAATGCTTGGGTATTCTATGCTGGTTACACGGTCATTATTGGGCTTTCATTTTCGAATATCAACATTGCATTGAATACGTTGTTTTCAAAGATTATTGGACCACGACAACAAGCAGCACAGCAAGGGTTTTTACAACTGGCAGGAGGTTCGGCAAGGTTCCTCGGTCCAATTTTAATCACGTACGTTTTTGGAGCTTACTGTGATCCCAAACTGATATTATTGCGTTATTTACAGTTTCATTTACGTTGAAGTCGGGCCACGATGGATTTGGAACATTGAACTTGTCGTTGCTAGCGCTACGATGGTTCTGTGGATAGTGCTGAAACATAGGATGGTTCCGCTAGATGTTCCTGAAACTTTTTCACATTTTTTGGATCAAGATGATCCTGATCGCGTTCATCGACGATGAATACAAACGAAGTCAAAAACCAAAGAAATCACTCAAAAAGCATGTTTTATAGTTCCTCCATAATTTAATTACACTGTCAGTACATTATAAGCTCATAGGTTTAAAAATATACTTTACTGTATGTATATGCTCGGCTATTTATCAAGTGCTACTATTCTTAGACATAAAGACATTTTAGAGTTTTGAGCGTACATGTACACCGACTATGTCAACGTCCAGTGCACACAAAACTGTTAAACCGGCTGCCAGTGACTAACCCCAAACTTTTGTGCAGTGGTATAACGTGCATCACGTGAACTCGTTATGGCTATAATAAATTTGCCATCAGGCGGAATATCATTTTAGGCAGACGTTGTGGTTAACTTGAGGGTTGAAGTCAAGTTTGGATATCAATTTTTGAAATGGGTTTTAAAGTGATAACCTTGAGGTCATGAAAGTTTAACGGTCATTTTGTTGCAATGTCCGTGCTGCCCGTGCATATTGACAGCTGCAAAGCAAACTAAACGTGTGTGCATAGAACTGATGTGTGTTTCGAAACCGACTTTTTGCTACCAGTCCAGCACAGAAAACGGGTACCCCTCTGGCGTTGACTATATTTCGCAAGCGTTTGTTTCACTTCATTGACCCACCCATTCCCGGTTCATACCAGCTGCAGCTGGAGCACCCTTTATGCTTCCGTGCCAGCCGTCGATCCAATTATGATGGCTACCTGGCTAACGGAATTATCTGCCATCTTGAGATCACCATGCCGGGGTCCAATTTTTCCTTCTATTAATGCCAATTCTACCGTCAATGATGTGATTACGCCCTGTTTCGGACATGTATTTTTACCCGGGTCCATAGCCAGCTTCATTATTACCGGTTTTGCCTTCCTATTGTTTTATTCCAAATACGTTATTTTTGCGCCACCGCTTCAACAGAACTCTTTGCTTATCACAAAACTAGCTTTGGGCGTTATCCATTTCTTTATAACTGTTACTCGTGCGTTTTTACTGACTCCAGAATGGTCAACGGAGCCAGAAGTCGCATTTGCGTGCCTTTCAGGATGCTTATTCTCAGTAAGCTTTGATAGTCAAAGTTGTCTGATCTAATGTTGTGATTTTAGTGGTTCTCACTGTTAAGCTACATTCTATGCTGGCAAAAAGGCATCATCGGATGCATATGGCTTCATTCGGCATGGGCTCTTCATGGCATCGCCCTTATCCCAGAATATATTTTGATAGTTGGGCGATCTGAGCTAAATTTTGCGGATTACTATCTCTTTGGAATCGATGCCATTGTCACTATTTTGATAATCGTTTTACTGTGTTTTGCCGATCGCTACGATCCGAACTATGAAAACTTTAGTGAAGTCAGCCGCGTCTATCCTGATCAATCAATTTCGGGCCCAGCTAGACTCATCTTTGCTCCGGCGGATTCATTCATCCGTGATTGCTATAAGAACACTTTAAACTATGACAAGATTTGGGCTCTTCCAAAGTGGCAAACCGGTCAAAGTGTACATCAGAGATATCTGCAACATGTACAAAAGACCGCCGACGGCAAAATAAAAAATCTCTTTTGGACTCTTATCAACGTGACCCGAATCGATGTTCTAGCGGGAGTACTTGGCGATTTTGTTTTCTCCGTTTCTTCCTTGTTTGACCCCTTTCTCGTGCAATACCTCGTAAATGCCGTCGAGAATGGCTACCCGCTCTGGTATCTGATGACGGTGGTTATAGTCAGTGGAATTTTAATTGAAATTCGTTACTTGATATCGGCTAGAGTAACCTTCTATGCCTCACGAGGCTGTTTGGACGTTTGGCAGGGACTATGCGGTGAACTTTATCGAAAAATGTTAATCCTTTCATCAGCGGCGAAAGTGAAATACTCGGCTGGTGCCATTGTCAACCTCATAACGACGGATGTGGATAGGATTAAAAGTTTTTGGTTTTGGATTAACTATTACTTTTATGCGCCGACCTTGGTGAGTTTGTCCGCTTTTATGAAACGCATTCCATAAATTTAATAATTTTAGGTTGTTTTGTGCTCAATTGCCCTGTTCATCACCCTCGGGCACAATTTTCTGTACGGATTTGCGATAATATTGGCGTTTTTCCCATTCAACGCCCTTCTAGTCAAATATGCTTCCAAGTTTGAAGAAGGCCAAATGAAATTCAAAGACAAACGTCTCAAGCTTATCACTGATGTCCTATCCGGAATGAAAATTCTGAAATTATATGCTTGGGAAAATTCAATGTTGGCTCGGATTACATCGATCCGAAAGTGTGAAGTGACCCAGCAAAGGAATGCAACATATTTGTACAGTTGTATGGAAGGGACTTTTGCGGCATGTCCAATTCTAGCAACAATCGCTTCTTTTATTGGGTATGTCATCATCGATGGACAAAAGTTGACAGCACAGAAGGCTTTTTTGACGCTAATTTTGTTCAATTACATGCGTACATCCATTTATCTCCTACCTCAACTGGTCAAAATTGTTATCAACCTACAGATTAGCCTTCGTCGGCTGACAGATTTTTTAAGTGAGGATGAAGTTCCTGAAAATGCCAACAATTTACATGTTTCTGATGAGGATGAAACTGTCTTTGCTGTCGAGGATGCCACCTATGCATGGTCGATGGATTCAGAAGCGCCTGTGCCATTGAGGGGGTTGAATTTCACTCTAAAAAGAGGCGAACTAGTCGGAGTCATTGGACGTGTTGGCGCCGGGAAATCATCGCTATTATCAGCCATTTGTGGCGAAATGTATCGAACGGCGGGGCAGTCCTACAAAAACCCGAACATCACTACGGCGTTTGTATCACAAGAGCCATGGATTCAAAATATGACTGTGCAAAACAATATTCTTTTCGGTGCACCATTAGACGATGAATATTATCGTAAAACCGTTGATGCTTGTGCCTTGAGGAAAGATTTAGCCGCATTTGTCGCTGGTGATCAAACTGAAATTGGTGAACGTGGTTTGAACCTTTCCGGAGGGCAAAAAGCCAGAGTCGCACTTGCTCGAGCTGTTTATCAACGTGCTGATTTGTACATCCTGGATGATACTCTCAGCGCCGTTGATAGCCATGTTGGGGCCCATCTGTTTCAACACGTCATTGGACCTGAGGGCATTTTGAAAGAAACAAATCGGGTATTTGCGCTGAATTCTATCGGCTATCTAGAACAGTGTGATAGAATCGTTGCAATCAAAGATGGCACTTTCGTCGACGTTGGGACATTTAACGAATTGATGAGCCGGAGGAATCCTGTTTTCATGGAACTTGTCAAGGAGCTTCAAACAAAGCAAAAAGATGCTGACTTTACGGCGTCAGAAGAACAGCAGATGAATCGGCCTGATGAATCTAATGATCACTTGAATTCATCGGCTAAGCCTCGTCGAATGAGTACAGATAGTACCCAAAGCACACCGACATCAACTTTGGCAGCCGAGCCAAATCAACACATGTCCAATTCCACCGCCAATGACACCTCCAATGGCATGCTCATAGAAGAAGAGGACATTGCTTTCGGCAATGTCGGCGTCAAAATGTACATTGATTACTGCCGAGCTTTCGGGCGCTACCTTATTGTTGCCTACATTGTCGGCATGTTTGTTGTTCGAACAGTCTTTGAATCCGGCAGTGAGATCAAACTTGCATCATGGATGAGTGCTGCATCCGCTGCTGGAAATTCGTCATCATCAACGTCATCTGATGTGCATAATCTCGCGATATACGGCATTCTGGCAATTATCGCCATGATTGTCCTCACATTATCGACTGTAATTGTTGCTTTTGGCTCATACCGCGCAAGTAAGGGTCTCCACGATAAACTACTAACATCATTACTCCGATCACCGATGGCATTTTTTGATCGAACACCAATGGGTAGAATATTAAACCGACTAAGCAAGGACATGCAAAACATTGATAATGAAATTCCTGTCAAATTCACTTATGTGATGCACTGTATAGCTGATATTGTCATGTACGTGACTTCGGCAATCTTTGTTTTGCCGGCTTTGTTGACCATTGTGATTCCTGTTTTGATAATCACCGTCGGGCTCAGCGTAGGTTTCACAGTTATACATTTCCTGAAAACAACTCTTATTTCAGAGATATTTCACCTACGCCGCCGTCCAATTACGCCGTCTATGCTTCAAATCATGGTCCAATGTCGCTTCTCACACCCAAGAATCATACACTGGTGTTGATTCCATTCGAGCATTCAATGCACGCGATAAGTTCACATCAACCATGACATTTGTGTTGAATCGTGCCATTGAATCCGCCTTTGCAGAATATGTCATTAATCGATGGATTTCTGTCCGAATGGACTTTCTAACTGTTGTCATTGGCACTGTTTTCACGGGTTTTGCCACGTACTTGGGCCATACGGGTGCCCTTGCCACAGGTTCTGTGGCCCTGGTCTTATCGACGGGTGGCATGCTTCGCGGTACGCTGGGTAACATTGCACGGGTTCTGAAGGAGTTGGAAATGTCGGTTGTGTCTGTGGAACGCGTCACCGAATACGTGAACAATGCACATGAAGCTGAATGGCGAAATGAGCTTGAGCCCGTTGACACCTGTACTTGGCCGTCTGCAGGTGAAATCAAGTTTGTCGATTTTGGGCTCCGATATCGAAAAAATGCGCCATTGGTCCTGAAGCATCTGAATCTGGTCATACCGGCCGGGACAAAAGTTGGTATTGTTGGTCAAACCGGTGCCGGAAAAACATCCCTAACAATGGCCCTATTCCGGATGATCGAACCCGCTAATGGCACTATTTACATCGACGGCATCGACTTCACAACCGTCGGGTTACACACGCTCCGGGAAAGTATCACCGTCATTCCACAGGAGCCAGTTCTCTTCTGTGGCACTCTTCGCGAAAACTTGGATCCCTTTGGTGCCTTCGATGACACAGCATTGTGGCGAGCGATCGATCAAGCCCATCTTCGAGGTTTTGTCAATGATTTTGCCGGAAAACTGGAACATGAAGTCGGCGAAGGCGGTGGAAACTTATCCGTCGGTCAACGGCAACTGATTTGTTTGGCGAGAGCCATCTTACGACGAACCAGCAAGATTTTAGTCCTTGATGAAGCCACTGCTGCTGTTGATCATGAAACTGATAGCTTAATTCAAGACTCTATCCGGAATGAATTTAAGGGTTGCATCATTTTGACAATTGCACATCGTTTGAACACTATATTGGACTATGACAAGGTCCTTGTGATGGATGCCGGTGAAATCCAGGAATTTGACAGCCCAGAAAATCTGTTGGCTGATACGAACAGCCTTTTCTATGCGTTAGCTGCTCAAGCCAAAGTTGTTTAATCGGATTTGGCACAAGTTGCTATTATATGATACATGTTTATAAGCTTTTAAAATGTGCATATTATTAAGAATAAATTTGAAAGTTTTTAGTGTTTTTTCGCTGCGTTAAGGATCAATGCGACTGCAAGGTTGTATTTACTCGATCATATGACGGGTTCGAAAAAAAGGGTTGTGTTCCTGTGTTCTTTGCGGAGACTTTTGGTGCAGCGCGTCCCCCCAGAGGTTGTTTTTGTGCGGTTCTCCGACTGCATTCGCATTTCGCAATCCGCCAGCGGCCGCGTCCGTCGTATGCAACGTCAGCCAAACGTGTCCTTGAGGCTTTTTTGCGTAGCCGGCCAGAAGAAACGATGGCTAGCCCAGCTTCTTTCCTTTCCTCGAATGTTCGCGGCGTTGTTCGACGGAAGCAAACTTAGTCCTCATCCCCAAAATGCTAGATTTTACGACTTCGCGCAGATTCATTCATTAACGGTTGTAAAGATAATGTGCGCTCAATAAGAACTCTAACTGATAATTGGAAGCAGTTAGAGTTTCACTACGTCCATGGGAACTGATATAAGACTGTTTAAAGATAATAATAAAGATAAAATGTTGGTGCCAGTCGATAAATATTTTCCTATTTTCTCTCCCTTTTGCACTTTTTACTTATGTGTATCAGTTTTACTTTGTTGTTTATTTTTGCGGCAATTCATTCGCGAACGAAGGCGGAGAGAAGTGTTCCACAGGCGGGGCGCGGTTGACGCATAAATTTTGACCGTTTCACTTTGGAAGTGTTAGTTGCGGCGGCGGGGCGAGGAAGCGTGTCGAGTTGTGTTGATCGGAGGATAACAGTGCTAATTGGTGCTTATTACAGGTATTTACGCCCCAATTCGATTTCGAACTAATTCAACAAACAAAAGCTACCATTTTACCATGGGCGACGCTTGGAAAGAAAATCGTTCAGGTAACAATCGCCGTCAACCTTATCGTGGCAATCAAAAACATTCGAATGCCGACAGAGGCGGCGGTGATCGTGGCGGTAGTGACAGCTACCGGCGCGGGAATGTGACCAATGTTGGTCGCGGTTTGGGCTTCAACACGCCTTCATACGGCGAAGGAATGACTTTTCCACTGACGATCAAACCTGGATCGAAGGCTTATCGTAAGTATGTGGAAATCGCTTTCAACTTCAAGAAAGACGGTCATACGATCACCAAGGATATCACCGATACGCGGTTTGTTCAATTCACGATAATGCCAAGTTTATGATTTTATTGTTTTCAGGAATGATATCCGTAAACGTACATTGTGCTACCAGTGCATGTACGTTGCATCCATCAGTGCTGGAACTTTTAACGGCGCCGAGTACACCTACGACAACATGCATATCCTGTACACGTCGAAGCCGATTGATAACTTCACGTACACCTTCAACAACGCTGATCTTCCTGCTGATTTGTTGACGTGTCTTGGCTCTACCACCGGCGAACTCGTCATGACTGTGCAGGAATCGGAGTCCGGAGATGTTGTCGATCTCTGCGATTTGAGTCAGTACGAAACCGACACAATCTTGCTCCAGGAAGACCACTCGCTCCGCACGGCCCTCGAAATGATCATCAATGACACCACCTTGGCAACCGGTGATTTTACGTTGGCCCGAGGCAACGACTTGTATCATGTCAAGGAAGAACCGATCGATCGCGGCCTCTGCACTCGTCTTGGCACAAAAAAGGGCGTTCGAATTATCAAGAAGAATGGCGAGTATCTTCCGGCACTTGTCGTCGACATCGTACACAGTCCGTTTTACGCTTCCGCAAACGTGACGACATTTCTTGACTTGGTTTTAAAGTTCGTCGGAAATCCTCGCACTGCCGATTGGGAAGAAGCTACCCGCTTTTTCAAAGGCATCAAGGTCTACCCCCGCTATGCCCAGCAACGTGTGCTCCAATGCAATGGCTTTACCCCTCTGACGGTTCAAAACATCAAAATCTCTCTCGACAGTGGCAAGAATGTGTCGATGGCTCAATTCTACAAGTCGGAAAAGGGCATTACTCTCAACCGTCTTGATGTGCCGGCTATGATCGCCAAAAATGATGCTGGTGACTTCCCTCTGGAGGCTCTCTATGTTGTGCCGTCGCAGCTCGTCGATCTGGAGGACTGTCCCAACAACATGCGTGACGTTGTCCATCGCCGAAATGCCATTTTGCCGAAACAACGTTACGATGATATTGTCAAAGAAGTCAAGGCAATGCAGATCAATGGCACCATTGGCTCCGCTTTCGGCATAGATTCCACTACTCCGATCGAAAATGTCAGTCACTTGGTGTTTGAGCTTCCGTCAAAGCCCAAGATTCAACTCGGTGGTGGTCAAGTCATTACTCCCGATGAGGATGGCCGCTTCAATTTGGGAAGAGGTCGATATCTCCAGCCGGCGGTTATTAATCGAATGGCTCTTTTGACCACCCAGGACGATCTCGATATGGCAGAAGCATTCTTGGAACGGTTCGTCGAGTGTGGTCAATCTCGCGGAATGCGCTTCCCGTCTATAAATTCGATTGGCACAGAAACCCTCGTTAATCCAAACAACTTTGCTGAATGGGAAGAGTTGTTTGATAACTTCAACAAATCCGGCGTTACATTCGTGCTTCTGGTCGGAACAGGGCGCAACCCTAACTTGCATCACTTCCTCAAACTCTGTGAAAGCCAGTACAAAATTGTCACCCAGTTTGTTACATCCGAAGTTGCGAGACGTCCAAAGAATCAACATATAACGATTGCGAACATCCTCCACAAGACCAACGTTAAAAACGGCGGATTGAACTACAAGCCTCTCTTTGATGGAGTGGGGTAAGCTGAGTTGTCATTTTAAGTTTCATTTCAGTTGATTTATCATGCCATTTCCAGTGAACGTCTTGACATCAACAAGGGCAATGTTTTGGTCATCGCCTACGATGTGTCTCACCCCGGCGAACTTGATTCCGCTCTTCCCCAAAACCACAGAGAAGCACAGGCCACTGGCAAGTTTCCATCCGTCGTCGGCCTTGTCGCCAATGTGATCAGTGAGCCATCGGCTTTTGTTGGCAACTTCTTCTTCCAACAGTCACGCAAAGAGGAAGTTATCGCTCCTGTTTTTGGCACCTACATCAAGAAGATGTTGACTCAGCTCGTCAAAAGCGGCCGCAGTTTGCCATCGACCGTTACTATTCTTCGCGATGGCGTTTCCGAGGGCCAATTCGCTATGGTTGTGCGTGATGAGCTGCCGCTGATCAAGAAGGCGTGCACCGAGATCAAACCATCTTGGAAGCCGAAGTTTCTGGTTGCTATCGTGACCAAGCGCCATCACAAGCGGTTCGTTAATGATAACCTTACCAATGCTCCAGTTGGTGCCTTCGTCACTGACAAAGTGGTTCGTCCTGATTGCGTCGAGTTCTTCATGGCATGCCATAAGGCAATTAAAGGCACCACAAAGTTTGTTCAGGTATGATTTGATTCTGTTAACTATTATGTCAATGTTTGAATGGGATTGTCTTCAGGTCTCTATCATTCACAACGAACTCAAAGCTACCACGGCGGAGTTAAAGCCATTCCTCCATTCGCTCTCTTACGGCCACCAAATTGTTACGTCGCCGGTGAGTCTTCCGACGCCTGTCTACCAAGCTGACGATATGGCCACCCGTGGAAGAGAAGTTCTTCAAACCCTGCGCCATGAGAAACCTCGTGACATTCCGATGACTGATAATGGTGACGTCGACTTTGAAGCGTTGAGCAAACTGTTGAGTTACTTTGATTCACCGTTGGCTGCCAAGCGTTGCAATGCTTAGTTGGCTTATCTGTCTCCCACATGTTATTTTTGTAACCCTCTTTAAACCACATATTATTTGTCTCCGAAAAACTAAAAAAACCCAAAAAAAAAAATTGAACAACTTGTATGCACTAACCGTTATCACTGATAATATTTATAAATTTGTACATACATACATGATGAACAGAACATCGACCCGCAAAGCATTATTCTAAGTTAACTATTTTGACAATTTTTCAAAACTTTACCTTGTGCTTGCCCTGATTTTTGTCGACTCCGCCCAGTGTTTACCTCTATCCCCATCGAATATCGCTTAAACAAACAACGCTGTCAAAGTCATGTGTCTGAAAAGCAAGGCATTTGAATTAAAAGGTTTAATACCTTCGCATTTTCACTGTTCTGAAAAAAAAACTACGAAAAAACAGAAGTACACACCCCTTCAATGAATTCATGCAAGACACATATCATCAAGTTAGTGATCGTCACAAAGGTACGTAAAGTGAAAGTATTACACTGCTTGCGCATACGCAGAAAGGCCAAAGGGATCGTTGTGTACAATCGCACCAACCATGTCCTTACTACTCATCGTGGCAGTCACCATCGGTCTCTATTTATTTTATTTCTGTTATTATCAACGTCGAAACCTGCCTCCAGGCCCATTTCCAATACCATTATTTGGAAACATTCATAGTTTTATAAGAACTCCTGTCGACATAGTCATCCAAAAATGGAAAGAACAATATGGAGATGTCATGACTTTTTGGCTTGGCAACTTGCCCATAGTCAGTATTCACGAGTCAAATGACATATTTGTGAAGCATACACTGGACGGCCCCAAATGAAATGGCACGAGTTCTTTCGTGGCGGAAACCTCGGTGTTATCATGTCAGACGGTCAATTATGGCGCGATAATCGACGTTTTGTACTTCATGTTTTACGCAACTTTGGCCTTGGGCGGAACCTGATGCAGGAGCGAGTTCTCAACGACGTGGGCGACCTTATTTCACACGTCAAAACAGAAATTAAGGAAGGCAAAACGGATTTCATTCTGTTTGATGAGCTCGACATTGCCGTTGGTTCAATCATCAATTCCATCGCTTTTGGATACAGATATTCACGTGATAATCGCCAAGAATTCTATGATGTAAAAAAGATTGCCACTGAAACAATTCGCATGGGAAGTTGGCCAACGTTTCGAATAATGGAGTTCAATATTGACTTTTTCAAGAAGTTGCCGATATTCAGTCAAACCTATGAAGTGGTCCAAAAATACAAAGAGGAATCAAATGCCTTTGTTTTTGGTCAGATTGAACGACATCTGAAAAGTATTGATTTCGAATCTGAAGAGGAGCCTACTGATTTTGTTGAATACTTTTTGCGGCATAAGCATAGATTGGATAAGGAGAAGAACGATGAACATAACTTTACGTGAGTTTTAAAACTAATAAGAAAAGTTATATCAATCAATATTTACAGTACGGAGCAATTGTATGCCACAATATTAGATCTCTGGATTGCCGGTCAAGAAACAACGGCAACAACCCTTGCTTGGCTGTTTATCTACATGATCCAAAACCCCGAAGTACAACGTAAGGCCCAAGCCGAACTCGATGAATTCATTGGAAGTGACAGGTTTGTCACTTTGGACGACAAAATCAACCTTCATTACATCAACGCAGTCGTTGCCGAGACACAACGCTTCTGCAATCTTCTTCCAATCAATGTTCCACGCAAAACTACACGTGACGTCGAGATTCGCGGCTACAAAATCCCAAAAAATACAATAATTGTGAATCAGATTTCGACGGTCTTGTACGACGAGCGATATTTCCCCGATGCAAAAACCTTCAAGCCAGAAAGATTCATCGACAAAAACGGGAAGTTCTTTGCACCAGCAGAACTTATGCCATTCAGTGTTGGCAAGCGGGCATGTTTAGGAGAAGCCTTGGCACGATTGGAACTGTTCAGTTTTGCCGCAAATTTACTGAATCAATTTAGCTTTGGTGAAGTGCCGGGAAAACCTGTGGTTGGTGAAAGAGTACTTGGGGGAACTGTTTCACCGGCTCCATGGGTTTGCAGTATTTCCATGAGGCATCAAATGTGATAAAACGCGTTTTCTGGGAAAACCGAAAACCCCACTGACACTCGAAATTTCAAAGTTAATTTTTTTTGCTGAAACTTTCGGAACAGACTAATCTGATGGCGTAAGTTACGAAATCGCTCGAAATTTACTATTCCAAAGCCTTCTGAATCCGCTAGGTGCCAGAATCCGTCTCACAGAATCCGTGATTCGGAATCCTATCAAGAGTTATATCAATCGATTGCCCATATTGTGGTGAGCATTTCAATAATACATGATGTTATACCTAAAGTGCCGTTGAAAAAAGTTATAGAGTGCCAAAGTCGAAAAAAATGACGAGATAGCCTTTGGTGATCTATAACATGCCCTGGGACCCCAAAAGTACGAACTTTTTATTTGATATAATGATAGCCCTATTAAAAAGGAACATTTTATTCTCTGAAACCTTTCTGCTCAGATAGGCGCAACAGTGCCATTGTGAGGAAAAACGTTTTTGGCAAAAATTCAATTACTAGTAAAATGTTTGATTTTACCAACAAGAAAATTTCGTTTTGGTAAATTATTGATAATTGCTATCCTTTTACGAACTGAAACATGCTTCATGATAACTTTTATACTGGTAAAAATACTCATAATTAAAAATCGCCCCTTAGGCTCCTTATGTGCAACTTTGGTAAACCAGGTCCGGTTTTGTCTGGTAACCGAGTAATAGATGGTTCGAGTCCGCTGAGGTAATTTTGTTTATATGCAATCAATAGCCAACTAAAAAGTGATTTGTAAGTGATTTAGGTACAAAATAATAAAGCTGAGTCGTTTTATTGATTTTTTTTATTTTTTTAAAAAATATCGATTAATTGTAAAATTTACAACGGATTCTTGGCATATCACCCCATATTTTTCAAAAAAGAAAGCCCTATGTAACAAAAATGTTTTACCAAAACGAAATTTTCTTGTTGGTAAAATCAAACATTTTACTAGTAATTGAATTTTTGCCAAAAACGTTTTTCCTCACAATGGCACTGTTGCGCCTATCTGAGCAGAAAGGTTTCAGAGAATAAAATGTTCCTTTTTAATAGGGCTATCATTATATCAAATAAAAAGTTCGTACTTTTGGGGGTCCCAGGGCATGTTATAGATCACCAAAGGCTATCTCGTCATTTTTTTCGACTTTGGCACTCTATAACTTTTTTCAACGGCACTTTAGGTATAACATCATGTATTATTGAAATGCTCACCACAATATGGGCAATCGATTGATATAACTCTTGATAGGATTCCGAATCACGGATTCTGTGAGACGGATTCTGGCACCTAGCGGATTCAGAAGGCTTTGGAATAGTAAATTTCGAGCGATTTCGTAACTTACGCCATCAGATTAGTCTGTTCCGAAAGTTTCAGCAAAAAAAATTAACTTTGAAATTTCGAGTGTCAGTGGAGGCCCGTATTTGCTCGATTTTCCCAGAAAATGCGTTATAACAAAATGTACGAAAAAAATGAATTGAACTTTATCTGACCCGCACGACATCAATTAATCAATCAGCAAACCAAAAATACGATGGCTTTGTAACGTTCAGCTGCACGAGGCCATGAAAGGCGAATGGCACGGCCAATGAACCATCCTGTAAAATTTCAATTATTACACTAATGGATGGCAAAACGGACAAAACTTACAATTTTAAACAGCTCATGTAAACAGAGATCTAGATCTTCGCCTTTGCTAAATCCCAAATGTTCGGCAAGCTTTTCAAGAGGGAATGAAATACGTGGCGCATTCATGGAGGCACGGAAGCACTGTAGCGCGCTGACACGTATATCGGCAAAGTGAATCCAGAGAGCGCTTCTGAAACGCTGAAGGTAAACAACAATAGTAAAATTATCAAGTTACCTCTGATATTGAATTCGCGTGTTTTTATAAGTATCAAAAAATCTCCAACTGTTGCCATTGTAAAATAGAATGGACAAGTGAAGGAGGTCGATGAGAGATTCAGATTCACCAAATACTTGGAGTAGATCGATGATGATACTGGGGTTGTTTATGTAATAGTACGCGTAGGCTTGAGTGATCTGTAAGACTTCAATTATAACAACGTTGTAATAACACAGATATTTCGATTGTCGACTTCAAAAAGATACCAACTCACTTCAGGGCTAACTTCCGCGCCATCTTTTGCCGCCTGTAACCACCGTGAAAAGCATTCTTCCATTTCAGTTTCATGCAGTCTTGAATCAATCACATTCGTTTTATACTCAAGACACTTCCGTCGAGAATCCAGATAATATGGTATCATAATCTCCAGAAGTGTTACAACTCGTTGCGGCTTCAAATCTTGCATGATCATGTCCTGACGAACGGCACGAAAGCGGTCACAAACAAACTCATATACGAGTGGCCATTGCGATGGGGTTTGGTATGAATCAACGATGCTTAACAAATACTCGGCCGTCAATAGCAGCGTATCGTATGGCCGTACATCGTTAAAGTTTACTTTCTTATCCGCTGCTGGACGGGAATACTCTTTTACTGCTTTATCTGTGTCGAAGTGCCGTTTTTCTCTGGTAAGTTTGACGAAAGGAGTTGCCGTCTCGAGGGGATGGACAAGGTTGTTCTTGGATCGGAATCGGAGCTCGTTTTGAGGGCACATGGAAGCGCATCGACCAACTTTTGAAACTTGTGGAGGGACGGGTTTGAGGAGATCGTTGCGTTCTTCGAGGAATATTTGACAGAGAAGGGATGCCATCTAAAAAAACAGTTTTGGCTGAATACGCCATCGTCAAAATCAATTTAGAAATCAAAGTAATTGAGAGGCAGAAAGTAAACCTCAATCTACAGTAACTCAAACTTTAAGAAACAAATATTTATACAGTTGTCAAAACAATAAATCGTCCAGAAATTCATCAATTAACTGTCGATTAGTTTTTTCTTCATCAAGAGGGTTCTTCGACCAAATTGAAGCAGCTTCTTTCGCGAGCTTTTCGGCTTCGGCTTTGACCTTTGCTTCGTCGTCAACGGATGAAGATGGTTCTGGCTCTTCGGGTTGCTGTGGCTCTTCCTCTTCTGAATCACTACTGGAATCACTGCTACTGTTGTCGTTTCGTTTCCTTTTTGCCTTTCCTTCAGGTTTTGAAGACTTCTTTTGCCGTTTCCGAGCTTTTTCTTCCTTTTTGGCCTTTTTAACTGCCTTTTTCTTTTGGGAATGGAAATTCAGTTTCAGACTGCAATCTGGACATAGACGTAGCTTGACGAGGGCATTCTTCTTTTCACCTTGCTCCTGATAGGCAAAATTGACCTGAAAATGGAAAATTTATATAAAAAGTAACACAAACTGAAACAACACCGACCTCCCATGATTCCAAACCTCTTTGAGAATCACAGTGCTTCTCTCCACAGATGAATTGTCCCTTGCCAGCTTTAACTTCACGTTCAATCCGCCATCGCATCGCAACTCGATTCTTTTGATATTGGCTGAGGTCTGCGATACAATATTCCTTGAAAAGCTTGTCGTAGTAACGTTTGGCAAGTTTCGCGTCCCAGGATCGTTCGGCTTCAGTGATATCATCGGCGTCCCAGAGGAATTTGTGACTTTTCTGAAAGTTGGAATAAAGTTTGGATGCTGTTTCGTTGAATTAAAATAGGCGAACCTTCAAAACATCATAAGCTGACGTGGTTCCCGAAGTACTTGCACTACTCTTCGCTAGAAGCTTTTCCTTATCACTTGGATAGTATAATTGGTATTGGTTAATGAGTTGCTTGTGGCGAGCATAGGCATTGAGACCGCCGTATTGTCGTTTGAGTCTGGAAATCGTCAGCTGGTTGAGTTTATATATAAAATGCGAAAATGAACATACTTTGCGAGTGGATGCTTGGATGGTTTTGCTTCCGGAACCTTCTGAAGATGCCCTGGCAGGTTTGACATGATGGAGAAGATTGATCAACGCCGTTTGGGTGGTGAGAAGTTCGCTAACAAACCGCAGTTGTGTTTTTTATATATTTGCATAAAACAGAGAACACTTGGTGTGGAGTAGCGGCATACAAGCTCAACACAGTGTCCCCTCGTTTCAAGCGTAGAGTACATTTGCGACGCGCGTTAATCGTAAACAAGTCAGGTTGGCGGTCTCTTTGCTCTGTTTTCCACTTTTCACATTGCTTGTTATTTTGCTTTTTCCAGACATACCACCAGTCTCACCAATCGATATGGCATTAAACCCGGCTACGACCACGAATCCGACGATCTCGACGCCCATTCGCCGTGAATCCGACATTGTGCACCAGGGCTTTCTCCTCAAGCGTGGTGAGCACATCAAAAACTGGCGTTCCCGGTACTTCATCCTCTTCCGTGATGGCGCTCTCCTCGGATACAAGGCACCCCCGACCAATGGCGAATACGGCGACCCGTTGAACGATTTCACCGTGAAAGATGTCCAGCTAATGAAGGTCGAACATCCGCGTCCGAACACATTTCTTATTCGCGGACTTCAATGGACGAATGTTATTGAGCGAAAGTTTTGTGCCGAAACACCAGAATCCCGGGACCAGTGGATAAACGCAATGCAGATGGTCTCCGACAGCTTGAAGGTGGCCCCCTCGACCCCGAATGACGATGCCATGGACACGGACGCGGATATGATGGATATGTCAAATTTGCCGACGGCCCTAGAACCCGGCACATATGATAGCAGTATTCATGGCTCTCTCAGCAACACGGACAATGTGTTCGAGTTCCAAGGACAACCGAAGCCACGCGGCGTCAAAAGAAGCAAAGTTACCCTGGAGGATTTCGATTTCCTGAAAATGCTCGGTGTCGGCTCCTTTGGCAAGGTTATTCTCTCTCGGGAGCGCATTTCCGGCAAATTCTATGCCATTAAGATTCTCAAGAAAAGGGTTGTCGTCGAAAAGGATGAAGTCACTCACACCTACACCGAGAATCGTGTCCTCTTCAAATGCCGTCACCCATTTCTGACCAATATGGCCTACTCATTCCAAACGAAAGATCGCCTCTGTTTTGTCATGGATTTCGCTATTGGCGGCGACCTTTATTATCACTTGAACTGTGAGATGAAGGCGAAGCGGATGGGTTTTGACGAGAATCGCAGCCGTTTCTATGGGGCTGAAATTGCGTGTGGTCTGGGCTATCTCCACGAAAACAACATTGTCTACCGTGATCTCAAGTTGGAAAATTTGCTTCTCGACAAGGATGGCCATGTGAAGATTGCCGATTTCGGGCTCTGCAAGGAGGATATTTCCTTCCACGACCGGACGAAGACATTTTGTGGCACTCCTGAGTATTTGGCACCGGAAGTCCTGGAAGACAATGACTATGGTCGGAGTGTTGATTGGTGGGGATTGGGTGTTGTCCTGTACGAAATGATGTGTGGCCGTTTGCCCTTCTATTCCACAGACCATGATAAGCTGTTTGAACTCATTTTGAGGGGTCAGCTGAGGTTTCCAAGCCGTCTATCTCCGACCGCTCGAGATTTCCTGGCAGGATTGCTGATCAAAAACCCGAGCAAACGTCTTGGCGGTGGCCCGAATGATTGGCACGAACTTCAAGCGCATGCTTTCTTCGAATCCATTGATTGGGACAAGCTGTATCGTCGGGAAGTGGAACCGCCATTCAAGCCGGCTCTGAAGAGCGAGACCGACACGACTTACTTTGACAGTGAATTCACTAATAATGTGGTCCATCTGACGCCGCCCCCCGTTCGAAATGGCCCATTGGATGCCATCGATGAAGCCGATGATGAACTTCAGTCCAACTTTACCCAATTCTCATTCCATGACTACCGCGAAGACCATCACGGCGACGAGGATGAAGAATTTGTTGATGCAGACGAGCGTATGGAAGAGTAGCTTTTACCTTTTACTTCTTTGTTCTTTCACCTTAATTAAGGCATTACTACAGTTTCTCTTTGGTCAGCTTAACTTGCTTTTGTCTATCTTTCACCCTTTATTGTATAACATAGTTCATCCAAATCAAATTTTCCTATATAATTATATAATTATAACTTTTGAGAGTACAAATAAAGTTAGTGAAACACACTTTTGAAGATGCAATGTACAAAACGCTTATAAGGTTTAACAAAATACAATGCAATCAGCATGATACCGACAAAAGTAGCATTACAAGCACAAATGCCGTACAATCCGACTAAATTTGTCAGTCGGTTTTGTTTCAACACAAACAGCAATGCCATTATGATTTGATAAGGTCGCCCGAACAAAAAGATGAGCACAGATTGAAGGAGCACGACACGGATGAGCATAACGTGGTGTTTGATTGTTCGATGGCAGAAGCATGACAAATTTTTGAGTAATCTTACACAAAGCATTGCAAAAACACAAAACTCGATGATTTGGATGAGTTGAAACATGAAAAATATCGCATTGATGTTTGTTTTGAGGACAAGGCATATCTGACCACACGCTACGGGCAAAAGTTCAACACAAAAATATGCCACAACAAAAGCACAGCTGATGGCGGATGATAGGAATAGAAACCCGTAAACAAAGTGTTGTATTCTTTGCTTTGGGTTTTTCATGGCATTTGATGTGATAAAGTATTGATGGATAAGCATGAATAAAAGTATTTCGATTTCAATGGTGTCGACCGCGAAGATTAACATTGTTTCAAAGATCAAAACATTGGTGCCAAAATACCTGAACAGTCCACTAGATACATGGACTGCGTGTTGAACAAAGTATATTGGCTGGTAACCAGTAATAAGGGTCGTGTTTAACAAGCCAAATGGGATCAAGGCCAACATGAACCTGCGATAAGTCGGCATGTCGCGGCCTGATTTGTAGGTTACGGCATAGGAAAATATTGGTGTCACGACAATGGTTAGTGTGCCGATGAGGTACTGGATGACACAAGATACCCGAACTGGTACGGATGCCAAGTAGGCAATATCAGTATTGTGTAGCTGGACTGGCATTTTTGGAACTGAAAATGAATGAAATTGAGTAAATTTTCAATGCGACGCATCAACTCGATGAAAATGCTTACAAATGAAAACAAGGCATAAAAGCGTTGCAATATAACCTGTAGCCAAAAAAGGGTTTAATTGACTTTTTCCCCTGAGACCTAATGGTACTTATTTTTCAAGCCACCATGCACCATTGTACAAAGAAGACCCCAGGGAACTGTTTGGATAATGCACATATGAGTTTTTACTCTTTCTGAGACTTATGATAAACAAATATATATTTATTATCAAAAATACAAGTTACAGATCAAAAAAGATACAGATACACGTTTAGTGAGAACCTTTGACCAACGCAGACTGATAGTTAGTTTTATTTATCTTTACACACATGTAATTACAATACTCATAATCGTATGTTGGCGTTATTTGCAATTTGTTCAGGAAGCTTGCTTGCCAGTTTTTACATTCCCAACCCCACTGAACCTAACAGCACTCTAAAGAAACGTAGATGTGACAATAGTTATCGTGGTTGTTAAACCTTAGCGCTATAATTGCCATTGATGATAAAAAGTTCCGTAAGCGGGATGGTGCAAACTTAAAACTGCGTAGGATGTGAACTTCAAGAAACATCTTAAATCCCCCGGTACAGAGTTTACCACATTGCTTATGTCAGTAAAATATTAATGTATTTTATTACAAAAAAAATATGTATAATAAATTAAATGTTTGCGGGGGCATATTAAAATTGCAAGTGAATGACGATCGGAAGGAAGTCTGTCACCACGTGTATTTTGAACCCATTATGAGTATTACTTTTTAACCATAGACATGTCCGCTTTTTTGACAAAATTGTTAACCGGAGCAATAATTGCCCGCTTCTGTATAGAGTTTAGGTATTTTGAGATCAGCTGACCTGCAATTACGATATTTTTATTATTTATTGAAAATATAGGTTGTAAACTTTTCATAAATCAGTCATTTAACGTGCTTACAACAGTAATTTCGTGGGTAAATATTATTTCCGGTACGGTAAACAGAGTAGCAGGAGTTGAACTTTTTGTTGTGCTTGCAACTGCATTTGATTTACGGTATTTACCTCCAAGGATTCGGACGAGATGATATAACTTTAATCGTAAAATTCGTCGATATGGACGGACAAGGTAGATTGAAACGATCGGATTGATGACCGGACTCCATGAGAATACGGCGGCACCCAAAGCAAGGGTGTAGTGAACGTCTCTGATTTTCAAAAGTACACAGAAACATAATGACGAAACAGGAAGTACGGCAGCTACGATGAATACAACCGCCTGAAAATGTGGTTAAAATACAATGCAGGGCGTAAAAAGATGGCTTACCTGAATAATAAACGTTCGATGCATCATTAAATAAAAGTGTTTGAATTGAGCCGTTAAAATGACAGTACGATGGACAAATCTGCTAATGCAATAATTATAAAAGAATACGATGGCACAAGAGATGAAAAACAAGATTAGGGCCATGCAGAAAACACCGGCGACTGTGGGGGAGTGCTGAAAGATTTTGGGTTTTTGTTGAATGTGATCTAGACAGTTTCGTTTTTTGTTATGACGGATGTAATTTTGCGTATTTAAACAAGTGTGCTTTGCTCTCATTATACTTGTTATCGTTTACAACGACAAAAGTAAAACTAACCGGATCACCAACAATGTACGGTGTCTCTGGCGTCAAATGAACGTATTCCGACAACACCGAGGCAGCATGTGAATCCATAACTGCCATATTGCTTCGGAAAACATAGCACGTGCATGCCGCCACGAAGATGATCATTGTTGGGCACATGGTTAAGGTCGATAAAAGCACGTGTAACCATGTTGCGACGTCTTGTTGCCTGAAAAGGGTTACCATTTTTCATAAAATTTGCAACTTTGTTGTTTTGAATTCCAAACCCACTCGCATAACGTTTTGTACCGCAAGAAAAACTGCATCGGGAAAGCGTAAACACATAGTGATAACACTGACGTATACATACAGTATGTCACGCCCGCAACATCAGCATTGAGATACTTTACAAGACCCGTCATGACAACGATAATTTGGCCATCAACGATCGATAAGTACTGAAAATCGTACACTCCCTAAGATAACTGTGCGCCTCATGTGCCATGCTTACCATCCCTGTCAGAAGTGGAAAAATGCCATAAATAAGATCCAAAACTATGTTTTGCACCAATACCATATTCAATCGTTTGAATTCAGGCTTCCAATTTTTGATTACACAATACAACAAGCATGCATTCAAAGAATATGACAATATCGAAGCAATCGTTTCATTGACGTAGATAAACGTCCCCAAACAGACCATTTTAAAATTGAAAATTGTTAAAACAAAAGACAGTTCCGTTAGTTCTAAACCCAAACTAAAGTCCACCGGTGACTGGCATAACGCTTTATAGATGTCCGATTTTGGCACAGCGGAAATTGATAATTATTTATGGGGAGCCATAAAAACCGGAAATGTAAATACGTTCAACTTTTTTAAAGAGCTGACATTTAAGATTTAGAGTTGTTGATAGTCCAGAGAAAGGTAAAGCTTGACGTAAAGCAGTGCTATGTTAATCAGGTCACTTTTTGCTGGGAGTAACAATTGAGCATAATAAGAGTCATTTGCTGGAGACATGTGGTTGTAAATGTTGCAAATAGCTTGACTATGATTCAGAGATTGACATATTTAATGCAATTGAGCGTTCTTATTTTGCAAAAAGTGGTAAAAGTGCTTCCTTGTTCTTTCTGTCTAGACAAAAGGTCATAATTCTTTTACAGTCTCACGTTTTTCTTAATTCAAATTACTTCAAATGTAAATAGTATTTTTATCTGCATTGTATAATCAGTGTAGTACATGGAAAAACTCGTTTGTTTAACTCTGTAATCGACTTAACTTTTCGAAGGTCACATAACTCCCGCCAAAATCGTTTTAAACTGTAATTAATCATCCATCTGCACGAATGAAATGTTCCAATGTTGGGCGTTTTACCATTTATTGAACACGTTTGTCATGTTGTATTTATTTTGCAATACTTCATTTAAAAAGACAATTATATTCGGCAATGATGTAATAATTACGTTGAAATGCCATACATAAAATCTACAACTTTTCTAATCTTATTCCTCAACAACAATCTTTGTTCCGACGGGCAAGTAGGCTTCCTTCTCGTTTTCAATGTGCCATCCAACGAAAGCATAATACGCCCATCCGGCGAATACGGCACCGAAGAAGGGGGCGATGACGGGAATGAGCCAGTATCCGGGGTAGGGGTGAGTGAATACTTCACTGCCGTAGATGAGGAAGGCAAAGATGCGAGGTCCAAGATCACGGGCAGGATTGATCGGGTAGCCGAGGTTGGCGCTGAAGCCGGTGCCAATCATGGTCAAAGCGAGACCGAAGAGGAGGGTATGGAGATGGGCCGGGATACGGTTGCGACGATCAATGACGAATGTGACGAAAAGGGCAAGCAGTCCGGTGCCGACAAACTGATCGACGAAGGCACCACGAGGCGAAAGGAATTCCGGAGAGAAGGTTGTGAAGACGCCAGCGCTGCCATAGGCACCTTTGATGGCACGCTCACCCTTGTCAAAGTCGTGGAAGAGGTCTGTGAGAAAAGTTATTTTTAGGTTCTGTTCATTGAGATCTTTTGTCTGGGCTGTTTTTGTAGACAGTTTTCCCCAAGATACAAAATGCCAATCTCAATGGTCTTCTTTCTTCTCACGACTCAAGCTTACCGTAATAGATTCCATACACCCCCGCGGCACCAGCGAAGGCACCAATTAGCTGGGCTACAACATAGACCGCAAACGTTTTCAAGTTAATCTCGCCGAACGACAAAAGCAGGGCACTAATCGCCGGATTCAGATGACCGCCGGAAGTACGACCAACCAGACCAGCCGAAAAGGTCACAGCCATGCCCCAGCCAAAGTTGATTTGGATCCATTCGGTTTCACTACCCTTCTTCAAGACAAATTGAGCCACAATGGCAAGGCCGATCAGCTAAAATTTCAAATGCTTTTTAAAATTTTTTTTAAAATGTCTTCGTTTCTTAAGTTAAGTACCACGTTAACATCACATTTGTTTGCAAGTCTCCTAAGTTCTTACATCTTTAAATTTGTCTCGTTCCCCCCGGGGGCTGGCGACAACTGTCAAACCAGCAGTGATTGATAACTTTGACTGCTCTTTGTGAAAACTAATCTTAACATCGGGCAAAGTGGCTGTTTATTTGTTGAGTGCCCAGCAGCCGTGACATAAATCAGACCATTGAGGGGGTACACCTAACAAACACACGTGAGAGTGGCTTCAATTCGTGAAACTGGGTTCTAATTCTTATCGGTTTGTATGGACATTTATGTATGGGAAAAAACTTCCGATCTTTGGGAAAAGGTGCTTGCACGTGGTTCTCATTAGTTTAAAAAGACTATTGAACATTTAAAACACAGCTTGTGGGTGTTTTTTGAACAATTTTGCTAAGTTGGCGCATTTTCACAAAATTTGAAATTTTTGTAGTTTTTAAGTAGTTGGACAATGGTAGCTTCTGTTGTAATGTTTTAAAGTTTAAAACTTACGCAAAGCAAAAAGGTGCCAAACAGTTCGCCAATTGCACCAGCGATGAGTCTGTTCTTGATACGAAGCTTATCCCGAAGGGCTTCATGCCGAGGTGTTGGTTGGGTCATCCTTGCTTGTCTGGAATGAAGGCCCATTACTTAAACATTTTCAAAAGACGGGGAACACGAACAAGTCGAAATCAAAAATTTTGCGATTGAAGTCAAAACAAATTTATCGAAATGAAAGCCCCTGCCTGCGGCAGTTTCGTCCCCCTTCTTAACCGCCGACACCGACACCGTTCAAAAAGGGGGCGTGTTTTTTCAGTCATTCCGCATTGCAATTGAAGCCAGAGCCTCGGGCTGTGATCGACTGAGGTACATGCACAACACAAACCACTCCGATCAACGAGCCCAACCCCTAAGCATGGCTTCTATGAGCGTACTCGGAAGGGGGCATTGTGGGGAGATTGGAGGTTGTTGCAAGTGTTGCATATTCCCTGACCAGTGGAATGATTACCCAGCTGCCCATGGACAGAAATCACTCTGTATAAACATTGTTGTTAGGTTGTGACGAAACATACCCCTAAACAAAGCCCAAAGTGAACCGATCACAGAACATATCTCACACCATTCTATCGTTTTCAATTTGCAGACTATATTGGCGGTTGAATGTTTGATTTGAGCATTAAGGCGTTCTAAGGCGATCTTCTAAGTCGTTAATCATCTTTTGGGGGTGTTTATTAGAAGAGCGTTGAGCCACCTCTCGCTGAAACAGTGACCGGAGGGCGTTGTAGCACTGTTATTGCGGCTGCTTGACGGAATTCCGCGTTTCTATAAAATGTAATACCACTGCTCGCGGCGGCATTAATAACAGAGCCAGCGCCGATAGCCAACGTTGTGAATGACATCGTGGTGGGCGAAAACTTTAAAATCATTCCAGTGATAAGGAAAGCCAGCGGGACCTGCCAGAATATGACTTGACTTAACAGAATCATCGACACCCAGATGAAAATACGCATTTGAATGGTGTTTGTTTCGGCACCTTTGGATTGCAATTGCCATCGGACAAAAAGCAAGGACATGAAATATACAGCGAACAGTGCCAATGATTGTACGACGGAAAAGATAGCCCAAGTGAGGGCGAAATATGGGCCTGAGGCAGCAGCGTTTGAACAAAGTTGTATGACATCGGTTTCAACGGCGCCGTAGACTGATACAAATGTGATTATGGTGCTGTAGGCGACGGCTCCGATGAATGTTAGGTATGGAATTAGCTAAAAATTAGTCATAAAGGACCGCAAATACGAACTGTTTGCAAACCTTAAAGTGGTTAAGATTATACTTCTGCGGCGCACAAACTGCCATCAGCCGATCAAATGCCATTCCCAACACCACTGCCTGATTTGCCGTAATACCGACTCCTTGAAACAAATTCGCACCCTGACAGAAGGCTTTAATGTAGCTATGCCAACCCTGACCGACTGAATATACTGAAAATGATGCGCGGATGAGGGCTCCGATTCCTAAATCCACTTCTTTTATATATTTTGCAACAACAGTGATAAACAAACCTGTGATACAATCAGCGACCGCCAACAATGCCATCAACTGATTGCAGGTATACTTTCGGAGCTTCTTTGTTTTGACAATAACATAAAACATGAGTGTGTTTCCAAGAACAGCGCCGAATCCAACGATATAGCGAAATGCATTGATAGCTGGATGGCTGTCAAGTTCCATGATGACAAAACGCGTAACACTGAACTGATTTTCATTTTACTTTGGAGGGATTCAACTTTTGAAAGAAAGGATGTTCACACGGGTTTAAGGAACACTTATTCAAATAGAAACTACTATTCGTACAAATTCAGTGTTAACCGTGGGACTCGTACTGACGTACTATGAAACACTTTGAACTTATAAAATGTTTTGAACTTTACAGCCAAATGAGTTTAATATTCAAATGTTACCACCACCTTGGACATAACAGAAAAGCTAAAAACTTTAATAAGCATCGCCTTTTTGACACTTGAGTAAGGTGAACAAAACGTGTTTGGTGAGTTTTCATACGGACGTACTAGGAAACAGTTTGAACTTATGAAATGTTTTGAACTTTACAGCCAAATGGTTTTGATATATGAATGGTTCTTACCTTAGACACAAAACAAAACTTGAAAACTATAAAAATCATTTTTTGGCACCTTAGTATAAGGCATGTCTGGTGAGTTTTCATAGGCATTTAAGTTTCAATCAACAGTATGATTACTAACTGAACAATAAAACAATAATACAATAACCAATTTTTTATTTTGATAAACTATGCTAGCAATTATCGTTGTTTATTCACAAACAAATAACATAATTAGAATGCAGACACTGTGGGTCGTGACCGTTTTGAGCAATGATGGTGACTGACGGGAGCTGCTTTTGAAGCAACAACGATACTTGATCCTACATGTTCCGTGTAGCGGTTCGTACATTTACCAAAGAGCAGATTCATCTGTAATGATAAAAAAAACTGTATCGAGAAAGGAATTTAGATTGAAGTATCTCATAACAGTGAGTTGTATGCCAAGTTGCGTTTTGAAACAAACGCATGCATGCCAAGTTTCACGTAAAAGTGCATTTTAGGCGGCTTTTGTGGTTATCAACCGTGAAAACCGCACGCTAATCACAAAGGTACACAAAAGCTATCATTGAAAAGCTTACAATTTCCCGCCGAAGTTCACGGTTTATCATTATCATGGCCCAAGCCGGTATGAGGGTGGCTGCATCATTCGCTTAACGTTAGGCTATGAGTAAACAGATGGCCACAGGGTAAAGGTTCGGGATTAGAAAGAGAACCAGCAAACATGTGTAGGGCGTTTACAATTGAGGGAATTGATTACATCAATATAATTACTTTTAAATAATCGGGCATTAACAGTTCTGGAAGGTACAGCAAATGCTCACTCAAGTTGATGAAATTAAGCATCAATCATCGAAAGCAAACAAAAGAGTAAACAACAAAACTTAACTTTGACCAACTTTCAGAAAACAAAACTCTCACTTGTATTCCATTATAGCAACTTCGGATAATAGAAGTAATAACAAAAAACAAACACAATAAGTAGTTTCGCGATAAACAATCATCGAATTGTGCTAAAACTGTGAAAAAACCGTCAAATCCCGATGGTACCCCCTTACCCTACTTTTGCCGAATTCTTTGACATCATTGACGCGGCAGTTGGTTTAGGCAAATGAGGACGCACGAGCCCAGAGGTGCATTGGGCGTTTTTTGTTATTCTCTTTTACGTGGAAAAACATGTAATGATTGTTGAACCCGGTATTTTCAGACAAGAAACAAATAATTTAAGTTATACCTGTTCTATGATTTAAGTCGAATGTATCCATTGGGTGCACTAATCTTGTGCCAAAATGGTGCTTGTTAAATTGCTTTTTTTTGTGCGATTATTACAATTTGTGTTTTGTTGGTCACAAACTAAGCCCATATGTACTGTGCCGAAACACATTACTACACAAACGGCTCAAAAGCATTCATTGTGCATGATTATTTAACTCAATTTTTGTGCGTTTATAACATTTGACTATATTAGCGGCACATTGTAACTCGAAATAGTGCGACTACCGCCATAACTTGCTTGGGATGAAGCTAACACTTTTTCTCGATCCGAATTTCGTTGTTTTTGGACCTTATATTTACATGGTTCCAACATTCATTCTGTACATTATATTGTTGTACATCATTTTGTTAAGTAAACATAGGACAATGTTTTCCTCAGCCTTCTACCGTATTTTTTCCCTTAAAGCAGGAGCAAGCATTTTATGTGTTATCACTTTTGAGATTTGCTTCCGACTTCCGGATGCCCCTGCAGCTGCCGGTTTCATGAAATTACTACCCTCGAAAGGTATTTTTCCGAAATCACTATTTGTAATCTGCTATCACAGTGGCGCGGTTATGTTTTTGATGGAATGCGTCTTGAGTTTCAACAAAGCTACACCAATTCTATTACCTGCTCATCATAATAAGCTCTGGGACCGTGCGATGCCATGGATCTACATTGTGTCGGCAGTTTTCCCCTTCACATTTACTTGGTTTTTATACTTTGCCGATGTTAGTCTATATCATGATGATGTAAACAGTGAAGAAACACGCACAATTGACTTGGACGATTCACCCGTTAATGAAAAAACCGCGAAATTCTATATTATGATCATACTGGCATTGTTATCACTTTGGAATATGGTTTGGAATGTTTATACTTTGTCTTATTTGATTGGAAAGAAAATAGGAATTATGAAATCGTCTTCAAATAATATTAAAATTGTTTGTGACACAAGACAGTTTATTTATTCATTTTTCACTTTTCTGATTGAACTTTTTACTATTGCGGTTACGGTGAGTTTATTTTAACATTATCATTATCTCAAAACGTGTTTTGAAACTTTGAAAATTCCTAAAACATTGTTGTAAAAATCATGTTGGATTAAATAGTTTCAGACAAGAAATAAAACCTATAAATCATAGTGATTAGAATGACTGTAGCTACAAAATCATTCTAATCACTTTTATCACAGTTTGGTTTTAAATTTTAAAACACTAAAGTTACACAGCTTGAGCAAAAGGGAAAACGAAAATATGGCATTTATCACTTTATTTTACATTTCGACTGGAACGATTACTTTCAGGTGGCCCTGATATACGAAGGCACTGAACTTTTCGACATGACATATTCACCATTTCTGTACTTTCTGCTCGACGCGTGCCATTGTATGCCCGCGTGGCTACTAGTCTGCATGAATGTTGAAATAAGAACACTAATAATACAGACAATTGCGACTAATTGTAGACGGGTATTCCGTTGCAGGCCAAATAATAGCGGAAGAGTCATAATTCTGTCGTACCAGCAGCATCGTGGGACTTCACGTTAATGCATTGTGCTCAATGGGCAAGGCCAGGCCGCCAAAAACACAGCTCGCGTCCACCCCTGGCATTGATAGCTAGATGGCTGTCAAGTTCCATGATGACAAAACTTGTAACACTGAACTGATTTTCATTTTACTTTGGAGGGATTCAACTTTTGAAAGAAAGGATGTTCACACGGGTTTAAGGAACACTTATTCAAATAGAAAATGCTCCATTTGTACAAATGATTTTAATATCAAAATGTTACCACCACCTTGGACATAATAAAAAATTTAACAAACATCACCTTTTTGACACTTAAGTAAGGTAAGCAAAACGTGTTTGGTAAGTTATCATAGACTTATCATCTTTATTTGACAGTAAACTGATAACCTGTTTGCATTTGAACATTTTATTTTTATTGTTATAGTAATTACAGTTTTTATACATAACATAAAAATATGGTTAAAAGGCAGACACTGTCGGTCGTGACCGTGTTATGCCATGTGAACGACTGACAGTATTCACTGCTCTTGAAGGAACAACTATACTTGATCCAACATTTTCCGTGTAGCGGTTTGTACATTTACCAAAGAGCAAATTCATCTGCAATAAAAAAAAGACTGTATCATGAAAAGAATTCAGATTGAAGTATCTCATAATAGTGAGTTGTATGCCAATTGGCGTTTCCTTGTGAAATGCGTTTAGAAACGCACGCATACATGTCCTAGTTTCACGTAAAAGTGCATTTTAGGCGGCTTTTGCGGTTGGTTATCAACCGTGAAAACCACACCGCTAATCACTAAGGCACACAGAATTAGTATCGTTGAAAAGCTTACAATTTCCCGCCTAAGTTCTCGGTTCATCATTATCATGGTCCAAGCAGGTATGAGGGTAGCTGCATCATTCGCGTAACGTTGTGCTGTGAGTAAATAGACCGCCAAAGGGTAAAGGCTTGGGATTAGGAAGAAAAACTGCAAAACAGATAGAATGTTGGTATTTAAGGGAATTGATTACATGTTTACGTAACTTTCAAAGAATCAGACGTCAATAAAATTTAAAGGAGGTGTTAATGTGTTCAATTAAAAAAAACCAACAGCTCCCGGAACTCATTTTGGTTACTCTTTTACTCTTTTTTACAACCCAGCTGTTTTCAAAGTTCAACATGAGTTCACACTCGATGCTGAATTTCAAAACATAAAATAACCCAAAATAGGTAATGACATTACGTGCATCGAAAAAATGAACAATAAAGTCGAAAACAGAACTGTGTCAACTAAAAAATATAAGTCTCACCTGTATCCCATTGAAGCAACTTTGAATAACAAAAGTTATAACGGTAACAACAAATAATTGAACATCTAACTTTTGTGAAACTTCCTTTTTGCTCTTTCGCTGAGCCATTAAATGTTTACAAATAACACAATTTAATGTAAATGTAAGCGGCACAGTTGCCAAATATACAACTATGCCTGATCGACTACTGCTCCAATATGGCAGTTTACGGGTATTGAATATTTGGAAACCGTTTCCTTCTTCGTGAATAACCGACACCCGAGTGAGAAATATGTGCCACGTAAAGCAACATGGTAATAACAAAGTCAAAACGACAAAGTATAACAAGTAGCGACGCCAAAACTGTTGATACCGATGTTTCAGTATAAATATTGTAAATCTGTTAAATGTCATTAGCAAGTTTCCGATTAAAATATAGAATGTAGAGTAATACAAGGACCATGTTACAAAAACTGGCCAAAAACCGTATCCCAGTGTATAGAATCCCATGAAAATTGGTGACACTCCACCACGATAACAAACAAAATACCCGAGGTTAGAAAGCAATTGAAAAACTGTATTAAGACTGTAAATTTTGTAAAAACTGCCATGAAATCTTGAATGTCCGAAATACTTAACATTTAGAATCAATAACTGAATGATGCACAGAAAATAACTTGGAATCGCATAGACTAACCAAATAACCGCATCCTGGTTGGTATAGACAGTATTATCCGTAGTGTTATCCATTACAACCCTTCTCAAAAGTCAAGAACATTTAGACAGAAAGATTACTTATGCTCTAAACATTAGCACCTGTAGACAATACTGACTAGTGTTGAAAAAACACTTGCCGTTCTCCTACAACTTTTTTTAGTCAGGCGTGTATTTTATGGTAAAAAAAGTAACATTCGACTGACAGGTGTTCAATATTGTCTAATTACGACTTCCTGTTCCCTTTTATGTTATCGAACGGCATAGTAATGTGATTTTAAAGTAAATGATCAACTTTGATAGTTAAATTTTTATTGAAACAACGTCTTGCAGATGTCGACAGTATTATTACAGATTGCTTAGTCATGTTTACGTAGTTTCAGAGTCATACAATACTGTCGTACTGCATTGAGTTTTTTTTACATTTATTCGGTAGAAACTAACATATAATCATTACAAGGCAGACGCCGTTGGCCGAATACGTTTTGGTTCATTGATCGAGTTTACCCTTGACACAACTACAGTACTTGCTCCTCTGTTCTGCATGTAACGTTTTGTGCATAGTCCAAAGAGAATGTGCATCTGCAACATAGCATTATTCGAGTGTCTTAGTTTATCAAAATCAATGTGACACATAATATTTCATACTATCAAACGCGAAACCTCAAGACAATACATAACTAACTGTTCAAAAGCTTACAATTCCACGCCGAAGATCACGGTTCATGATAATCATGGTCCAAGCAGGTAAGAGGGTGGCTGCATCATTGGTATAACGTTGCGCCGTGAGCATAATTACGCCAATCGAGTTCAAGCTTGGAATAAGGAAAAGAAACTGCAAAACGAGTTTCAAATATCGCTGATGGTTAGATAAGGTAAAATCTGACCTGTATTCCGCTATTACAACTTTGAATCAAAAAGGTAATGATAGTAACCAAGAACAACTGTACATCAGACTTCTTGGTCGTTGAGGCATCCTTCTTACGTAACCGTTGCTCCATTAAATTTTTACACATGTAAATGTTCAAAATAAGAGCCACCGGTGCAGTTACCGAAAAGATAAGAATACCCGATCGACTACTGCTCCACCATGACAACTTAGCAGTATGGTTAATTGTAAAACCACGCATGGCTTCGTACGATACAGACATTCGTGTCAGGAAAATGTGCCATGTCAGACTGCACGGTATTAGTAAACTAATCACCATAAAGACCCATAGATACCGACGCCAAAACTCTTCATACCGATGTTTTAGGAGGAAAATTGTAAATCTGTTGAATGTCATCAACAAGTTTCCAACCAATACGTAGAAAAGCGAAAAGTATGTAATCCAGCCAATAAAGACAGACCAAAATGTATAACCTGGTGTGTAAAATCTCATAAACATCGGACACATTCCAGCTCGAAAATTTATGAAATAACCCAAGTTACACGTTATTTGAAAAACCGCCGTAACAGTGAATATTTTGTAGAAACTGCCACGAAATTTGTTATTATACCCGAAACATTTGAAGTTAATGATCATTAACTCAAGGATGTACAATGAATAACTCGGTAGCGCACACACTAGCCAAAAAATTGCATCCAAATCGCTATAAGCTGAATAGTCGATATTTTCCACACTCATGTTGTTTGGAAAACACGACTCAACAGTCAGTGTTATGGACAATATTTGTACAAAATACTGACTTATGCAATAATGTATAAAAAAATAACGGGAGACAGGTGGGCTTGGATCTTTTGCGTCAATTATTATGGTATTCGGTTTAGTTCTTTTAAGATACGTGCCGTCAATGTTGCCATTATTTGCCGGACACTTATAAAAAGCTTTATGGTAAATTATGTGATAGTAAAAAAAGTGAATAACAGGTGTTCGAAATGTTCTAACTCCGACTTCCTGCTCTAAAATATATGGCCGACGACATGATTAGATAAAATTTATGAAGTTTGACTTTTAAACTCTAATACTTGTGTGTTGCTAACACAAAGAAACTTTTTTGTCTAGACTTGAAATTGTCTTATGGGTAGGCTTTATTAACATTTTAAAGTGTTAATAAGTCCAAGTATACTTTGATTTTGCTTGTTTATTCAATTTGTTTGCATGCTAGATGTTGGAAGTAATAAAACTTCATTCGATTATATAAAAAAACAAAAATTTAACGTTTAACTGCGTCAGCAGAAGATAGTAGGAAATACCTGTTTTACACTAACTAATAAAGAAACACATTTATTTGTAATGAAACACGACACTTATCGTTACAAGACCGATGGCAGATTACGGTTTGGTTCATTGGTCGAATTGTTTGCTTTTGAAACCACCACTGTGCTTGTTGCATCAATATTTTTCATATAAAATTTGGCGCACACTCCAAAGAGAAGATTCGTCTGTAAAAAAACATTACGAATAGCGTTTTATAACGCTCATGACCAAATGCACAGATCAGAAACTCACAATATCTCGACGAAGCTCACGATTCATGATAAGCATTGTCCAAGCCGGTGACAGGGAAGCTGCATCGTAAGTATAGCGCTGTGCCGTAAGTAGCGATTGGCCAAGCGATTGTAAACTTGGAATTAAGAAGAGAAACTGAAGACACGATTGAACGAACACCCAACGTTGAAAGATAGTCAAATCTTACCTGTATCCCACTATTACAACTTTGCATCAGAAAAGTGATAATAGTAACCCAGAATAACTGTATATCTGATCTGTTTGTCGTTGTCTCGTCTTTTTTACGCAACCGTTGTATCATCAAAGCTTTACACACGTAGACATTCAAAATAAGTGACGTCGGTACAGTCACAAAGAATAGAACCATGCCTGATTGACTACTGCTCCAATATGTCAATTTAATTGTCTTATCAATTGTATAACCCCGTCCCTCTACGAACAGAACTGACATTCGTGTTAAGAATATATGCCATGTAAAGCAACACGGTATTAGTAAACTAACACTTAAAAATAACCATACATAACGACGCCAAAACTCTTTGTATCGATGTTTAAGTACGAAAATTGTAAATCTGTTAAATGTCATCAGCAAATTACCAATCAGCATATAAAAAGTAGAATAGTAACTAATCCAAGCAATCGAGACCGACCAAAAAGTATATCCTGGCGTATAAAATCGCATGAATATTGGAGATATCCCAGCTCGAAAAGTTATATAATATCCCAAATTACACGTTACTTGGGAAACTGCCGTAACGCTGAACATTTTGTAAAAGCTTCCACCAAATTTATGAGAATACCCAAAACATTGAAAGTTGATTATGCTTAACTCAACGATGTACAAAGAATAACTTGGCAGTGCACACACTAACCAGAGAACAGTATCCAAATTGCTGTAACCGGAATAATCCATTCTAGCGCTTTTGTTTCAGCAAATCGACTGAATGGTGGTACAAACTTCCGACATCTGAAACAAAATGTGAAGGAATGCAATGGGGGACAGGTGAGCATGGACATTTTTCGTCTATCACTACGATATTTAGTTCTGGTTCTTTGAAGATACGTGCCCTCTTATGTAACGGATATGCTTTATGATTCACTATAAATATCTATAAAATGTGTGGAACATGTGTTTCAAGTAGTAAGAACACTACATGCTCATTCTGCGATATGACTGTTAAGCACCTGCCAAAGTTCCAGACTTTTATTACACATTAGGATCAAAAAATTACAATAGAAAATTGTGTGGCATGTTGCAAGTGTTTCGGAAGTGATAAAGCTTTATTCGGAAAGATAAGTTTAAACATACGGCAGCATACGGTAACAGGAAATAAGCATGTACGCAGTATTTTTTAAAACCATTTTACTACTAATTAATAGCAAATTTACGCGTAGGCCAGCTGCAACATTTAGACTAGGCGAAAAGTATAACTTTTGTGACTTGTATGGCACACAATAATTATTAGTACAAGACAGCTGGATGAATTTGTTTTGGCTCAATTGCATTGTGTACTACAGAAACAACTACTGTGCTTTCACCGTTATGATTCACATAGAACTTTGTACATAATCCAAAGAGAAGGTCTACCTGTAACCAAATGTTATTCAAGTTATCGACTTTGCTAGCTCATAGCATTTCAAAAACTCACAATATCTCGACGAAGATCACGGTTCATGATTACCATTGTCCACGCTGGTAAGAGAGTCGACGCATCGAGTGTATAGCGCTGTGCAATAAGCATGTGAACACCAATCGATTGTAAGTTTGGGATAAAGAAAAGAAACTGCAAATGAGATTTCCCCCTCCTTGCTAGTAGAAAACGATAAAATCTCACCTGTATTCCAAAAGTACAACATTGAAGTGCGAAAGTGATAATAGTTACCCAGAACAACTGCACATCAGATTTTTTTGCAATGGACTCATTGTCTTTACTGAACCGTTGTGCCATAAGGACTTTACACATGTAAATGTTCAAAACAAGTGCTACCGGCGCAGTCGCCAAAAACATAACCATACCAGATCGGCTGCTACTCCAATATGATAACGAAATGGTTTTGTCAATTGTAAAGCCTCGATCTTCCATGTATACAACCGACATTCGTGTCAGGAATAAGTGCCACGTTACAGTGCATGGTACAAGTAAACTAACAGCCAAAAACAGCCACGTATAGTGACGCCAAAACTCTTTATATCGATGTTTCAAGATAAATATTGTAAATCTGTTGAATGTCATCAACAAATTACCAACCAACATGTAATAAAGAGAAAAATACATAATCCAAGCGATCGAAACAGACCAAAAAGTATATCCTAGCGTATAAAGTCGCATAAATATTGATGCTCTTCCGCCTCGAAAAATGACGAAATAGAACAAATTACATGTCAGTTGAAAAATCGCTGTAACACTGTAGAACTTATAAAAACTTCCCCGATATTTGTTAGAATATTGGAAACAACGCAAATTTAGTATGCTTAACTCAAGGATGTACAAAGAATAGCTTGGTAACGCACAAATTAGCCATATTACTGCGTCCAAGTTGGTGTAACCCGAATAGTCTATATTTTCCATCCTTATGTCGTTCAAAAAGCACGACTAAATAATCATTGCTGAACATTTGTGCAAGGTTCTGACTTATCAAATAAAGTAGAAAAAATGTAATGAGAGACAGGTGAGCATGAAAGTTTTCCGCTTTTATTACGATAGTTGTTCAAAGAAACGTGCCGTTTATGTTGTACTTTTGTCTAACAGCTATGCTTTATGCTCTATGACAAATAATTCATGAAAAATAAAGGGCAAGTGTTTAAAATGTCAAGAGTCCTAGAGTGGACATTACCCCTTATTATAAGACGGCAGGTTGGACACGCTTTTGTTCAATGATAGAGTTGCTTACGGTTGAAACAAGTACCGTACTTTCACCTTTGTACTGTATGTAGTATTTTGCAAACAGTCCAAACAGAAGATCCATCTATAACCCAATGTTATCCCCGTGAATGAGATTATCGAATAAAAGTAGCTCAAAAACTTACAACATCTCGGCGAAGCTCACGATTCATAGTTACCATTGTCCACGCAGGTAAAAGAGTGCATGCATCGTAAGTATAGCGCTGTGCCGTAAGCATATAAAGACCAATTGATTGTAAGCTGGGAATTAGAAAGAGGAACTACAAACAGAGTGATAACATTCATGATGCACGATCAAATACCTTACCTGTATCGCACTATTACAAACTTGAAATAAAAAAGTGACGAAAGTAACAAAGAATAGCTGCACATCCGACTTTTTTGCCATTGTTTCATCCTTTTTACGTAATCGTTGTACCATCAAAACTTTACACACGTAGACATTCAAAATAAGTGACGTCGGTACACACATAAAAAATATCACCATTCCTGATCTGCTGCTACTCCAATATGATAATGAAACGGTTTTGTCGATTGTATACCCCCGACCGTCTTTGTATAAAACCGACACTCGTGTCAGAAAGATATGCCATGTCAAGCAAACAGGTATCAGGAAATTAAACACAATAAACATCCATAGATAGCGACGCCAAAATTCTTTATACCGATGTTTTAGGAGAAAAATTGTAAATCTATTGAATGTCATTAACAAATTTCCAACCGATATGTAGAAAACGGAAAAATACATAGCCCAACCAATCAAAACAGACCACAAAGAGTATCCTGGCGTGTAAAATCTCATAAACATAGGCGATGTTCCGGCTCGAAAGATTAAAAAGTATCCCAAATTACATGTTACTAAAAAAATTATCGTTACACTGAAGATGTTGTAGAAACTTCCACCATATTTACTTGAATAACCAAGATAGCTTATGTTGATTATGATCAACTCAAGAATGTACAAAAAATATGTTGGCAGTGCGTACACTAACCAAATAACCGCATCAACATTGCTGTAAGCATAGTCCATATTCAACTGTCAAAGTTTCCCAAATTCCAGACATTTAAACTATGAGACGAAATACTTTGAAAGGAGACAGGTGAGCATGAAACTTTGCCCTCGATTACTACGATACTGGGTTTTTCTAAGAAAGGTGCCGTCGACGTGTCAACTATTTACGTTACAGTTGTGTTTTATGATAACTTATTTATAAAATATGAGTAACAGGTGCTAAAATAGTACAAGCCTGCCTTCCCAATTCATAAAACATTGTTAGATTACAATGGCAATGTCGATTTAGTCTTGTTGTATGATTAACCTTACAAGACAGCCGGCTGAATACGCTTTTGTTCAATGATCGAAATGTTTACAGTTGAAACAATTACTTGACTTGCACCGTTATTCTGAATGTAGCATTTTGTACATAATCCAAAGAGAAGATCCGTCTGTAACCCAATGAGTGGCTGATAAGATGTTTCAAAATGCACAGATAAAAAGCTTACAATATCTCGACGAAGCTCGCTGTTCATGATTATCATTGTCCAAGCTGGTAAAAGATTACATGCATCGTAAGTATACCGCTGTGCGACAATGAAATAGACGCCCCAAGAGACAAGGCTTGGGATTAGAAAGAGGAACTGCAAAGATCGCATTGATGGCGCACACACAAATAGTATCTTACCTGTACGCCGCTATTACAGCTTTGAAAGATAAAAGTGATAACAGTAATCCAGAATAACTGCACATCAGACTTTTTTGTTTCATTATTTTTCTGTTTCCGTTGTGTCATCAGAATTTTACACATGCAAATGTTTAAAATAAGAGCTACCGGTGCAGTTGCCAAAAAGATGATTATCCCTGATTGACTGCTACTCCAATATGATAATTTGACGGTTTTATCGATTGTATACCCATATCTCTCGACGTAAACAACCGACGTTTGCGTCAAGAATATATGCCACGTTAAAGTACATGGTATTAACAAACTGATAATCATAAATACCCATAGATAGCGGCGCCAGAACTCTTTATATCGATGCTTCAAAATAAATATTGTAAATCTGTTGAATGTCATTAGCACATTTCCAACCAACATGTAGTAAACAGAGTAATACATAATCCAAGCAATCGCGACAGACCAAAAAGTATATCCAGGCGTGTAGAATCTCATAAACATAGACGATGTACCTGCTCGAAAGATTAGAAAGTATCCGAAATGACAGGTTATTTGAAAAAGTGCAGTAACACTGAAGATTTTATAAAAACTACCGCGATATTTGTTAGAATAATCAAAATATCTAAAGTTAATGATCATTAACTCAAGGATGTACAACGAATAGCTGGGCAATGCACAAATTAACCAAAGGATTGCGTCTACATTGTTGTAACTTGAATAGTCAACACTTTCCATTTTCACAATGTTGAAACGCGACTCAGTCAATGTTGTACAACATTGGTACAAATTCCTGGCATGATGTAAAACAAAAAATATATATAATGGGAGACAGGTGAGCATAAAACTTTTCCGTCCTTGTTACGATATTTGGTTCAGCTCTTTCAAGAAACGTGCCAACGGTGTCGCTTATGTTTATGCAACAGCTACGCTTATGATAAATTATTTATTAAATGTGCAGAACATGTGATTAAAATGTCATGAGCACTACATGCTAGTTATAATTGGTGTGACTGTTATGCACTTGCATAAGTTTAGACTTCACGTTATGTAAGATTCACATTATCACAACGGAACTGTAGTTTGTCTATCGGATGTGATCAAACTTCTTTTTCGAACTCGAGAGTTCAACATACATATTTATTGTCAGCAAAACCGTAACAGTTGCTATTAATTGATAGCAACGGTTATGCGTAAACTTGCTACAACATTAGAACGCGGCGATAAGTTGATCTTTTGTGATACTCGTGAAGCTTCTGTGTCCACATTTTCTGATTTCAAACCAACTAATGTCATCTGTAATGAATCATATAATGTGTAAGTAAGGTAATCGTGATTTGTAGATGTTCTTACAAAAGTCCTTCGAAATTCTTGACTTGTAAGTAATAAAGACCATGCAGGAAATAACATGAATAAATCCATTGCAAAGTTTTGATATTTCATTAACACTTCGTAGGCAAATACGCGAAACGCGTCAAGGGTAAAAAGAAACTGAAATCCGATTATAAGAACTAGACCAAAAGTTTTTTTGTTGAAACAAGAGATATATACGTATGCAGTGGTTTGGGATTACTTTATAGTGTGTAAGTTAATAATAGTGAGAGACACTGTACACAAAGACAGAAACCCTATTTACTGCCCATACGTAGTACATAATAGTCTTTGTGTATAAAGCCAACCCACCTGGATAGCAAAATTTATAACTGATAACCCAAAAACGGATACTGTAAAAACAAACAATTGAATATCTGCCGTTCTAACACGTTCCACACCGGCATTAGGTCTACTTTTCTTATACAAAAACACACAGAAATAAAAATTTAAAATAAAAGCAGGAATCATTGTCACGAAAAACACAACTGTCGTTGATTGCGATGATGACCAAAATGACAGTCTTTGAGAATGGTTCCATGAATACATGTCATCGTCGCTCTTGCAAATCATCATTTTTGTAAACCAGTTGTGCCATGATACTGTCAGTGGTAATAAGCAAGTCAACAACATGAACCATTTGAAATATTTAGTCCAAAAATGTCTATAATTTTGTTTCAACCAAACCACCGTAAACCGATTAAATGTCAACAAAAGGTAAATAAAAGAAGTGTAATATACCGTATACAAATATAGAGAAGGTATAAATGCAGTGAAAAAGTTTGGCCCTGTCACATCGAAAGCAAACTGAAACATTGGCGTGATGACAGCCCTATAGGTGACAAAATATAGAAAATGTGCTATCACTTGAGCGATACAAACACTTCCATAGATTTTGTAAAAACTGCCGGAAAACTTTTTACGTGAAAAACGGTTGAAAAATATCATGTAAAACTGAATGAAATATAAAAAATAAGTTGGAATCGAGTAAGACATACATAAGGCAGCCTGCCAATTCGGATAAATCATGATATTCTGAATGGTGGAAAAGACCAATGACTTTTTGGCTTCATAAAAATGATACTTTGTCGCAAGGGTGGACCAGGTGTTTGGCACGGGTGCACAAGATTACGTTTGTGCAAAAGTCTGTGCCAACATCTGAATGACGGAAGTAAACTTTTTTGGTTGTTTTACATGTTTTACTTTTTTGTTCTTCAAATCGTCATAATTGAAATGAACATTACGAAGGTGGTGACAAAACAGGTGCTTGATTTCAAGACCAGGAGAACGAGTTCGAGCCACCAATACACATGCCAGAGACTTGTGATTTTTTTTCGTCGGGTCAAAGTCCAAAAGCGTAATAACTGGAAATCGTTTGTTTACGTATCCCTTGCGCCCTTGCTCAACTGTTACTGTTGTCAGTTTTTTGTAACCGTTTAATGAAATACTTTATTTATTTATTTATGAGTGAGTTGCAACTTTGATTATGTTTCCATGATTATATGCCACACTCTTGGTTTGTGACATTGTTGATACTTCGATTTCGGCGACCATTGATCCGAGGCCAACCAATTGCATCTGAAAAATAAGGTATTCTAAAATGAGCGCTACTAAAAAACTTACGAAATGCATTCGAAAATCTCGACTTGTCAATAGTAGCGACCATGCTGGAAACAACATTGCTACATCCATTGAATAGAATTGGAAGACAATGAGGTCTTCATAAGCAAATACCCGAAAGGCACTAAATGTGAACAGAAACTGAAAACTTTCTTTCGTTACGATGAAACTTCACAAAGGCACTCACTTGGATTCCAAAATTGAACGTTTCCGCAAGAAATACAGTAACCGTAAAAAAGAATAACTGCCTATCCGACGATCTCACTCTATCCACACTGTTCTTTGTTTGTTTCGATTTTTGGAACAAAAAATAACAGACGTACAAGTTCATCAATACTGACGGAATCATGGTTGTGAAGAAGACTACAGTCGATGCCCGTGAAGAACTCCACCAGGACAATCTCACATGATGATCCCAAGAGTACGAATCCTCAACTTGGCAAATCATCATCTCAGTAACCCAGTTGTGCCATGTTACTGTACACGGTATCAACAAACAGATGCCCATGATCCAAATTAAATTTTTAGACCAAAACCGTTTGTAATTCTGTTTCATCCATAGTACGGTAAATCGGTTAAAAGTTAAAACTAAATAAGCGAAAGAGCAAAAATAATAACAATAGTAACACATGAATGGTATCAATGCGGTGAAAAAGTTTCTCGTCGTAGCAAACAAAGGTTGAAACATTGGAATGACGACTGTTTTCATATAGATAAAGTACAATACATGTCCCACAACTTGAAAAACACATATACAGCCATATATTCTGTAAAAGCTACTGGAAAACTTTTGTCGGGTAGCCGTGTTTATGTAGATCATGAAGAATTGGATGAAATAAAGGCAGTAAGTGGGCAGTGAATAGAGGATGCACAGAACGGCTTGCCAGTTGGGCCATATCATAACTGCGAAAGTATTGTAAAAGCAAAAATCACAGCAACATGTTAATTAGGCCAGTCTCAGTTTAGTTGTAGTTCCAACCATGTTGTAGACTGAGGAAATTTCACAAGTCCGTGTTTTTAGACAAAGCAGGTGGTGTTTTACGTGTGTAGCACAAAAAAGCTGGCTAAACACCCAAATGTAACATTTACCGGTAACAAATGTCATAAATGATATCCAATAACCGGGAACGGCATTAGTCACCTGTTGAAAAACTTAAATCAGAAAGTTTAACGTATTCCGAATGCAGTCGTGCATTACAGAAACGACTTTTAAACAGCTTCCTCATATCATTTATTTTATTAACTTTTGCTTTCTATGATACATTTTGCAATAAAAATTATATTCTTCTATTTGATTATGAGGTTTGATCAGGCATTGAACTTTTGTTTATAAACTGCACACTTTGTTGTAATCTTACATTAAACAACATAATGCCGGATTTCATCATGTTTGTCACATTTCAAAAAGATCTCTGAAACTGATTGAGTCACAACGTGTTATACGCCGTGACTGTATCATACACCGGTTAACTGATCTTTATATTTATGCGAACATGGTAATTTTTAACACGACAAAACGCCCATGGACAGATGATAATGGCAAATATCAGGAACAGTTCACAAAGTGTATGATTGGTTTCTAAAAGTGTTAATGTTAGGTATGAGGCCAGGAAGTAAGTCAATGTGACCATTACAGCGCATACGGTGATAGTCATTTTAGATGTTGACTTCCGTTTTGACACACTGTAACGCTATATAAATGAAAAAATCTAGTATTTGAAACAATGGAAAAACCTGGGAGCGTCATCAACACAAAAACTATAACCCATTAAACGGTTCAATGTCCGCAGAATGCACTCACCTGATACTTCCAGTTGTTGTTGATCTACTGTTGCAACATAATGAACGAAGGAGTGTGTTTACGTTTAGTAGAACGGTAAACACCAACAAAACCATGATGAATGTGTGTTGGTGCAACGGCGATTGGTTGCAATGAACTTTTGACACATTGTTGGCGTAACTTTTTCAAAAGTTACGCAAAAATAAGTAAGCTTTCAAAGTGCCAATACATTATGAAAAGAAGTTTGGAGAATTTGATCATCTTTCTGCGACCCTAGTGACCGTGCCCATTTTGGGCAACCGTGACAGTCCTGCGCGATGTCATTGAGTGCTCATACTATTGAGTAAGATATTGAAGCGATACGTCGAGCTTCAAGAAGAAACCAAATAGGGCTCGGCCGGCATTATCAACATTAAGCAAGCAAAAATACATTCGTATAGCACAAAAACTATGAATCATTTAACGGTCCAATGTCCGCAGAATGCACTCAGCGGACGTCCAGAGTTGTTGTTGATTTTCGTTGCAGAATGATGAAAGCGGAGAGAATTTTACGTTTAGCAGAACGGAAAACACCAACACACAAGGCAATGGCCGTGATGGTCGTGCTGTGTTGCATTTGCGCTAGAATAAAACGACTTTTTGGTATACTCTTGGCGTAGTGTTTGCAATGACAATGCAAAAGTAGATCTTCAAAGTGCCAACAAACGATGGTTTGAGAGGAAATTTAACAAATTTTAAGGCTATAATGCTTGTAAAGGTGATGAGAAGCCACATTTAAAATTAGGAATCAATCCGTTTATTTCTGCTTGTAATTTTCATGAAGTGTTTACATTTCAACACACAACCAATGCATTCGTCTGCCAAACAGCGCGAGTCGGCCCTCCCAATGCAGCTTTCACTGTTCAATGAGCAAAGTATCGGACAATGAGTATAAAAGGTTTGCCAATCGGCATATTCATCAGTCTTTGCTTCGGTTGCAACGTTACTTTTTGTTGCTTCGTCCATTTGTTAACCTTGTTTGGTTTTACAGAATCTACCAACCCTACCACTACCCAATCATGAGCAGCCAAGATAAAACCGTCTTTGAAAAAACCAAGGATGCCGCTGTCGATCTTAAGGTGAGTCAGATTTCGGATTCAATGATGCAAGTAACTTTAAATTTTGCAGAACAAGATCGTTGGCGAAAAGTCCAACGAAGACAAGGCTGCCGACAGCGTGAAGGATGCCGCTGATTCCACCGCCCGCGGCATTACCAACCTCCGTAACAAGGCTGCCGAGAAGACCCAGGACCTCAAGGATAGTGTCAACAACTAATTCACGAGGAGTCACGTTTAACCGTGATAATGCCGTTGATTGATTCCACTATCTTTATACCTCGTACCTTTGTTTGACCGCATTCAAAACAGTTTTGTGTTTCTTTTTTTATTTTATGATTCAAAAATAAAGATTTTCGATAACCACTCTTTCTGTAAAAAACTTTATTAGTTGTTTTATGGCCGACAAATACACATGGTTATATTAGTATACAAAGAAATCATTATAAAAATAAGAAAGTACTATTATCTTAGTTTTTGTTCTTTTTTCTGAAATCTTTTCTTACAAGAAAAAATACCTGCGCACCGAACAAACGAGAGAGAATATAAGTTATCCGGAGTTTTTATCAGCGGGATTGAACAATCAACGTGTGACTATTGATGGGTTTGTTGATCACGTTTGAAAAAGATTAGACCGGTGGACCCCTAATAAAAGGTGCCTGTTAACTGTAGACTTAAAGGAGATCACAAACGATAATAAAAACAAAAATAGTAAAGTTAATGCTGCTAGCAAGGTTGTTTGCAGCAATGTAAAGTTGGCGCCATTCAGTCGTGTACATCGCAGTGTTATCAGTGGCTTGGTGATTCGGCTCCGGGATGCCACCATTTTCACGGGAATCTTCAAGGTAGCGTTGATAAGTAGCGGTTTCATCGGGTTCAACGCAGCAAACGAAACGATTGATCAGCTTTGCGGCGAGGTAGGCATTATGGGGCGGGGGAACAGAGCGCTTCAGACGGCACATAGCTAACGCTGTTAAGGTGATTATGATACTGATTGATGAATTTACGAAGAGGAACTCGTAGAAGGAGTCTGAAAACAGCAAAATAAGTTGGATTACAATTATAGTTACTTACAAATTCGGGGTTTCATCCCAGCAAAACCATTCTCCGGCGCGATGCTAACCAAAAATAGGAAACAGATTGTCTGCAAAAACAGCGTAACCAGTTTTACAAAAATTTGCGTCCTCAAATCGCCAAACAACGGCGACGCAAGCATCAATAAAGTTGCGATAGTGGCCGGAATTCTCAATGCCACCCTCAATGTCGACATTACTTTCTTCGTGTTGACGCAAATGCGTAAAAACTGCGACCGATAGCCGCCGATCTTGACGACATCAATAACTCGGCTGATGACCTTCCATGGCGATGATTCAACATTGGTCAAAATAGTCATGCCCTGGCTTTTGTCCAGTGTTGTCACCGCGACTGCTTTATTGACTTCGTCCTTTGTTTTTGCCTCTATTTTGTACTCGATTTTGCGTTCGCTTTCCAACATGAACAAATACACACAGCAATCATTCGTTTCCTCTGGGTACATGTTGTAATTAACGGCACAGTAACCTGGGTAGCGGAATATTAAGTGTGCATTGACTTTACCGTCGGAGCTAACTTCGACATCCATAATTTTAGAAATGCAGCCGTCGAGAGTGGTACAGTCGCTATAAAAAGTGTAAAATAGCAGGTGTTTTCTATAAAAAATTACTTACGATTCATCAGTAAATAGAGGGGTCCAAATATGGTGGCTGTCGTGGAGAAAGAAAGATTCTGTTTTCCACTCGGTTTTATTCCAAGTGAGACGGTCGTCGCTCCAGGACTGAAAGCAATGGCAATTAGAGATTTGAAAGAGGTTGTATGCATAATATATTAAAACTTGTTTAAAGCATCACAGAACAGAAGTTTAAACTTCATAACAAAATGCTTATGACTCAAAACGGTTCTAAGAAGGGCATCATTTTTGGTTAAGAAAGATTACGCACGCCTATAAAATCACAAAGAAGTGCCCTGTGTAAAAGCTTACCAAAAATATGTCACCATGGATATTGAACTGATTCGATGCCTTATCATGATGATCGACTTGTTGGATCGTGACATGGTCAATATTCATATTGAGCGGATACTCCCATGGCGCTTTCAAAAACAGTTTATAATTATCACCCGTGGCTTGAATATCGCGCTCCAGAAGGTAGTAATAGAGGCATGTTTCAAGAACTTCACGCTGTTCAGCGTCCACTACATCGGGGTCTGAAATTTTGAGTTTTATTACAATTTTTTGTAACTTAAACGACGCCATTTACCTGTAATGTTCTTTTTCCACGAACAATCCGGCCCTCGGGTCACGTTTAACTCGGTTAACCCTGTCAGTTCACCCAAACTTCCCAGAATAACTGCTACAAAGACGTACAATGCCACCAGGCCAAACATAATGCAACCCTTAAAAGTATGTTATGAATAAAAGTTGTACAGGTTAGCTTGGTAAAGTCGCTTTTACTGGCCAACTTTGTCAGTAGTGGTAAATGCAGCTCCAAAGTAAGTAGGCTTCCATTGACACACTCACAAAACCCACGGGGCTGGTCTTTTCGTTGAGCACCGAGCACCGCCACAGGGCACGGCTCGCTTAGCTACCTATGGATGGCCGCTGTTTCCATGGCAGCGCGCAGGCTTTGTCAGACAAGTCGTGGTGGCTATGTAAAGGTTGTCGGTGTTGTTATGTGGAAAAGCATGTGAACTATTATGAATGTATACGAGCATCTGGCATGACCAATTTGTACTTGCATTTTGTGGCAGTTGGGAGGATAGTAGTCAATATTTTTATACAGTTAACTTTGAACGTACAATTTTCAATGTTGAGAATTCGGTAACCAACCTAAAAAGTATGCAAACTGTAGTTTAAGCTTTCTTATCAATGATCTAATTAATACAAAAGATGCATGGAAGAAACACCCCACGCAATAATTGTTTGACGGAAAAGAGTGGTTTTTTTCACGGGTTCGTTGTTACGCTTCGTATCAATCTTCCTTGAGCCTCCTTTCCGGATGTCACAGAATCAATCCCACGTAATCCTTTTTTGTTGTGTACTATAAACGAAAGGAAATCGGTATAAATGAAAGTTTCTCTTTGTTCTGCGCAATTTTTGAAATCAGTTCATTCGGGATTTGATCCAGTGAGCGAACAGCGTAATGACCCGGCTCTCGTTTTTTCATCGTCTACCCGTCTTTTTGTTGTTTACGCCATTTGTCTTATCGTGTATGCGCACTGGCGGCGGAGGAGGGGGTGGTGGTGAAGTTCCAACGACGATTCCACCAACCGAAGCCCCGACGACCGTACCAACAACAGTAGTGCCGACCACAACGGCACCAATGTGCATGATGATGGACAACATGGCGTCAATCTTTATTGCGAGCAATGTCGAATTGCAGGCTGAAGTTTATGGCGCAGCTACACCGAATAGTAGGTTGAACTTTGATATCTGATAAAACTTTGCTTATAAAATGTCAATTGTATTACCACAAACTTGTAGGCATGTGTACAACCTGTCCCAATGGTGAAGTCGACTACTACACTCCGGCAACTCAAGCGGTTCCCCACGCAACAACCCCGCTTGAAGCTATCGGTTCCCTATCAGCTACAAACTGTCCCAACATGTGTATTTGTGACACCAGCGGCGTATGCTACAATCCCACATCTAACGATGTCGTAGCTACTCTGTGGCCGTATTGTACTGGCGGTACTTGTGGTACATATGTCTTAATCACAGCGAATACTGATGCAGCTGGCTTTGTTTCGACGACAGGAACACCAACTTTTGCATCGGGTGACCAAATTGATATTAATAACGATTTTATGCCTAAACCTGTCACGGATCCGTCATACATCAATGCAGCTACAATCAGTTGTGACGGATGTGTCCAATCAACATGCCAAACCACTGGTTCTTAAATTGAATGTAAATAATAATAAGTAATACTTAATGAATGGTTTATTGTTACCTAATAAAATCTATTACAAAAAAAGATGTGTGAAATACGCGGATGTTTGATTGAAACTTGATTGAACGATTGTCACGCACCGAGGTTTACATCATTTCTCAGTGAACAACTTTCTCTTTAAAAGATTTAATCACGTCAATCAACCGATCGGTCATTTTGTCAGTTCTTTTTCCGCTAATGGGGGTATTGAAAATACCATCAGGTCAGTTGTGTGTATCCCAAATGATGTGCCCGTTTAACGTTTTTGTGCAACATACCATTTTTGCTGATCCTTTTCAGTATCAATTGTTTTTTTTTTTTGCCGGTGCTTTGCTTTCAGCGCTCTATGTGAGAAAATACATTTAGTACAAAGTTTTCGGATCTTTACCTTCGGTAAAAACTCTTATATATTGTACTGCGCTGTCAAGCGTACTGTACCCGTCGTGTGAACACTTTCTTTAGTGCATTTAAATATAGTATCAGCAACACCTTGAACTTCCTAGAAGCACCCCAGTATTATAAACTGTTTTTCTAAGTGCAACATGTTTGTGATTGTTTGTATTTTAACGAACCACTCTCACATAAACATCTTTCAAAAAACGCTTACCGTTCAAAACACTTGTCGGTTATTCATGCCAAGCATGGTGGTGACCTCAAATTTTTTTTCATCATATTCGTTTAAAGCAATATTTATTCTAAACTATGTTATCGGTATTCTTACTGTAACTTTGACCCCAGTTTTTGTATACTTTGTTTTCTTCAAATCTAGCGGCCGGTTATCTGTTTACAGAAAACTTACAATTTCTCTTATTTTGATCTGTTTGTGCAACACATTACTGATTACTGGATATCAACCGGTTTATGATAAGGAAGCCCACAAATTTGTGGCTACTGGCTTTATGATGAATTTTGCAACTAAAAACATGTACTTCGAAGTTGGTGTTGCTTTTGAATTATTGACACTAAAAACTGACATTGTTTTATGCTTATTGGTAAACCAATACTTCAAACTTACAAAAACCATTGTCCAACGTTCGCGTATGTTTAAATGCACTGTGTTTTTAGTCATTATTATTTCAAATTTGCTCAATATCAGTACGGTGGTAACTTCTTATCAACTATTGCAAATGTTGCCAAATTGGTGGAACATTTATGTCAACATCGGGTTTTATGCGACACGCTTTATTTCTTACATTTACATTGTCTATTTAAACGTAAAGCTACGGCACTTCATCATCCCAATATCAAACCATGCTACCGGATTACATGGAAAACTTACAAAAGTAATTTTAGCACAAGCAATATCGATTCTAGTTTTGTTTTACATTGCATTTGGTATTGCTGCCATCCTAGCCGAGAAAAAAGTGCTCACAGATTATGCCGGATTTTATGCTGCATGTGCTTTAAATAGTTTTTTCTTAGTTTACATGTTGGTTACTCTATGTTTTTATGCTCCGTATCGAAAAATTATCACTGAGGCAATAACGTTTTAATAAAAGAACAGAATGCTTACTTTATTAGAGATCATTGACTAGATCAACTTTACACGTTCTTCGTTATCAGCGCACTTCCGACCGCTGTTTTGCACTGATTGTCGTTCCACCAGGAATGTAAATCTTTTAAGTATCGCCGATGTCCGAGTTGTGTTCGCCAAGCTAGTTCACACATAATGCATGTGCTTTCGACCGGGAACGCGTTATGACCGTTCTTCTTGTAGAGTTCCGTCCAGGAAAAGTATCTGTAAACAAACAGACATAATACGGTTATCATAAAAGCAAAGGGCGGCGGGATTACTTTCGATACTCAGCCGGGTTGTCAATCAAAAACTGTAAATGTTTTGCCAATGCTTTAATCGATGGGAAGTCGGAGACAGCAATGAAGTACGGATTTAAAGCTTTGTGGACTCCGCGGAAAATGCTTCGATCCAAAGTTATCGGAACAATAAGATCGCGGAAACGGAAGAATTTTTCGGTTATGTAGTCGTTGCAGATTGAATTTTCAAAGGCGAGGTAGAAGTAATGTTTTTCTGGAAATATTCGGCGTTGATTGAAGTCAAGAATGTATCTCAAAGTTACAAAAGTTTGAACTTACTAATCTCATCCAACTCGCAATCAGTGTTCCTCGGACACTGCTTTTTGTTACACTTTCCATAATTCGTAACATTAATGTGCTTCGAAAGTTCACTGATGACATTCTCCCGCTTTGAAGGGGTCTTACAATGGCTGACAAAGATGAGAGCAGGCAGTTTCTTTGCTTTAATTGCGGCATCGACCTGTATTAGTCGACTGTTAAGACCATCATTCATCTCAATTTTGACAAACCTCATTACTAGTCCATCTATCTTTATCATCCGGGCCATTTAACCTCTCCAAATGTCCATAAGGCAGAACAAAGTCACCATCCATTCTGTAGGTCATCGTATAATTAAAATAATCGGTCGGAAACCTTTTAAAAATAGTTCGATGAATCGGTGATTCCAAATTAAGGAAAATATGACTTTTGTTTGCTCGCGGTTTTGGAAGTTCTTCAATTTTTGTCTCATTGAGGCCATTATCACCGACATGGAACACAATCACATTTGCTTCAGCTTCTTTGTTTCTATCTTCTGTGTATCGGCATTTCAGTGGACAAATGTGATCAACAATACTCAAATTATTGAATAGGCTACGTCGAGAATATTGATTCCATCCTAAGAGTAGCGGAGCATCCTGTGGTGAGGGAATATATGAGTAATCAGCTGATGGATCATAGACAAAATCCACGGCAAAATTGTTTTTTAATGTATTTGGAAGCTTATTTGAGCTGTTAGTGGGTTTGGGATCATCAGAGTAGTCTAACGACAGCAAAGTATCCACAAATATAGCAGGGTTGCTATCATCTGAAGAATGTAACACAGCAGTTGCAAATAAACAAAGGACGATAAAGACAATTAGTAACCGCGCAGCACCATTGTAGAACATACTTAGTGACGGTGCAAATAATCGATGCAATTTACGTCGGAAAGACAATAATAATGGGTGTGATCGGACAGGGTGGAACTTCATTCTGAAAAAATCATATATGTCAAATGTTTACACAAAGCAAATTTAAAACTTTAAAAGACGATAATGATCACCAATGGTACCATCGTCATTATGCGTTATCAGTGCAAATAGTGTTCATGATGAGCTTTGATGGCTGCAAAAATGGGTCTTCATTTGTGGACGAACTGTCTCTAATGTCAATAAAAAGTGAATGTTATGACCCAAATGTACCCCTTGGACTTGTCAATCGTTCTTTGCTTTAACGTTTGTTCAGTGATGTAAGCGATTCAATATTGACGATAAAGCTATTTTTGACTTTTTCGGATGCCACAGCCATGGTATTATAAAAAACTTTGTCAAACTTTCTCAGACTTTCATGGTCACGGTCCAACGGGCATTTCAATCTGTATTTCCTAACCAAACAAAATTTTGACCACTGCTGCCGTGTGAAGCACACGTCGAATGTTATCCGTGTTTTATTATAATCATCAAAAAGTGTTTTATGTAACATTTCAATGTTAATAACAGCATTTAAAAACTACATCAAACTCGTTCAACTCCACACAGAAGCGTTTTAGAAGGCCGCGTGAGACCAACCGGATCCAATGGAATCGGCCACTGAAAAGGTTCCACTGTCGACGGCACAAATCGAAACCGTCGCAACAGATGTGCCAAAGTCATGAGCATTTCAAATTCGGCGAATCTCATTCCAATACACGAGCGTGGACCACTACCAAATGGCAAAAATGTGCCTGGATCTCGTCCTTCTTTGGCTTCTGCCGAAAATCTATCCGGATCAAACCTATGTGGCTCAGGATAATTGTTCTCGTCGTAATGAACATGACGTATCTGAACTGAGAATGTCATGCCAGGCTCAAAATCAATGTCGTTGATTCGAATCGGTCGATTACATGTTCGAAAAATTCTCGACGCGGGAGCAAACATTCTCAAGGTTTCATTGATGACTTGTTTAACATAGACCAGCCGAGAGAGATCATCAAACTCAAGTGTATCTTTATCGCCAAAAACGGCATTAACTTCGGCGCGAGCTTTTTCTTGAATCTCAGGATAATGCGTCAAACAGTAAACTGCAAACTGCAGCGTCGTTGCTGTTGTTTCATAACCAGCGGTAAGAAACAGGGTCATTTGTGCCACAACTTCCTTTTTAGTGACTTTGTTTTTTGACACTTTTGCGTTTTGAACACTTTCGGACACAAAGTCAGCGTCGACTTTTGAAAGTTTTCCAGCTTCCACGACTTCATCTTCCATTGCATTGATAAGGAGTTGAAGGGCATCCAAGTTAGACTAAAAGTATTGGTTTTAACCTTGGAGTTAAGATTGGTACCCACGTTTGCGTTTTTCAGATTCTCCATTCGTTGTTCAATGATGCTGGGTACGATGTCCAAGAAAAAGTCGTGAACATCGCGAAGGACTAGTGTTTTCCATCCGAGAAGACGTCGGATAAGTTTTTCAACATTTGGGAAGAAAACTGAATTTGGATAATTGATTATTGTAATAGTGAAAATGCTGCACAACATACCGACAAACATAAACAATGGATCAACTAAAGTTGCACCAAACATTTTCTTTGCTTGAACAATGAAGGGGTGTTCTTCACTCTGATTAAAAGTGTTCAAATCAAGAGCAAATGCCGCTCGGCCAATAACGTTCATTGTAAGTTTGCCAAAGAGGCTAAAAGTAACAAGTTTTCTTCAAAAAATCACCAATTTTGTGAACTCACTCTTTAATGTCAATTTCAGCCTTTTTCTCAACATGGTTATCAAGTTCATCCATTAGCTCTTTCGCGCAGTGTTCCATGGATTGCAGCAGTTTGCGCATCTTTGCCGTGGTGAAAGCTGGGGTAATCCGTTGTCTGACTCTTTTCCAGTCATCGCCTTTGAGCACGGTCATCCAGGAGGAAAAGAAGCTTTCTTTCGGGAAAAGATAACTTATGTCCTAAATCAAATAATCGTAAATACGGTTATTCTAGCCATTTTTACCTCGCGATCAGTAAACGCATCAAACTCAGCATTCAACACAGTTTTAATGAATCCAACATCTTTTGTTACCAAATCCGGTACTCCTGTCAACACCGTGCCATAAGTGTCGCCGTATTTTTTAAAGTTTTCGCCGTCAAATTCATTAATATTTGAGAAAAGGGCAACTTTAGAACCAAAAAGAATATGGCCAACGGGGCCGTTGATGCCTCGATTCTGCCAATATCGATTCACTCGATGAAGTTTGTAATAAGTCGCCGTCACGGGTATAAGGATGACGGCGACAGTTAGTGAAACCGGTAAATAACGGATAGCCAAATATGCTATAACACCGAAAAGTGTAATAACTTCGCCAACGCCGAGGCAATTAGCTATTAGGACGACCATTTTGATGGCCTACAAGCTAATGACGAGTAAACGTGGTGAAAGTATTAGCATCCAACTAGTCGACTCGCTTAAAATTTGGTTCACGAGTAACTGCAAATTGTAGATTCGCTTGTGGTTGCGTTTATAGTATTTACCACAGTCAAGGGAGGCAACATGAGTTGACCCTTACTCGAAAGTTCAAATAACGATTGTGTTTTCATAGCCTGCACAACATTGCGTAATATTAAGGACACCAAGGTGTACGGATGTTACTTTAAAACAGTTCAAAGGTCGGACCTCAGGCAGTGAAACAAGGTCTGGCTTACATGGCTTGCAATATTACGTAATATAATCAAAGAAAGATCACCTCGCGGTTGTCTCTCTTTAATATCCAAAGCTATACCCATTGAACTTGTCAGTTTCTTAAAGAATTTCTTCCGTTCAACTGGTGACAAAAAAACATTTGATTAATGCATTAAAAGGGAGTCAGAATCAAACAGAATTGTTTATAAAAACACCGAGCGGTTTGCCCTTTTACTCTTTTTTAACATCTTCGTTCATCCGTTCCAAAATTAATTGTTTTCCGTTTTGTTGACAATGATCTCACGGAATAAATTGCTTTCACTGCCTCATATAAGTGACTGTGACTGTTTGCATTCCGGTCTCATGCAAAACAAGTAAACCCTAATTTTGACATTTTGTAACAATGACAATGCTGAACTGTCTATACTTTATTTGTGATGGCAATATAATGATAAAGCGTATGAGGATTTCGGTTTTTATCGGTTATGTGAGAATCTCAACTAAAAACCACTGCGAAACTTTGAGTGTTAATAACAGAGAAGGTTGGTTTTCCCAGCAAACGTGTTTTTCGAGTTGCCCTTTTACGTTTTTTTTTTCAACATTTCGATCTCACTGATCCGTTACTTGCTTTTTGACAGTGTTGCTATGGAGCATGTTTTTCATACCACGTAAGTTTCAGTGACCGCTTCGCAACATGCTTCATTTCAACCATACATTTAACATTTACTTGTTTTTTCCATCTATTTTTGTTTATCGTTAGCTCATGGCGCGCAAGCTTGGCATTACCCTTTTAAACACGCTCATATTGCCCTGCCCGCCAATGCCCTAGTCGGTTGCGCCGTTAGCATCACCATGGCAACCGTAGTTAGCACGGAGCACTACCATGCCATCTTTTGCGGCATAGTGCCTTCTCTTTAGTAAACTTTAATCGACAATGAATCGTCCATCGACTGTCAATAATGTGGTAAGTAATTTTCAAGTTTTGACACAAATTTAACAGCCTTTTTCCAGCGATCCTCTTTACCACTACAAATTTTGCTCTACATCAGTTCCAGACTCTCTGTTGCTTATTTCATTTTTATGCTGGTTTGCTTTATAGTTAAACTCAACCACTACGTAATGCCTCTTCATTTGAAAATTACGGAGATCATCATTTTAGTGCTTTTTGTGCCGTTGGAAGGATCTCGGATTTCGTTTGGTTGGTTTTATTTGACTTTTTTTTGTATTTCTATGTAAGACCATCTACATTTTGATTAGCTGACACACTTTCGATCACTTAAACAAGTATTTCGTTTACAATAGTTTGTTTTTGTGCTTGTTGTCACAACTGCTGACGCATCAAACCGGTTTCCATTAGCAATAGTCTGGTTTTTGAATCCTAAAAAAACGTCCACCAATCTCGAGTTCAAAGTTAATCGATTAGATGAATCGAACCATTTTAAAACTCATTTTCTTTCAGGAACGCGCGGCAATCTGACCGAAACCCCGTCGTATCTCTCGTTTTCCGTCCTGTTGAGCGTATCGACCTTGGCGATCTGCGTGTACTTTGCCTTCTTTCAGGCGAATGTACTTCTCGCGGAACGAGTCGTATCCCTTGTGCAAGGCAGTCTGAACCTCATCGAAGCTATGATCAGCATGGCGACCGTTGCGATGCTGTCGCGGGGGAACAACAGTGTCGAGTGAGAGATGGTTGATATTGGGCGTTTTATCAGGCCTAATGTGTGAATGATGCATTTATAATACATGACTTTCTTATCTGTAAAAATTACATATGAACTTGGTTGATTTGATAAAGTATATAAAGCGATAGCTGTCAAATCTTGGCAGAACACGTGACGTCACATGTCAGAGGGGCGGGATCTCTACCATGTCAGGCGGTCGATCTAGAATCAAAAAAATTGTCTACGTTCATGTTCACGTTTGATAGAATGACACAGCTATGTAGAAGCAATAGACGTGTTGAATGGGTGAAACATCAGGTCTGTGCAAGACGTTAGATAAAATCGTGTTCTCCATTTAATTCAACAACGACTCATTTATGGCAGGATTCCGTGTTCACATGTTGGCGCATTACCAAATGCTAAAAAAAACATACTTTTAGACTTTCTCAGACCCAATGAACGCTTTTATCTCCTTTTTTTAAACCCTGAGACCCTTGAACCCCCCGATACTATCCATCTTATCCCCCAAACCTGATTGAAACCCTAAATTCGGCGTTGACAAGCATTTCTTCATCGCGTGAACTTTTAACCGAATGAAACCAGTTCCAACCTCTGGTATCACCAAAATTAACAGAAACCTGAAGTCACGTAACAACAAAATGCGTACCTAGTGCATTATTTTGTCGTTTGCGGTGTCCTAAACTTCCTTAAAATTTGTTTTTCGTTCCCGATTTTCTTTTTTTGGAATTTGTCGCTCATCAATGGACGGACCAGTGACCTTACCCACGTGTACGTACTGACGCGTCTCCCAAAGTGACCTTCAACAGATAGATACCCCTTCTTTCTCTTTTGTATTATTGTATGCTCCGATTCGGTCAATGTCATTTCGGAGAGGATGGAATAGAGCACACCATTCATGTTGCGTTTATCCTCTTCCAAGTTGACGACGTGTTTCAGTTTGACAAGTATTTCTAAATACATTTTTAGGAAAGATGACCGTCGAAAATGGACTCCCTCCAATTGAGGAAGCTCACCTTCAAATTAAGGATTTGAACATTGGTTATTGCAAATATGGCCAAGGTTCGGTCAACTTTCTGTTCATCCCCGGCGGTGTTGGTTGCTACAAGAAGGATTATCCCGAGAATGTGATTCGTAGTTTTGATCCCAACTTTGCGACTATTGTTTCGATTGATCCCCCCGGATATGGCACATCTCGGCCACCAGATCGTGTCCAGGAAGTTCACCGATGCAAGAAGGATGCTGACTATTGTCTGGAATTGATGAAGCAGTTGAAGCTGACCCCATTTGTCGTGGTCGGCTGGTCAGAGGGTGGCCGAACGGCAGTCCATGTCGGTGGCATCGGCAAATCCCTCGTCAGCCATATGATTCTCCTGGCTACGAGCACCCGAGTCGATATGCGCGGTGATATGGCCTTCAAGGGCATGCGTAATACGAAGCAATGGCTTGCTTCATCACGGACTCCATATTTGGAGCACTACGATGAGGAGTTTTTCAGTACACAGTGGGCGGCATTGTGTGATGTTGTCGCGGCGTAAGTCTTATTTTCTTTCTAATAACTTTTCAAAATGTAAAATTATCCATTTCCAGAGTCTACAAAGACCTCGGAGGCCGTTTCCCAAGCGACTATGTGCTCTCAAACATCAAAATGCCACTTTTACTTATCAATGGTGGCAATGACCGATTCATTATGGACCCAAAATACATTAAAGAAAAAGCACCCCAAGCTCAGTATGTTTCCCACGGCAAAACACACGAAAATTTATTATTACTTTTTACCTTTGCAGGCTCGAAATTCACACCCAAGGCGGTCACGACCTTCACATCAAATATCCAAAATGGTTTTCCCTCAAGGTGTGCACATTCGTAAAACAAAATCCACCCAAGAAATGAATAACCATAATTTGTTCACCTCCAAATTACAGCTTTATTGCGCCCCTTTTTTCCATGTATTGAGTTCTGATAGAATGAATGTTGGTTTTGTTTTTTATAAAAATAAGGTCCTTGGAACGTGTGTAAATTGTACAGTAGATTCTTATGATTAGCGGTTACCATTGTAAACCGTTATTTTGGGTTTTAGCATTGTTTTTACTGCTGGTTTTATGGTTTTTACGTATTTACAAAGCAACACGTAATCCGGGAAAATTAAGTTAGATGTTTTGTGTTTTTTATGGATTTCTGTCACCTTTAAACAAATTTATTTCCTTAACGGTACTTTTATTAAGCAAGCAATGCACAAGCCCCGTTACCCCCAAGAACTATTTCAAGCACAAGTTTGTCACACCTTTTTTTTCAATTTCCCGGCAAAAACAGAAATGCCGTGGGCTTTCTCGAAAAAAGCAATCCACTTTCTTAACGCGATGAAATAAGCAATGCCAACATTTACCAATGGCCGAGCGAGCGAGACGGCATTGAAACTTCGAGTACAGAAAAGTTTCATAGGTACTCCTTTTCCCGCAATTATCGATAATGTACTCACTTCACTTCAGTGCGCGACAAAATTGACTTCCTTTAAGTTTATATCCGTTTTTAGAGAGTATAAGTGTAATAAACACAGTTTCAACATGACACCGCCTACTTCTAATAAGCCAAAACGACCTATTCGAGCCAACACATTAGGGTCATCATCACGGTTTAGGTTTGTCCGAGGCGACAGTGATGATAGCCGTCGGACATCCCAGTCGTCGATGCTAACGACAAATAGTGATTCTAGTGTGGAATTACGGAATGAAAGTGAGATTTCTGAGATTTCTGAACCCTTCAAGTTTAATTATTGAACTTTTGGAGTTTGTGTGTTTGAAACCGTTGAAAAAAAGCTTTTCGCGCATTGCATGAGCTTCCAAAAACCGAAACACCCAAAGTACATCGCGCTCGTTACCTTTTTTTAAACCCAATCTCACAACCTCAAAATACGTCCAAGCAACCCTTGACAGCATTATCCCATAAATAAGATTTACTCCCAGGTGACGTAAATGTAGTCATGTTGTAAATGTGCCGGTGGCCGGTGTGGCGTCGATAAGCTCTAAGTTCTTAAGAGCTCTCGAGGTTAACCAATCTCATTAGAACTTTGTGTTTGGCACGACGCAGCTAACACCCTTAATTTTATTTTCTTTCCCTATAATTGGGACTTTAAAGTGTGAGTGTGACTGGTTCTGGGTTGCAGGCAGTGACTACTCGAATATACTACCTTTTTCACTTCCCTTCCGGCATAGCTCACTCATTTCGAGGCACATGAGTATTTCAAGTATTGACGGCCGAGGTAATAGTGGCGATTCGACCAATGAAAATGGGAGCTTTTATATGCGGCGATCGAGGTGGGTTTTTGGATAGGATTTTGAAATTTTGTAAAATTTGTGTTTTAGCTCGAGAAACTCAACAACATACAGCGTTAGCAGCACTATAGTGGACTCTAACCACATTCATATAAGCTTGTTAAAACGAGATAGCGTTGCTTCGGATGGGAGTTTTCCACTGGGTGAAGTGAGGGTTGTTGAAGGGTCAAGTGAGTTTACACGTAATTTCTGACTCTTTTCAAATTTGTTTATAGGTAGCGAAGCAGTAACCCCAAAACCACCTGATGAAAGCCCTGAAGCCGAAACCGAAGAACAAGAAAAAGCACGCCTCGAAGCCGAGCGAAAAGCCACCGAAGCCGCTATCGCAGCGACTGCCCTTTGGCATAAAAATTTATATATTGGACAATCCGTTTTTAAAATCAATGACTTTGTCTTTTGTGGCGGCAGTGACGAAGCCTACAATAACAGCCTTCTCTGCCGGCTCGACATAACCTTCCTCATCGATGTCAACGCGTCAGACAAACTCGATGCCATTCGTATGCGGACCGAAGTCCCATGCGCGTGTGGACAGATTATCCCCCATTCTAGAACCACCCTTCAAATCAGACTCCCCGACGACTCCTACGACCTGATGCTCCCACCACGAACCGCCCATAATCGACGTTTCCAAGGCCGTGACGCCACAGTGGCACTGGTTCAGCCGACTAAAAGTGTCGTGGGAATCGACGACGAAACCGACATCAATGTTTACTTCGAGGAAGCTGTGGCATGCATTGAACGTGCCAAACAAGCCAAAAAATGCGTGTTGATTCATTCAGCACGATGTCGAAACCGGGCTCCCGCCTTCGCTGCGGCATACTTAATGTACTCAGAAAACTTGACACGGTTACAGGCCGTCGCCAAGATTCAGCAGTACTTTAAGGACATTACGGTAAGTTGAACTCGAAATGCCATCTAAACATGTTTGTTTTCATTGATAATTTTTGCAGATGAGTAAGCGCCGCCCCGGCATTGCAATCTCTGATGGCTTTCAACGCGCTTTGGGACGTTGGCAAACTTTTTGTGCCAAAAAGAAAGAAAACCCAAAAGTTAATGATGACATTGACAAGTTGTTCCAAGTCCGTCTGAAGACAAGTTAGCCGTTTTGAACCTGTGAACTTTGAGTTATAACGAATTTAACAGGTGATTATTCTCAACTATTAAAATTACGAAAAAAGTTCTCAAACCACGTTATCAGTGATTTTTGACGTATATTGACTTTTAGCAGGTGTATAATAACTACCATTATGTGTTTACTATTGACTATTGACAACATTGCAATCCCATACTTTCACTAATGTAAACTAGAATCATTCTAACCTTTTTCCCAGCTGTGTATCAATATTTAAATAAAAAATGTTAAACCGCTGTAAAAAGTCATCGATGAAACTTTGCAATTTGTCACGAAGAACACAAAGAACGCAGCTTTTGGAATGGATGGAATGAATGCCTTCGAAAAAGAGGAGCAAAAAACGGACGACCGAGTTGTCGGTTCATTTTTTCTGGCTTCAAACAGATCGTTGGGCGTGTTACTACTCCTCCTGCGCATCACGATTTCGGTTTCTTCGAATGCGAATCCCAGGAGGCGCCATCGCCCGAAGAATCGCTTTGTTTCTAACGCGGGGGCAGCAACAGCAGGAGAAGACGGGAAAAAAATGACTCTCTCCAGCCTAGACTCTCGGATGCCGTTGAAGATTTTTTGGATGTCGTCCCGCTGCGTGTTGTCTGAGTTCAGTTGATGCCATCCGGACTTGAAAATGTCGTGTCGCGAAGGAGTCGAGTGAAGGGTGAATGTAAACCCAAGGCTGTAGGGGTTCTTTGTTAGGGCCAGCAAGTTCTAGAGGGGAAGTGATTAGCCTCGTTTTGGAACGGGTAACGTGGTTTACATGTTTTTGAAGGTCTACGATTTCGCGTGTTCTCGTGGATTGCTAAAAAAGTATAAATTCATGAAAGTTCAGTCATTTTTCAGTTCCGTTTCAGTGACTATGTTTAAACTGGCTGAATACATAGTCATTTTTGTCTGGTTTAACACTATTGTGGTGACTTTTGGCACTGGCGGCGTCCGTCAGCGAAATAGCAGTGTTCCTATTCGAACTCTGATTCAACGATCTCGCTTATCCCATAAACTGGCCCTCAAGAACAGCACAAAAAACGCACTTGATGATGAAGATTTTGAGTGTGAAGTGTGTGATCCAGGTGTGTGCTTCAGTAGGCTGAAGTCCTTCCATCTCGACTTATACTGCGCTAAATTCGTTGATGAACGTGAGTTTGACCTACTTTTGATTTACATTCATACAGTATACCTGTTCAGAATATGATAATGACACCTGTCTGGACATCCATGACCTCGAGGACCGCGTCTCCAACCACACACTTCTGCTCGAGCCAGAAAACTGTGAATCCAATGAAACATCCGAATTTTGTTGGTGTTTAGCATTCCGCCAATCACCTGTTGACCTACTCAAATTCAATTCACGCATGTGGCGAATCCAATCTGCCATCCAGGAAAAGCGCCTTGAATCCATGAATGCCGAAATGTCGTCGCGTGCTTCTAGGTTCACATTTCGAGGATCATCGTTAATCTTTTTGGCATCTTGTCGCTTCTTTGTTTCATCATACATGCCTTTTCGGAGCTTCTTAACATTAGCCTTTTTATGGCATACTCAGTGGTAGCCCCCCTCCTCGTGGGTCCCACGTTATCTGTCAATCAGACAACGAGTCTCCTGGGGGCATATGGCTCCATATTTTTTTCGACCTCATCACAGACATCGAAACTCTATCATCATGCCATGGCTTATTTCAATCTCGGAAAGCTGATGTAAAAACCAGAGGCTTTATATAGGCCTGATTGGAGACTGACGCTTTGGACCAACTTCATGGGCCGTCATCGGATGCGGACAAAAAAAGAGAGAGGAGAAAGCCAGAAGGCGCCAATCTCCGGATGGACTGGGGCGGCCCCCCACCAAATCTGGTTGACATCTTTGAGGCCACAAATGACGCCAAAATAGATTGTTAGGGGCAACTCTCTTTTTCGCTCATCTATCTGTCCACACAGCTCTGGTTGCTGGGCCTATTTAGTTTGGTGGTGGGAAGCCGGCATCGCTTGTTGGTTTGTTGTCGCCTGACGAAATTTGAGGCAATCATCAGAAGTCAGAGTAGAGTCGCAGGTTCATTTCGTGTGTGAGTTTTTTTTATAGCGTTGATTTACTGTTTCAGTGACACGTTAATTTCAATAAAACGTGCTTTCAGTTACTTCAACACTGCCACAATGAAACTAAATGACCGTATCCGATCACTGCTGACTCGCGAAGATGCCGAAACTGCCTTGAAGATCCGTAAGATCGGGCCTTTTGTGTTGTTTGCAACGTTGATTGCGTTTATCCTGTTCGGAGCCGCGAGTTTCTGGCACCTGGAGAACTATGAAGGTGCCCGAGCCTTTCGGCAGTACTATCTCAAGTTGGCAGTTGATCGGTATGTTTTGATTGCTTTAACTTGTGAAAACAAACTGTTTCACGTTTTCAGCCGTCAATTTGCGCGTGAAACATCTCAACGCATCTTCAATGACACGAAAAACCTCTTTGTCATTATGGATATTGAGCAGTCCAATCGTGTTCAGGTTAGTTTTTGGCATGGGAAGGGGCAAAACGAAAGTTCAGTCTTTGTACTTGTATAAATAAAACTCGAATTGTATCGGAATCCGGCCTTTAGAGCCCCCAACAATCTGTTGCAAGTTGCAACATCTTGTTTCAAAGTTATGTGACTCGGTTCCGGTCGTACTCGCTGACCCAACCGACGACACAAAAGGAAACATCGGAACGGCAATTTTTGTTGCCGGCTAACATTAGCAACTAGCGGGGACGGACAAAAGGACAATCGAATAGTAAATTAGCAAAGGATTTGATAGTTGCCAGCTTGCTGGGGCAAATCTTTAGTAACATCATTCTTTTTTGGTTGCCTTGCTATGCTCGAGGCGGGGAATGCAGTTTCTTTGAACGAGGGCAAAATTCTTGGTTCTACAGTACTATATCGGAGTCATAAAATAACTATTGGCAAAAGTCATTTTTGGCGGGAGAAAAACACAAGTGTATGTGTGCAAGTATAGAACTGATTCAAATTCGCAAAAAAGTCTAAAAACACCTCCTCAAATTTGCTTTTTACAGGCCCAATTAGTCAACTCCCTTCGCGAATATGAACGCCACCTCGATCTCCCACGACCAGCAAAAAGTGATTGGGAATTTGCTTCGTGTTTGAGCTATGCCTGGGGCCTTGTTACCACGCTTGGACATTCAAAGATAACACCACGAACGGCACATGGTGAAGTTTTTGCATTCTTTTTCTCGCTTGTTGGAGTGCCATTGTTCATCATTACAATAGCGGCATTGGCCCATGGAGGTTACTCATTGCTAAAGGTATGGTTTTACACACATAACATTTCATAAAAGTTAAAAACTGCAGGCCAAATGCCGAAAACCAAAGCATCTCTACGCTTTATTCGGTGGTGCCATCGCTGTCTATCTCCTCTTGCTGTTTGGATATATCATCTTCCTCTACGATGCTGGCATCGTTGAAACCTTCGGGGACGGTATTTTCCTTATCGCATTGACGGCTTTGACCATTCATGTAAGTTTTGTAATCCTGTTTCAAGCCAAAGTTGAGAACTGACTCCATTTCAGACGGCCTCCTACACCAATCTCAGTGACTATGACAAAATTCTCACCTTGTTCATCATCAGTTTGTCCTTTATCATCGGTACAATTGTTTTCTTTGCCGGACGTAACATCTGGAAACATCATATCGCAACCGCGGCCAATGATAAGCCCGAGCAACCCGTCATTCCGTCTGAGCCTCAACGCTTCCAGGTTGTCGTGGATCAGTCTGGCGAAACGAAGCTACAAACGGCTACATCGGAATGAATAAGCCGAGCCGATATGACGCCACTCTATCAAATCCCGATCCGATAAAAATCAAATCAATTTCCGCTTTTTCACATTCACTTTTTCCTTTGCTTTACTAAGTTTGACCAGTTGTTCCAGTGCTATCAAAGAACATCCAGACATTTTCCCCCGATCCAATGAGCTTTTCTAATCAACATTTCGCTATCATTTCATAACGAACTTTTATGCAATACAATAACAAGTGGAAACCAAACGAGACGACATAATGGACATTACTTAATCCAGATAAGCTAAATGCAGCAAATCCATCAAAATAATATCAGAGATACTTATGTTGGTAATACACATAAAATAATTTAAGATAATAACTTTCTCCGTAATAGAGATAAACGAAAACGTTAAAGCGGTTTCCAAAAAAATGAGAAAGAAGAAAACAACGGAGAAACACTGATAATTAAAGATCGCTGTGGTAGCAAAACACGTGCGCCTTTCCATAGGAACGAGATTGCGTGTTTACTAGTTTTAACGAAAGAGGGAAACAAAGAACCATGAAGGAAAAAATGGACGCGAGAGCATTAGAAAGGGGCAAGATACCGCCAGGTGGATTGAAGTTGAAGCCTTTTTGGACCCAATCTTATGCGCTTTACTCGACGGTCACGGCCGCATCGGCGTCTTCCGTGGTGGCATCACCCTCGGCAGCTTTGAGCTTCTTGGAGGCAACGGAGTCATCGGCCTCGGCAGCGCGCTTGACGCCCTGAAAGGGAAAGATATGAATCAGCGGGGAAAACGGAAAAAGCAAACAAACAAACCTTAGCTTCGCCGTTGGTGGCAGTAGTGACGGAAGCATCTTCAGTGGTCTCGTTGCCGTTTTCGTTGTGCTCACCGTTTTGCGCTTCGTCGGCTTCTTCCTCAGCGGCAGCCGGATCAGCTTCGGCATCGGCTTCGACTTCGGGAGCCGGCTCATCACCCTCGGCGACAGGCTTTTCCTTCTCCTCTGAGGCGGAAGCATCGACGGCTGGCTCCTCGGTGGCAGCCTCACCATCGGCAACAACGGCAGCCTCGGGGGCAGTCGTTTCGGCCTCGGCACCGGTGACAGCCTCAGGCTCGGCCGGCTTCTCGACCTTCTCGGTGGCGGCGGCAGCCTCAACGTTTGCGACGACGGTGGCGGCGGCTTCGGCGGACATTGTTGGTGATGGAGAGGGGAATTAGCCGGTCTGCAAAAAAGTAATTCGATAATTAAGTATGTATGCAACACACATTTCGCACGACAAAACAATAAGTTGGGGGGGTAACTTTTTTACAGCGATCAAATGTTTGTAAACGATGATCAAATTTTGCGCAACAGGGCGGAGTTGAAAGTTTATGTAAAACGGTTTCGTTGCAAAAAGGGGAAATAGCAATAGGAAATACCACACCACAGCCGACTGACATAATAGAGATGATACAACAAGACCCAACAATGAACTCAACATCAAGATTCTCCCTCAAAAAATGACTCGTCAAGCATTGCGCGCCGGAAAGGTAGTGCTAGGCGGCTAGTCAAAAAGAGCCCTCAGCTATTCGCCGAGTTTGGCTGAGCTGCCCCTCTCGGCTGTCTCTTTGAGGGAGAAAAAGGAGGGAAGCAAAGAAGAAGGGAGAAAACCAAGCCGAGTTGGCTTGGATGGATGGCTGGCAGGTCGGTCGACGAAGAGAGACACGCACGTCGAGGGGAAGCGAAGGGAAGTAAGCTACAAACACGCAGGGACGGAAGGCGGAGCCCGTAGTGGTTGGGCCGGGTGGTGGCATGCGCCCGGACCAGCCTGCGGGCGAGAAGCGAAAGGGCAGCTGGCCGGCCGGCGGCCGTTTACTCGGGCAGTGTAGCGTGGCTGGCAGTAACCGACCGTGGAGCGGACATAGGAGGCTCCACAGGCCCTTGCTTCGGATGTAAAAATGAACGTGCGCAGGGCGGAGATGATGGCTGCGGCAGACGTCAGCCATCTGGACAGTTTTTATAGCGTGGGCGCGCGAAAACGCGGGGATGATGCGTAAGCCACCATAAAAGTAGCCAAATATTCAAGATTATATATATCATAATCCGTTTGGTACAGCATGGCAGGCATGTAGTGTTGACAAGCATATGTGAAAGCAAATTCCGAAAATCATAAAATACAAACAAGTGATGGCGCTCTACGCGAAAAGAAAACACATAAAAACGGAGCCAGGTGTAACACCGACATTTGTTGCTCGGAAGAAACTGAATCAAGCGGGAAAACGTTGGCCTAAAAATATAAAATGCTGCAAAGATGCAAGCTTATCGAACAACGGCATGATTGAATTGAATGAAAACAATTTCCCGCGAGATTTCAGATATAAAAACAGCGAAAAACAAACGCAATCGCCAGCGGCGGCTGGTCGCCCCTCTGACCCGCCTATCCGAAACCGCAGTCGCCGCCAAAAAATGAAATCGAGCAAAGGGGAAAGCAAAGCAACAGGCTGGCATGCCTGACGAGGTTTCATGGAGAGTGAGAGAAAAAAACGAAATGAAGACAGCGTTCCGAGGTCAAACCTCGCGCGCTGGTTGCAGCGAAGAGCGCCCAAGGCCGGATGACACCGGACCGTCGAAGGCGAAGAAGGCGCAACCACGTAAAAAAAAGGAGAAAGAGCGCGAAGTAAGAAAATCCTAAAAGGCAGCGCGGCGCGAGCTAGCGGCGAAGGAAACGACGGACCAGAGAGCTGTGTGCGCGAACTGACACCGCGCGACGCGAGCTCAGTGAGCGACAGTATCATATCCAGCTTAGTGCGCGCCAGCAGGACATTCCGCATGGGACCGCTAAAGGAATAAAAAAAACACAACAACAGATTAAATTTAATTTCGAAGAACAAAATTGCGTGCTAATCGCCGACCTGCAGCAACGCTCATCCGTTCATCCGACAAATCACACGGATCTATTTTTCCTTTCCGCCGAGAGATTTATCAACGCCTTGGGCGGTTCTTTCTTTCCCTGGTTTTTTACAAAGCTAACCGACAACAGCGGTGCGTATGTACATCACATCACATATCATGTGTCCCGTTCCGTTTGTCCCCTTCATCCAACAACGTTTTCAGAAAGTCAATTTATTCGCTTCCAATAAAATTAATTAAGTGCAAAAACAAACGTCAAAAACGTGAATAAAAAGTCCATTGGAACTCACCTAACGATAAGCCGGCTTGAGTCACTCCCTTCGATGGAGATGGAGCGTGAGTAGTGATAGTGTGGTGTAGAGAACGAACGAGAAAGGAGAAACGTATGGAAAGGGTCCTGGTTGTTTCGGTTATCAGGCAGGGCTGGAGGGACTGGTTGATAGGCCGAAGCGCGGTGCTAAACAACTATTCCCCGGACACAAACACCCCTCGTTTAAATAAGTTGATAAAAAAAAAGGAAACACAACCACATTGTTTTACCAGGTCGGTCTGCGGCTCTCGCTGGGACGGACTCGAATCGTAAAGGGTAATGATCATGTGTGCGTGGGCTTATCGTATCGGTATTGTGTCTCGAATTGGTGGGAAGAATTCGAATGGATTGGACACGTGACCAGGTCTTCAAAAAAAGTACATTAAAAACAACAAATTTGTAAGCAAAGACAATAACAATTGCTGAGAAAACACAAGAAATAGCATCGGCAATTACAATAAAAAAGGTAGTGGATAAATATTATAAACAGTCACAAAATGTGAGAACAATTGTATTAATAAAAGTAATAATGTAAAATGGAGAAGATTTTTTTTCAAATTGACGAATCCACTTACATGTCGGACTTCATTTGTGACATGGAAAGTTGGATGACGCTTAATCACGGTCAGAACCGCTTGGGCTGCCGCTGCGAGAACGATCATCACCGCTACGAGAAGCCGAACGGGAACGTGTCGATGAGCGACTATCCGGAGTTCTGCTGCGGGTACGAGAGCGAGAACGGTCATCCCGATCGGCAGGTGAAGCCGAACGAGAACGCGGAGACTTGGAACGAGTCTTTGACTTCGTCTTGCTCTTGGCACCGTTGTTATTGGCAACGTCCGGAGTAACGCTGCGCTTGTCGGCCGGAGAAACACTGCGATCACGTGGCTCAGGAGACAGAGATTTGCGGTCATCCGGAGAAACAGAACGTTTCTTATCTACAATAGAGTTAGAACGCGATCGACGACGGTCCTCACCAGCTGGAGATGCAGATCGATCACGACGAACGGGAGAAGCACTGCGACGGCGTTCAGGAGTGGCGGAACGATCACGGCTCGGGGAACGGGAATCACGACGATCACGTTTGACCTTCTTTTCCGGAACAGGAGATTCTGATTCGCTACGGCGTCGGCGACGTTTTTCGGGAGAGCGTGATGGGGAACGGCTATCACGGGAGTAGCTACGGCGCCGACGTCCACGACGCTCATAAGGCGAACGGGATCGCGAACGCGGGCTGCGGGAACGACGACGGCGAGAACGCCATGGACGGCCCTTGGCAATTTCGACAATGACTCTGAAAATGATGACATAAGCAACGTGGAAAGTGAAAAAATGAAGTGAACTCACCGATCACCAAGAATGCTCTTGCCATTCAAATCATCGACAGCGTCTTCAGCATCACGACGGCTATCAAGCTCAACGAAGCAGTAACCATTCTTCATCAGGACATCACGAACGGGGCCATAGCCTTTGAAAAAGCTTTCGACATCGCGTTCGCGAGCGCGGTAGGGAAGACGACCAACGTAGACGCGGGCCATAGCTGAAAATCAAATATATAATATAAAAAGGGGTATTTCCGATCAAAAACAACGCAATATCCACGACAACAACGATAGAGACGGTTCTGGAAGCATTGGTTTGGTTATGACTGAAGGAGAAGCAGAATGGAATGAAGAAAGCAGCAAAAACGGCGGGGTACGACGCAAGGGAGGGGCACCACACAACGCGCGCGGACTTGACAGCGGGACGAACGCGACCAACCTCGCTTTTCTTCCCGAGAACACAGCCTACGGTATGGCGGGCTGTTTCAAAATGTATGTGTGCGTACCGCGCTTGCTTGGCCTTGCTGACGATGATGTGCGGAAATCCCGCTTTAGCTAGCTTACAAAATATCCGTTTTTCCCTCCGGTGGTTTGAGCCGCTTTAGGAGGACACTTTACGTGTCTGATACACCTCAGAGGGGTAATTTTTATAGATTATCGAAGGGATTTTACGAATCTTCTCAAGTCATCTCATTTCGCGATTTCATTATATATATTTTACTCCAACCACAATTATAATAATACTCGTTACAGCCCCAAGATGAAGCTCGTCCGCTTTTTGATGAAGTTGACCCGCGAGTCTGTCACGATTGAGCTCAAGAATGGAACCCAAGTTCAAGGAACAATCCTCGGCGTTGATGTTGCCATGAACATGCATTTGCGACTGGTCAAGATGACCGTCAAAGGCCGTGATCAGATCGCTTTAGATGCGTTATCAATTCGAGGTGAGTTCTACTTGAAAATTTTATATAACATTACTCTCAACATATTGTTTTACGCCTTTACAAAATGTTGCTTTTCAGGCAACAACATTCGATACATTATTCTTCCCGATGCACTTGGTCTCGATCAACTTCTAGTCGACGACGAGCCCAAGAAGAAGGCGACTCGCGGCCGGTTTGGTGGACGCGGCCGTGGCGGTATCCGAGGACGTGGACGAGGCCGAGGAATTCGCGGTGGTCGTGGTGGCGGTCGCGGACGCTAATGAATACGTCCGAGACGGGTATCTTTGCTGTTTCTCTTCGTTGTTGGATCTCACTGCGTCACCTCGACTATGCCGCTTGTGGCAACCAGTGGTTTTTTGTTCTATGTTTATCAGCCATGCTCACGAACGATTGTCGACTGAGGAAGGTGTTAAATTTAATTTATGTTCTGCCCATTTTGAAAATAATGTTAAAGTTTCTAGTGGCTGGTTTAATGTTTTATGTAAACGGTTTCATAATTATAAAAAAGAACTATAAGGATTAGAGATAACAAAACGAGGTAAAACTTATTATTATTTAAGTTGAGATAGTAGGGTCATCGGGAGTGTTGACAGATGAGGTATGGACCGGGTCGGAATTGTAGTCTGGGCTGGCTGGGGCATCTTGAGCTTCATGATGGTCATCGGGCGGAGAGCCAGAGGGAGTATGAGGATGCGGAGTGCGCTCCTTGGAATTGTTGTTGACGGAATGAGTTGAAGCACTTCGAGTACGGGAACGCGACTGTTCGGCACGAGGGGCCACGGATGCCGACCGGCTACGACGTTCGAGGTCTTCGAGAGCAACCGAATGGGATCGACTGCGACGATGGTCCTTCGGAGACTTTGTTACCGACCGATCACGGCTACCGTCCTTCGGTGACTTCGTTAGCGACCGTTCACGGCTGTGAGACTTGGAAGAAGCAGGAGATCTGTCACGGGAATCACGCCGAGAACGACGATCGCGAGAGGCTGACCGATCCGAGCGAGAACCATCACGACGGGAGCTGCGGACTGGCGAACGGCTTGTCCGACGGCTGCTCACACGCAAGGGACTGCGACTGTAGCTTCGACGACGCCGGCTGTAGCTACGATCCGGAGAACGGGTACGTCGACGAGGCGAATCGAATCGATCTCTGTCTCGACGTCCAGGGAAGTAGGGGCGATCTTTGGCAAATTCAACGATAATCCTGCAAATTCGATATAGAAAACCACCTCGAAAATATCAACAAAAAAAACCAACCTATCACCCATGAAGTAAGTCTTGTGAAGCCGATCAATGGCATCCTCTGCAGCTCGAGTCGACTCTAATTCAACAAAGGCGTAACCATTCTTGACGAGTATCTCTCTAATGTGGCCGCACGAGCGGAAGAGATCTTCCAAGTCTCGTCCACGGACCCGATAGTTCAGACGACCGACGTAGAGGCGCGGAGCCATTGGGCCTAAAATTATAAAGTTTGGAAGCGCCAAGAAAGCAACAAGTCCGAACCACAGCGCGATGGGGGTTAAGTTTCGGAGAATGAAAATGACTGAAAATTGGCGTTGAGAAGGTTGAGAAAGAGGTAAATTTGCATAGAAGAAAGTGCGCGCAATTTTGCAAGTGGCTGGTTATTCAAAATTTGGACACGTCACATCACGAAGTCGGTGTACTTATCACGAGACAAGACTGTCTGGCAGATGACCAGAATCTTGGAAGATTCGGTGAAGATAACCGATAGGTTTAGCCGGGGTTCTTCAGTCCACCCGAAATCACTAACTCGAGCGCATTTCCTTGATTCAAGCGTGGTAAGACACTCCGTGCTTCGGCCAGGGATTGCCAATGGCGATGCGAGTTTGAAGTTGTGCTAGCTGGGTGGTTTTTAGTTGTGTTTTCTCGTGAGCGTGTCGAACCTTCTTCGCGGCATTCTGTTCTCCACGCTAACCATCGTCATCCCTTTCCAGAGCCTTCTTCCCGGGTCATTGGCCGTCTTTACTAATCTGGGGTCGACTGCATACTAGTATAAGTAAGCATTATCTTTCTATTCTTGTATCACCCAAAACTCATTTTGCAGATGCCAACAAAGCCTCGTGTTTATTTTGGCAAGCTTCCCTCTGATACCGCTACTCATGACATTAGAGAACTCATCGATGGCTGTGGACCTATCCGCGATTTGGCTGCCCATGGAACCTATGCTTTTGTTGAATTTGAAAGTATGAGCGATGCTGAATATGCGGTTACACGGCTCAATGGCGTACATTTTAATGGTAGAAAGTGAGTTTTTTACAACATCTCTGTGATTATCCGACGCTTGTTTCTTTGATTACGTTTCAATTTTTATATATTTTTTAGAATCATTGTTGAATTTGCAAGAAACGGAACCCGCACTCGATCCCCATTTCGACGGCGCTCCCCTTCGCCCTCCTATTATTCCAGACGACGAAGCCGATCCCGAAGCCCTCGCTTTCGCTCACGGTACCGACGCCGTTCACCGTCGCGATCACGTTCGCCGATCCCCCGTAGATACCGTCCTGCTCGATCACCCTCACCACCGCCACCACCACGGATTTCCACAGTTCGTGAGAGAAAAGTTTCCCTCGGCAGTCTCGAAGATGGTGAAATTCGAAGCAGTGTATCTTCAACAGCATCAGAGATTGCTGCCAATGTTCGGAACTTGGAAAAACGTTCAAAAAGCTCCGATGCCAGTCGGTCTGCTCGTTCCAGAGCATCTGGAGGCAGGCCGCTGCCGTCGGCTGTCAATAAGGATCGTCAGCAGAAGGATGAGTTATTGTCGGTGCCATCAGCGACTTCCCTGGTATCCCCGAAACATACATCTCCGTCTGATAATGGGGATCGAACTCCACCGGCTTCTGTGAAAGCGTCTCCGCACGAATCGGCATCAAGCGGTTCTGAGGATAAGATTGAAGCACCACGTCATGCTAGGAATGAGAGTGTTTGCAGTAACTACGGTAGTGATAATACGGCTATCGAGTTATTACATGAATATCCTATTGGGGTAAGTTTTTTTGCATTCTCAGTGTTTAGGATCATGAAACCTCTTTAGGAAATGCCTGGAAGTTGTTGTAAAACTGCATCTCCGTTCCCGCAAGTCAAGCATGAAAACAATGGGACAGCAACAAACGGTCCGCTAGCCGCTGTACCATCGGATGTCATTTCATCAAAGCTTCCAACCTCCAACGAAAATTCGGCTTCAAAACATTCCGCAAAACCTGCCTACAGTTTGATCCAAGATTTGGAGTTATCCGATTCGGACAGTGATGCCGATGCCTCCGATAAACCGACAACCAGCACTGCTGCCGATCAAATGAAACCACCCTTAGTTGCTGCATCCAACCCGGAACACGTGGTTAATGTTGACAAATCCGACAAACCCATCTCCGATGGCAGCGAATCCGACAGTTCCAGCTCCACGTCCTCGTCATCTTCCTCCTCAAGTTCTAGTTCCGAAACTCATGACAGTGATTTTGATTAGAGTGAACTCGTTGATTCATCAATCCACACGTGTATTTGTGGCATAATTGCCTTAATCGTCTATCCATACCATTTGCAATTGATTTCGTTATATAGTTTTGTATTGTTTTGGCTCAAAGTTTGTTTTTCCCAATGTTACAGTCCGATAAAGTTTCTCTTCCAAAGTGTTGATCCCGTGAACATATCTAATGGCCAAAGTCCTGGCTGATTCCCCCATCCATCCCAGTCAAACTCCATACACCCCTAACACGCGTAAAATCGTTAAAAAATTAGGCGTGGTGGCTCTCCTCTTTTTTTCGATTACGATTACAGCAACAAATAAGATGCAATTGCACGCAACCTCATTCCGATGCGATTTGTGGACCGACTAGGAAGTAGGTGGCGATTTCGCCCAGCCACGAGTTGGTCTTTCGTTGGTCATACTGTAGGGGCTCGTCTGATAAAGCATGACTGTGACTAACTGAACTCTTTTTTCAAATAGGAACTTTTTTGCCGGATTACTCAGATTGAAATTCCAACAATAATTCTTCCACCATCAGCCGCCAAGTCAAATGGTATCAAAATGCCTCAGGGAATTAACAACGTTCGCCTCGAACCACCAAAAACTGCCATCTGATTAGTGTTGGTTTGTTCTTCTCGGTGATTCTCCTTTCTTCTGTGTATTCGATTCGACGATACAATTTAGTTTAGTAGATAGATTTAAGAGGGAGGCAAACCACACCCAAAATAATGTGGAATACACTTTTTTAGTCGCGTGTCTACCCGACTGATCGCAGTCCATCCACTTTTTCGATTGAAAATCTTCTTTGTTTTGGCTACTGACACGGTACTACTTATGGTATCCAAACTACGGGAGGGCAAAGAACTCTGTGCTCTTGACGGTCAGGTCCGTAAATTCGAATTGTGACGTCGCGAGTCGCACCATTCGTCGCCACTCACTACACGGAGTTAATTACAGACATATGCGGGGTTTTTGTTTGTGGGGAGAAGATGCTATGGAAGGGATTGAGATTGTTTGTGGCATCTTTCAGGTGAATGCTAACATTTTCCCTGTTTCGGGTATCGTCATGGAATCAGTTGTACCGTAATCTTATAAAACAGTTGTGATTGCGATTCTTCGCTCAAACATTGGTTTCAGGGCACACTGACTTTCACTAAGTGCCATGATTGTACGACTTTCGAAAGGCAAAAAATCCCCAAAGCAGTCTCAGATACCACAATGTCTGCTTTTTCAGCCTTTCTAAAACCCCCAACCTGATGAGGATACCCCTCTGATGACGCTTCTGTCATTGTCATGAGGTCCCTCGATCACATCCTATTGAAAAAAGTCACGTTTCTCTCTCTTTTTTTTACCCGTTCAAATCTGTGGAATGTGTCTTTCGAAAAAAAGTTGCACCATTTTTAATACATGCATACATACATGTGAATGTGACTCACTTTTCACTAACCGCATGCCAAATCGCCCCATGCTTCCTTCGCCTGTGTGATAGACTTGGAACTTTGTGTCTATGAAGCAGGTTTTGATCACTCCATTCGATTAGCCGTCCGAACGAACGTTGATCATTGGTGTGGCACGGAAAAAAGGGCTGCTCGCTGCAGGATATTAAGTAAAACTTCCTCATTTTGGGGTTCTGCACAGCTGCAGACAGATAGGCGTCTTCGTAATGGACTTAAAAGTTTCATAGATCCTTATCACCTGTAATCGTAAGTGCAGATGGTTGATTTCTCGAGCTTTCGATCAAATGTCAATCGTCTGGCGTGACAAACGTTAACATTAGAGCCACCCCTCAAACATGGTGAAGCTCCCTTCTGTCTGCATTGTTGAAATTTAGGTACACCAGGAACCGCAGAAATTGACTGCATTTTTCAGAGGACACGTCGCACCCAAATGAACACTGATAGACATGTCTTACAACTGATGACACTCTTGATCACATCTAAGTTTCAACAATCTCAAATCAACAAAAACCAAGCATTAAAAATCCTTTCTGCTGTTTGAAAACTTTACACATTCCGTAAATTTAAAATCTCCCCGCTTTCCTGCGTAAAAATAAACATTACATGTTTTATGCTTTTTGTTTTTTCATCGTTCATTTTTGCAAGTGAAACCGAACCCGACTAAACGGCGGTGGTGATCCTTCCGACCCTGTGGCCGATTGTGCCGTTCATTGACGTATTTCCATCGGTTTGACGTCAAATTTTTTACGTTCCTGGATAATTCCAGGAAGCTCTACTTGACCCTGAAATAAACATTGACCCCTCAAATTCCCTGTTTTTTCGAACCTTTATCAAAAAACAACCAAATCTGTTATCTTCTCTCCCAAATTCCAACCCCATAAAAGCTAATTTAAAAACAATCAAAACCCTAAAAATAGCCACCCCCAGCGATCGTTGTGCTTTTGGTATTGCTTTGCTGCTTTTTTAAACCCGCAACCCCCTCATGCCCTCAGGCGACGTGCGCAGCTTAGGAATGCATTAAAAAAGTGGTTGTTTTGCCGGTTTTTTTCGGCTTGTGAGTGTTCTCTATCTGTCTATCAATGCACCGAGTGCATTTCCATCGCTTTCAACTGACATGAAATCGCTTACTTGGAGAATCAATCCTTTGTTTACTTGCTACCCTATTGTTTGGTCTTTTACGATCATCAAATTTGATCGAATTAAAAGTGTAAACTGTCACCCATCAAATGGCCAGGAAAAACCCAAAACTGAAGGTGTAAAAATTTTAATGTGTTTTGCAAAGACACTGGGACACTGGAAAAAAGTTAAACAATAGCATGGGTTTTCACGTGAAAAAGGTTAGGTTTGGGTAGTATTCCAATGACTTTTTCAACTTTCGAGTGTGGTAAACATTGCAATTTTGGCGTGGCTTCGGTTTGCACTTTATTAAACTGCTATCTGTTGTCGTCTTTGAAATTGTGGGATGCTTTTGATGGCTGATGCGATGTGTAAAATTCGGGCGTCGCGGAATAAAGTGCAAAGTGAAATCGTGTTTTGGACATGATGAACCACAAATTGCAATGGCTGTATACGATAAACTTGTTCAATGTCCTTTTAGCTATTTATTCGTAATAAACAGTGAAACAGTAAGGTGGGCGCAAAAATGTCAGAGAACCAAGCACCTCCGGGAAATGAACTCCACCTGCACCTGCATGATGATGAATTTTGTTTATTGCACCGACATTTTTCAATAAATGGTGTAAATCTGTAATGTTTGCAACGTTGTAAAATGTAATTCAAACATTATGTGTCTGTCTTCTTAGTAAGCGTTTTTTTCGGATTAGACTGACTTCCGTTAGTGATATCATTCATCAGTCAGACTACAAAAAAGATATTCTTTTGAAATGGGCATAAGGTATCATAGAATGTTGTTTTGGGCTTGTCGGAGGTAAACGTATTTTGTAGTTTTTAGGAGAAAAAAGTGTTTTTGGAAGTTGGACAAAATTAGACATACTTCAGAATCGTATTCATGTATGAATAATGCCACAATTTGCCCGTTCTTTGCTTAGTGGTTTCATGTTACGAACATGCTGGAAGCACGGTAATGGAATTCAGCCAACTTTTAATAATCACGTAGTTGATGGGGGTAGATTGCATCTGTCGTTCGATGACGATACACTGAACCCCTTGAAAGTTACGATGTCGGCCATCAGACCGCTCAAAGATAGGTTTTCACATCAGACAAAGGATATTTTAAGAAACTCCATTCCCATTTTGAGATCTTTTACCCTTTTGGTTTTTTTCTTACCCCTACTGCGAAAATTGGTCTCTCTCCTCACCACACATCACCTATTAGTAACACAGAAACTGATCAATGTTTATATTGCGTTAGGTTTCGGCAGACACCACACCGCGACGATGAGTGAGGGTGTCGTCGTACCACTGCCATCACCACATGGGCATTAGCAATGGTTGAGTATTAGTCACTTTCCATCAGGGCTGATGCCTTGTCATTTTGTCGCAAGCTCGTTTCATCAGCCCAGCTATGCAGGCATGCATCGTCTGACTGGGTGATTCCGATTCGCCATGTTGTTCGGTGAAAAGTGATCTAAATGCGCTTCATTTCTATAAATAGCCCAACTCCCACTACTCCTAACATTCGAGGTTAAATCGAATCATCACAACCCCACTTTGCTGTAGTGATCCCCGAGCTATTTTGTGGGCATCTATCTACATAGGCTTCTTGATTTTAACTTTGATTTGCACACCAATTAACAATCGTTAGCGCACCCCCTACGCGCTTAGGGTCTCTTCTCCCCCTTTACTTCAACGTCTTACCACATTGCCTGTGGCTCTCCCCCACTCCTCGCATCACCAATGCGGTCTTACTGCCCTCCACGGCTCGGGTGTAAATTTAAAGTGACAAGATGATGTACACCCTAAAAATAGTACTTTTGTGTCTATTTTTAGCGAGGGGTACTGGTACTGAACGAAGGAACGATGAACCCATATTGAAAAGGTTGAACGCTGGGGTGAGACGTCATTTGACCCTTGTAATTATGTAAAGAAAGGCATTCCTTGAATTATTTACAATGTGGATATTCGTCAGAATACCTAAAGCTTCATACTGTAGATAAACAACCCAAATTTAGGGTTTTGCGTGTTTTCAAATCGAAACCGCCTAAAAATAAAGAAAAATACGCGTTGTTATCATGTGATCTATGGCAAACAGTGTGTACCTAATTAACTCTTGTCGATATTTATATAAATATGTTGAACGTACTTTATCTGGTTTGGTTTGTAAACAGATTTTTAAAGGTAGCGTTCTTTGGTAGCACTTTTTGGGCCATTGATTGCCGATTTCAACTTGTGGTTGGACAAAACTGCCAGATCGTTGTCAAATTTCAATACGCTGCATCTTTACGTTGTACTTGAAACACGTGGTTGATTGGCCGCTGTCGGAATGGGGAACCGCCAAAGAGCTCGAATTTACGCGTACATTCCGAGCGCAAAACGACTCAAACCTAATATAAATACCATCAAGGGTTGACCATAGGCGCGGCGGCAGTCTATTATCTTTTTTTTTTCAAAAGTTCTAATTACCCTCCCGTGCACGAACGATAAAATCTGTCACCGCGAGTCACCGCGTGTCACCGATCAAAATTTTCAACGGTCTCTGGCTCGCCCTGTGGCGATTAGATTTTAATAAATTTTGAACGGAAGATGTGACTTCCTCGAGGCTATCGATAGACCCCATGGTTGCCAGGATTGGAGTCCGTATCGAGGAGAAAATGCCGTTCAAAGTTAAGAGATCACCCGCGAAATTTGAAATTGCCCTTGGCAAAGCGCCTTGAGCGCCCAAATTTCGTTCTGTCCCGGATTTTTTCTTCTTTAATCAGCTTTGTTTGACCTTTCTGTTGTTTCAAAAAGTTGCTTAGTCAGCCATGGATTAGGATAGGAGCGAAGAAATGGCAAGAATCGGTACAGCGGAGCTGATTTTAACGAATCCAGATTCTTTCGAGTGGTTATCGGAAGGATTGTTCCAGGGACAAAACGTCCACGTAAACAAGCATCAATTTTACCCCTATTCTTGTTTATTTTCCCCGATTTCGTACTTTTTCTACGTTGCCTAGACCACTGCAGACCCATATCAGTGATAAAACGGATCAAATTAAACAGAAATCAGAGAGCGAGTACCAGATCTGGGCGCTCAAGGCGCTTTGCCAAGGGCAATTTTTAAATTTCGCGGGTGATCTCTTAACTTTGGACGGCATTTTCTCGTCAAAGCGGGCTCCAATCCTGGCACCCTTGGGGTCTATCGAAAGCCCCGAGGAAGTCACATCTTCCGTTCAAAATTTATTAAAATCTAGCCGCCACAGAGCGAGCCAGGGATTGCCAAAGTTTTTGATCGGTGACACGCGGTGACTCGCGGTGACAGATTTCATCGTTCGTGCACGGGAGGGTACCGTTTTACACACGTTGGAACTGCCTCTTGCCCTGTTCAAAGGGTTCGGAATGCAAGGCTCTGTACAGTGACATGACGTTAAGGTTGTGTTTTTTCTATACAAAAAACGCTTGTTTTTGTCACAAATTTTGGGCATAAAACGTTTTTGAAGAGGAATGAAATACCAAAAAGGGAGTGGAGAGGACATGGAAGTACAAGCAATTGTTCTTTCTTTGATTTTTAGACTACAATGATTTGACTTTTCACTTCGGCGTACGCTGGGCGGGGGAGCACATCGTGACGTAATAATTCAATTTGACTTGTGATACTACTTTGGTTTCAATGGGTTCTACCGCTGTGATGACAAAGCAAAGTTTTGTAAGGTTTATCGAAAAAAGATTACTGTGGCGTACTGTATTTTGATGGTTACGGTAATTTTGACGATCGGTTTATTGTAATGGTAGAAAAACAGTAAATAAACAACTTATTTGGAAGTTTTGAGTCGATTCTTGACAATTGAAAAAAGCTTCAATAAAATTTGAGAAAATTCTCGATCAAACCCGCAATCATGCCAACATGCCAGATGTTTTTAAATATCATACCTCCAGGTCATTCCCGAAGTCCCGTGTTCCCCGATCACATCAACATATCCCGTTTCAAGTAGTTACAACAAAGCTATTCATAGCTCATCATCAGATCTGTCTACTTCCCTCGTCATATCCTCGGCAATGACGATCATTGTGTCCCCGTTCCCGGAACAGCCTGAGGTCGATTTACGTCAACCCCTGGGTCGAAGAGTTCCGAATACCAGCTAACATTGAAGAAAACGTGTTCTTTTCAAAAGAAAAACCTCAATAACACTACGTCAAAGCGAGTTCGGTTCGGAGGTCCTGTGTTTCATATTGAATTACTCGCATAGTTAGGTATCTTTGTGCATCCATCCATCCATCCATCTTGACACGTGTTATTATTTCATTCAATTTTATTATTATATTCGGATCAAATCAAACCCACAAGTAAGTAAACAAACATGTCGAGATCGTTCGTAATAAATAACAATTCAGTTGGTTTTTAAAAAGTCATAAGTTAACAGTCGATCGAAAGCAAAAACAATATCAGATACTGATTACCGGTAATAACAAAATAATCAAATGCGAAAACGGAAAGTCGGCGAAACATTGAAAAGTGCCGATATACTAGCGTAAGCAAGAAGGGATATGTGAGTCATAGGGACTCGTTTATACAGTAATAGATTTAAAAACTTTAAAAGTTTCTTTGAAGTTGAAGCATGTAAAGCTGGATCGGTGTCGTCGGATTTCGAGAGAGAAGGTTAAAGCTTAGTTCGGCGAGGTGATCCTGATCGTGTTGAATGATGAAATAGCCCTGGGCCGGCCAGTGAAGCTTATAGGGATGATGACGGTTGAATAATGAATACATCTGGGATTGTCAGGCAGGTCGGTCTGAGTCGAAGTCGCCACCAACGAGGGGGCTCGATCGGTCGAAGCTGGCAAGCAAGTTTTGCCATATTTGATAATCTTCGAATAGATACAGATGATGGTAGAATCGAATTCAGTAAAGATCGGCGCACTCGGCATCGTAGATGCCGAAGCGCCATGGGGGAAGGCACGCCATTTCGAATATTTTGGGGGGTCCGAAGTGGCAAATAACAACAAAGAGTTTCAAATTTAGAAGCACGTTGCACTTCTACGGTTGTTGTCAATAGGTTTGTTGGAGGGATAAGGAATATCCTCTCGGTTGAGCAGGCAGATAAGCAGATGGCGATCTGGAGGGTTCAGTTTAGCGCAGTGTTTGCGGTTGTGGCCTGTCGGTGGTCGCTCCTCGATGTTATATACGGTTTTCCCCCATCCATCGTCGACTCCCCCTCGGGGCTGGCTGCAACCCCATTCCTTCGGGCGTGGCGAACAACGAGCACACCGCGTGTGAAAGGGAGGGGCTTCCTTCGAGCAGCCCTTCTAACCAACATCCCCAACGTGGGTGGTTGCGCTTTGCTGTGAGGACTGAGAGGCTTGTTGCGTCATTGCATTGTGGCACAGACGGATAAGATGACGCGGATTGCACCGAGGACAAGCTAACCTCGGTGATGGTTAGCTTCCTTGACCCTAGAATAGCGGAACACAGCGTTCAAGTACATTGTTATGTTTACGAAATACTACTTGGGGTCGCATTCTTGAGCAGGCTTACATCATGAGAGCTGTAAAATGTTGTTTTGACTGCCTCTTGGGAAATGTTACAGTAGTCCAGTTCTCTTGATAAGTGTTTCGAGCTTCAAACTTATCTCAACTACATGGACAAGCCTTTGAAGACAATAGTGACCTCAAGGCAATGCCAAAATTGCAAAACTTCCATCTTGAAATCTAATTTTGCCCCTTGCAGCCACAAACTCATAAACCAAAGCCCACAGTACCCCGTTTTGCTTCCTCCCATTTCAATGAAATTCAAAAAGTGATGAAATTTCACGAAACTTCGCCCAGTCTAGCTACACAACTTTTTCTTGCAACACTGATCAAACTCTTCTGCCAAGTGCATCCCATTTCGTTGAAATTGTCTAACTGCCACTCCAAAGATGATCAGAAACCATTTGCCTTCCAACCTTCTCAATTTTAAAATGAAAATTACACAGCTCATCAACTCCTGCTACCAATTGCAACTTTCGAGACTTTCACATGCCCTGTTATTCATTTTCACTTCACTTTAAACTGCATGAATTTGTTTCAAAAATTTACCAGTTTGCACTTTTTTCATGTGGAAAGTGGAAAGAATTCGCTTGCTTCACTGTTATGGGAGACACCCTTCTGCAGAAAAACGGCGGCCGATCAGATTGACTTCTGCTCATAGCGCTGTAGCCCCAGTAGCGCTTTAAAATGTTGTTTACAACAGCAGCGATCCGCGGCCGAAACCAAAAAGGAATTTTGAGACCCGAAAACGAACCTGAGTTGCGCTCACATTGCCCAAAAAACGAATGCGAACAGAAGGTGTCAGACCGTGATAACAAGCTTGTGCCCTGAGGGCCTTGAAGCGATGGAAGGAGAATCTGCGACTGCGTTCGATTGGATGATGCTTTTTTTCCTCTCTTTTTTGGGGGAGTTGTACGCCACACGTACGCAGACGGTGGAGCCGCTTCTGAACGGGGAAGCAGAGTACAATTGCGTACACTGGGTGAAGCCCGCCAAAACACGACTTGCTTAACTAAGATACTTTCTTTGATTAAACCAGTGCGAGCCGCACCCGTTGATGGAATGATTTTTGGGGTCGTTGTTGTTAGGGGAGAAGCTTACTTACAACGAGGGGGGTATTTTCGCAGAAATGAAAACAAAGAAGCTCAAAAGTGTTCATGTTGCCTCAGTGAATCGTAGTAAACAACTTGAAAGCCATCTAGTCACATTGCTAGCATGACCAACTTCAGGAATGTGTAAACTGATAACCTTATCACCACGCTTTCAACTATCATAAGCTTTAAAACATTCAAAGCACGCATCCAACCTACCAAAAACCATCCAATTAACCACCCCCACAACAACCTACAGTACTCTAACACAATGCCGATCAACATCCTGACGTAGCACCTGTTCTTTGCTCCCGGCGCTTCGGACCGTGTAATCGGACAGTAAGTGACGTTGCAGTCCATCCTCTCAGCCGATCGCCACTCAATTTGAGGCTGATTCGCATGCCACACCCAAGCGCCAATGTGCCTATTCTTAGTCTCTCTTTTGCTTTTCAGTCTGTTTCGCTTCGGAATCTTCGAATCACAGACGCTTTTTTAATCCTCTTTTTTTCCCGTAAGATGCGCGAATGAAATAGAATAAAGGAAGCGAAACACATGAAAAAAACTAAATTTAACCGATGGCTGTCAGTTTAGACTTGAATTTGTTCGGGTTGATAGTTACGTATTGTCTTGACATGCGATTGACCTCTATGGGCTCAGAATGAAGTAACTTTGATCATTTTTGTGTTTGTGTTGTTATCGTTAAGGTCTTCACAATGCGAAAACATTCAATGATGTAAAACTGTGGCATTGTAACTTGTTTTTGTACGACGCATGATTTGGACGAACAATAATAACATATTTCCGTTTGATACTTCCTTTATTCGATGGAATTCATAAGGTAGGGCTCATGGATTCCAATCCACGATAAAATAGCGTATCAAATACTCATAAAAACACGATTCACTACATTCCACGCATTTTTCAAATATTGAGACTCGGAAAATCCTTTTATCGGTCGTTAGGTCGTCGGTCGTTCGCCATTCCGGAGATGATGGTCATAATTAACCAAATATCTGCCTGTAGAATGCGGGATATCCATGGGAACCTACCTTTTTTCGAATAGACATGCGTCAGACTACTCGGCGGACATTCTAGACATATTTGAAAGTCGGTGATCCGTAGCGCATCATCATAAAGATCAGCATGAGTATAATTATAGGAATTTGAGATCTTTGAGTACATTAGAGCTATTTTTAAGGGTGATAATGGGAGCATTGAGTTATGAATCATCTATTGGGCTAATTTAAGGCGTTTTAAGTTCTCGGGTGTGAAAACAGTGAGGCTACGGTAACTGTGTTTAAGATACAGGAGCCGTGACGCTGTATTGTTTGGCAATCTCATTAAACCATGTTTATCACTGATTAGACCTTTCAGACACAAAACCCAGAATACAATCTTTCCTCCAACCCGCTCTGATGACATCACAATGTCCAGTTCAACACCAGCTCGCCCCATTCGCCGAGTATCAGATACCCGGGTCGACCCGCAATTTGTTCTGATATATCAATTGCAGAAAAAAAAACCATCACCACAAACAAACCAAAAAGCCTCCCACGTACCAAAGAACATGTGAACTCCCCGCCATATCGACTATCATTGCAAGTATGCAAACTAATCACATATCGTTCGCCATGCCTGTACCACCGTCGCATTCCATCTTCCCCCTTCCTTGTGTCCACCAAAGCAGTCAATAGATCAATTAAAACTTGTGTATCCAATGATTTGTAACCCGTCGAATGATTGATGATGTTCTGAAATTTGATACATGTCACCTCCGTGTGGTGACGCAGGTAATACGGAAGCAGAAAAAAAGCCTCGGAAGCCTAAACCCCATTGATACACAGCGTTCTGAAAGTGATCGGAGATGGGGCAAAGTGAAAATAGACAGGGGGCTATCCCAAGAAAGCTGATATGTATACGAAGCGGGGGTGCTGTGATGTAATGGAGGATGTTTTAGACATTTGGAATGTTTTTCACCGTGTTTAAAATGAGATGGAAAACATGTGGTGTCTATGGTCATCGGGAACGTCTTGAAATACCTTAGAATGTGATCTTACGACCCTTTGGGTGCATTTGGAACTTGTAAATAGATAAATAACCCAAAATAGATTATCAATCTTTACTGTCTACCACAACGTTTTGGAAGTTTGAGAAACTGAGAAACACATTGGGTAAATACAAAGTTGACGCCCGCGGATGTATCATCGGGTAAACATGATTGCCAATTTGCAAAACGCAGTGGTTGGAAAAGTGGGAAAAGGGTGCTTAGGGATGGGTTAGTCATCCAACATTGTAGGTATTGGTACCCGTTGTAATGCTTTTTAAGTTTTGTCAACTGTCTGGTTGAGTAAGTTTTCGGATGCTGATGCAGAGGACATACCGATTGGATGACTGATTTTCCGTGCAATCATGCCACTGCAAAATGAACCTGTCCATGTCCCCGTTAGCCTTTAAACTTCTCCCAAAAAGTCTAATCACATTCCTTCCAAAAACTAACGACATTGAGGTAATACCTGTCGCTTAATGCAGCACATCTGATGACAACAAAAAAAATACAAACAGTGACCGACCCCACCCAAAAAAGTTTTTAATCGAACCTGAATACATGTGATTTGCGCCCGTTAATCCAATGAGTCTCAAAATATCAGCTGATTCAACTGCACTGTTTGAGGGGTCATCATTTATTACCAATCAAATGACCATACAACCGCCAAAGTACTATTTCATGCTGTAGATCTGGTCGTTTTTGTGCCCTTGCTAGTCGTAGCACTTCCCGTGAGCCTTGTTGCCGGTGTTTCCGTCGTTGCAGGTACTTTTTCGGCTTCGGTACTACCGTATCTCGGAAGATTGAAATTAAACGTATAGTAGTGTTTGCGGGCCTGCAATTCTTGACAGAGTTACAAAAACATAAAACAATTATTTCTATTTCTGAATTATTAAATGAACATTGGCGTCTAGACAGGTGTCAAAAGCATGCACAAGAGGTTACTCAAAAATTGGTTAAAAACAGTTTCCCAGAAGGAAAAGGAACCCAACTTCCGGGGTCACGCCTGCGTTTCTATGATTCACATAAAGTTAAGCATAAAAGTAATGCCGTTTTAACTGTTTTCCGTCATAGCTTAACAAGATCATCTCTTTTTTTAAAAAAGGTGATCAAAGGACACATTCCAGGGCGGCGGAACACATCCTGCAGAAGTTTTCATCACTACTGGTGCACATGTAACCAAAGTTGAAACAAGTGCATGACTTGTGGGAACAGTTGTTCTGCCTTGCAAGATGACAAGTGACAATTATAGCAACGTTGTAAAAATAGAAAAAGTGTGATCAGTGTCGTCGGTATTGATGTCTACAAAAAACAGGTGAAAGAGTTTTTTTCTAGTGACGTCATTTAATTTGTGCCAAAGAGTACTATTTTCGTGCAAGGAAATGACTAGCTTTACTTTTTGTGGAATAAAGATATAAACTTCCACCTAGAAAGTACGTTATAGTGCACTAAGCAGTCCATAAGCGGAATACTATAAACTTTTATGTTGATTACATATTTACATAACGAACTTTTGCCCAAATGCACCCACCTTGTTGCTTATACAGTAATACCACCGGTAATTCGTCGATGTCAACACATAGCCGGCATAGACAACACCACACCCCCAAATTCCCCATAAAATAAGTACCACTAGGATGGACCAATTGAATACTGCCCTCAATTGTGGTGCCAAACATGTCACTTCGGATGAGTATTTTGTTTCATTCAGTCGAACTTCATTGGCTAGTTCCAAAAATGCTCGACTCATGTCGTCGCCAACGGATTCAAACTATGTTTACAGCGTAGGCAGTGGATAAATACAATAAACACAGATTCTTTGCCGTCACAGAGGACCCATAAATAACTTTTGCCAAAAAATCGAAATCAAAGAGGAAACATGTAAAACATACAAATTGGATAGAGATAGAGATGGACGTGCAAATTTTAACGTTGTCCTTTTTTGTGCATTATTCTATTTGTGTTTATCCGAGAAGCGTCCATGAAAACAACAAAGCTAATACCGAAAAAAGGGATCTTCGGATCGCCCCCGGGGAACAAATTTAACGTCACTGGGCTGTAATCCAATTTGAGGATGTCATCCGTGACGCACATTTTGGAAGAAGTGTTTTTTGCCGGGTTTGGTGGAAGGAAGTTCATTGAAAAATGAAATATGCCGATGCATGCGGGGGGCCAATGAGCCACATTGGGTAAACTGTACTTTTGAAGTTTGTAAGTACAGCTTAAGATTGTGTGAAAAACGTAAAAGACGTACATTTTGAGGTAATTGTGCTGTGATTCATAATTCTTCAATCTTAAAAAGACATCAAGACGCCCATGTGTATTAGTAGTTTCTATATGAGCACATGAATAATGCATACATGGTTGTTTCGACTAAAATGATTCCAGAAAACAGGTGTAAGTGCTGTTAATACAGCTGTTGGAGTACTCTTTTTTGGGTGAAGGAAAGTAAAACTTTGATCTGCAACATGTGTGAGGTTTGAAGCCTTGAGGCTTTGAGATTGAGGCTTTAGCGTGACATTGGAAAAGTTGTTTGTGAAAGTTGTATCCTCCGTGCCATAACCGTGTTTACGTGTTGTGTCGTTTTGATATGGCACGTATGTATGGTTAATGAGATTGTTAAGATTATCTAGGTTACCTCATTAGCTGTTGTTAACTAACCCCTCTGGCCGTGAAACCCGAGAAAATGAGTTTTATTAAAACTTGATGTTTTCAGATTATGACCGAAGTCATTCTCGAAGACGAAATTCCTCCAGTGATACTAACCCTTATCAGCACATTCCTTTATTTTACCGGTGGATTAACCATGATCACCGTTCCCTTTTTCACTTACGCCGTAATCTTCAAATCAGGTCAAAAAATGTCATCCTATCGATTCCTTTTGCTAGCATATGTGCCATTCGCGATGCTTTCAACTCTGGTTATCACCACGACACAGCCAGTATTCCTTCGCCAAACTGGAAGTTTCTATTTCATTGGATTTGTAAACGTTGGCCGCCAAAATCTTGCCTTGATAACGATTATCACCATCATGATTTGTGACAGTGCTGTCGCCGATTTGCTACTCGTCACATTAGTCAACCGCTACGAGTTAGTCAGTGAAACCGTTATCAACCGCTCAAGATGGATATTTCGCTTCATTTACTCGTTTCTCGCCTTAACATGGCTAGCTTCACTTATTTTATGGCTTGTTTTCATGACCCACGAGTTGTATCCGCCCAGCATCATCGACATTATGCGTTCAATAACAAAACTATATTTCCCTTATACCGTATTTTACCAATTATCACGGTTACTGTCATTTATCATCATTGTATGTCTAAACATCACTTTTCGAAAAAACATTACAACGCCAACCGTAATGAAGCTCCACGGAATGCTCACCAAGGCAGTCATTGCGCATGTGTTGTGTACATGTTTATTTACACGCATTCCCTTCTTATTTGTACTAGTAGCATTTTACATTCCAAACAACGTAATTACAAACATAATTGGGGAGTGCACTGTTTGTTGTCTAAACATTGTATTCTTGAGTGACATGCTCGTTACTTTTTACCATGTCAAGCCATATCGGATCTTTGTTTTGAAGTTGTTCAGGCGTTATTCAGGTGATACTACGAGTTCATTGATGTATGATACCAAAATATCCGGGTCAATGCGAAGGAAAACAGTTTTTTAGTAACTTAATGAAGCACGCTTTAATAATTGTATGATCTGGTTCAGGGGTGTGACGCAGATATAACAATGTTAGGTCGATGGTTGCCCGTTTTTGATGACACAATAACTATTGAGTGTTTTTTGATAAACCACGAAATACGGTAGAATTCACAAAATTTTTGCCGGAAATCAACGCTAAATGATACATATTACCCGTGTAAGCATACTATACATCAGAAACAAAACTTACGATATAAAAAACAAAAATGCTACGCAGAATGAATGCTGAAGAACCAAAAATATTTGCGAAATGCTTTGCCACATAATTGTGTTTTCAACGACGGTAAGTGTCGAATAAGCAAAAGATGCCGAGCTCACTAATTGAAGAATTGAAACGACCAACGCTTGCACTAGCAGAAATCGTGACATTTTTGTAATTTTTAGGGTAAATTTAGGGGTTTTTAGGCGAGCCATTAAGGTTACAGTGGTTGAACACACGCTCAAACACATCGTAAGAATGCCAATGTGAAAAGTCATACTTTGTGTCAATGGATAGCACTGCTCGGTGTATAAGTAAAAACGGCAACGTGTATGGGTAAAAAAAGTGTAGCCGTTGATTAGAAACGGAAAAATTAGTACGATTATTACCATTATCATTTTCCAATAGCCTTTCCACATCTGTAAATTTACAAATTATGCCATTGTGATTCATTAACGACTCACCTTATGATACAACGTTGGCACCAAAAAAGCAGTACCCCGATTAAATGCCAAAATAAAGTCGCAAAACGCTTCAAAAAATCCATCATACCAAGTCGTAATGCTGCTGAAGACCGTCAAAAAGCTGTCAATGCGATATCTCACCAAGTCTCCAAAGAACCAGGCAATATTGTTCAATGCAACCACAAAAATGTTAATTGATAAAATGAGAAAATAAGCAGACTGTAACTTGTTGTGTGTAGGTTTGATGTTTTGGCAAAATAAAAACACAGCTACGATCATTTCGAACACAGCTAATATCCAATTCACATGGGCAACAATGAGATAAAACGGAGTTCGGTAGAGATTTTCATCCATACTTTAACAACGGTGATTCTTATTTATCATTGGAATGTTGAAAACAGAAAATTGTGGTGTGGTGAGCATTGGCACCTCCCTTAGTTGTGTAATGAGCAACTCAAGATGCGCTTTCCAAGAAAATGTGTACAACTTTGTAGGGAACAAACATGGAATTGAGCCCTTAAATACGCCATTAGTAATTATACTGTAAGAGACTAACTGCTTAGGTTAGGCTTAGCTTTTTATTACCACTTTGTATGCCTGTACTTGTGGAACCTATCATTTAAAGGTAGATTTTGGTTTAAAATAACCTCATTTTGTATTTTCCAAAAAGTATAGTTACAATTATGTAGAAGATTAAGGCTAAATTTTGTTCTAATTTGTAGTTCAAAGTTCATTGGGTCCTATTAATGCTAAATCAAATAAACTTGGCCGTGAAACAGTTTTAACAATGTCTAACGACGTCACCGGCGGTATTAATGTCTGTGCAAAACTAAATAAAATGATGACTTTGCTGATCCCATTTGCTCTCGTTTCCTTGCCGTAGTTGCCACGACAAATACGGATATAACGATATGGCCCAACAACACCTTCGATTATGCCTTGTGTTTATTGTTGCCCCACAAGTACGGACAGTTTACATACAAAAGTTCAATAAATTAAGGTTACATTTGTCATTAGAGTCCGAGTCCGCCACCGATGCTTCCAACCACGCCTCCGACAACACCGCCGATGCCGCCAAGAAGTCCACCGAGGATGCCACCGACGAGTCCAAGCAGAGCGGCAACAAGACCACCAATGAGGCCTCCGAGAAGTCCACCGAACAGTTGGATGCCACAAAGGTTGCCAAGGATGGGCACGGCCGTGAACAACTCGGAGAGCACACCGCTCGTGGCACCACCGACGAGGCTGATCACATTGGCACATTGTTCGTTGGTCGTGATTTCAATGTTGGTGATGTACTGCTTGATTTGGTTGAACAAGTTCTGGGCTTCGGGCGACAAACCGGAGACAATGCCATCAAGGTCGTTGAAGAGTTGTTCGACCTGTGCCGTAACATTGGTCAGCCATTCACCCACTTCTGCCTGAAATTACACGACGTTTAATGATGCTTTACATCGAGTTGTGTTACCTTAACATTGCCAGTGAGCTGATTGGCCCATTCCGTGATGGCGGCCGTGATTTCGCTTTGAGTCATGTTGGCATTGTTGATGATCGACAGAAACTCGGTGATTTCAGGCACACTGAGTCCTTGAAGGAACGTTGGGGCCGGAAGCGCCGGAACTTGAAGGCCAGTGCCTCCCACGCCGCCGCTGCCCTGCGCAAAGGCAAGGCCCATGATGACGACGGAAATGGCAATTGTAAGTTGGAGCTTCATTGTTGAGTTTTGATAAGCTGATGGATGTCGAAAAACGGAATCTTGTATTTGGTGTTCCATGGAGTACTGCTTATATACCACGTTTGTTTTCGTAGTTTTTGATGTTTTGAACCGCTTTACATAATCTTTTTGCTGATCAACGTGTCTGTTTTCACGAAATTTTGAATAAGTTTGAAATTTTAAACAGCCATGGCTACATTTCACTGACCACATTGATGCTGACACCGATCATGAAGTTAAAATGCATTTTGCAGATACTGATCAACATTGAAAATAAAAACTATATTTGTCCAAGCAAATTGAAAATTTTCACGAATTGATCATGAAGTTAAAATACATTTTGCAGGCTCTGATTTTGTGATAATAAATACATCAAATTAAAATTGACGAAACTTAGTGTTTTGTGAATCGTTGTTACCATTTTGTATCATGCTACATACCTTGAACTTAACTTTAGCTACGTGAGTCTTCATTATGTAATGCGAGTTTATGGCCAGATGTTAAAATTTGCCCGAAACCAGGCAAAACTCTTGAATTAAAGCGAGTCATATTTACGTCAAACAAAATGCCAAACACAAACATCTGTCGTGCCAACGAAACAAGAAAGTTTTTCACAAAACTTTTTCAATTCAACTGGAACCAGTGTAGTCCTAAACACTCTGGCCGAGGATTGGAATCCTACCAATGTCAGCCACTTGGCCCCCACCAACAATCAGTCCGTTTTTTATTAATCGTTACATCGAGCTTGTTCCATTTTTGGTAATTAGTTCGTCTTTGGCAATATTTACAGATTATGTCATTTGGAAACATTCCGAATCACTGGGCACATTTAAATATTACTTGTTTAATCAGGCTGTTTGGGCCCAGTTGCTTGAGGTCGCCATAATCATAAGTAATCCGGTGTTTTTTACACCTTACAATGCGGGTTATGCGGTAAAAAACTTTCGATCGTCTTTATTGATAATTAAAAAAAGTTTAGGCTGGCTTAATCGATAATTTCATGACGTACAACATGGCTGTCTACGGCCTTGCTGCAGGTTTTTGCCTTTATATCACCGTATTTTTTTCTGTCTTTATCACCTTAACGAACCGATTTGTGTTTATGTTTCAACCAGAAAAACGACGATATTTCGAACACAACAACAATTTTACTGTTGATTTTCGTTACGTATTTCGTTGTCAACGTATTTGTCTACAAGAAAACCACTACAATCATTTCGAAAACAAGCAAATTTTTAGTTGTCAGTTCAATTCTACAAGCGCTGATCTGCATTGTCTTCTTGTTGGTTCCTGTATTGTGGGTATTCGGAACCTGGGCTTGGAAAAACAACTTCAATGGCAATATTACTCAGGGATGGGAAATCCCCCGGGGGAAACGAAAAGTGGGGGATTTCCCCGGGGATTCCCCCGGGGGATCCCCGGGGAATTCCCCCGAATCAAAAAATTCGACTTTTCGATGTCCAGAGCAACGGGGTTGCATTTATTATTACAAAAACCGATGATTGAGGTCAAAAAACGTTATTACCGATCTTAACGTTTTTGACGTTTTTCAATGCCCAAAACGATCATTCCCCTTCACGTCAGCTTTTTCGTTGCGAATTCCCCCGGGGGACGTCCCATCCCTGATATTACTAACAGTCTTCTAGTTGTGGTATCATTCCACGGAACTGTCGACATGATAACGACTTTGTATGTTGTTGTTCCTTATCGAAAGTTTTGCTTGAGCTTAGTTTTCAAGAAAAAAGTTATTGTGCACATAAAGAACTTATCAACCACAAGTTCTGCAAATAAAGTGTTGACTCGTTTCTTAAATTTTGTTGGTTTATTCATGAAACGCTGTTTTTCCGAAATTTCGATTGAAAGCGGAATTTTAAACAGAAATGACTACATTTCAACGATCGCTGTTGCTGATACTGATCATGAAATAAAACCGCATTTTGCAGGTTTTTATCGACTGCAAAACGAAAACATTTTATCAAAAAATCGAAACTCAGTCCGCGCATATATAAAATGCAAATCATTACGTTCAGTGCTGTAGCCAGGCAGTTGCATAGGGTTCATTGCGGCTTCTGAAAGGGTTGCAAAAGGTTGAATCAGGTAGGAAGGAACCATTACGATAGCTTCCATAAATTATAAGTTTGTTAAAATTGTTCATTAAGTTCCTCCTACGATTTTTTGAAATTTGTCGAGAAAAAAACATGACAAGGAGGAACTCTTACCGTTTGCAACCCCTATTTTCTGAGGCTGGCTATGACACTGTCATTACATTGCAGTGATTCATGGTCTGGCTTTTGTACAGTGCCACTTTAAACTCTTTCTGGAGTATTTTATGTTGTTTATGACCAGATGTTTGATTTTACTTAAGGGCTAGACTTTATGCTTCAAAATTTCAATCAACAATCATAATTACGTTAATTAAATTAATAAAAACATCTGTCGCGTCACAAAAGCAAAATTGTTTTTCAATACCCGTTTTCAATTCAATTGGACTCAATGCCCTCCTAACCACTCTGCCAGAGGATTGAAATCTACTTAATGTCACCAACATGGCCACCCCCGACAATCAGTCCATTTTTTGTAAATCTTCACATTGAGCTTATTCCGTTTTTGGTATTTAGTTTTTGTCTGGCTATATTTACAGATTATGTTATATGGAAACATTCAGAATCACTGGGAACATTTAAATATTACCTGCTCAATCAGGCTATTTGGGCCCAATTGCTCGAAGGGGCAATAATCGTAAGTAATCCGGTATTTCTCACACCTTACAATGCGGGTTTTGCGGTAAGTTGTTTAAAATCGTTTTTATTGACAGTCGATAAAACTTTAGGCCGGCCTAGTTGATAACTTCTTGACGTACGACATGACTGTCTACGGCCTTGCTCAAGGGGTTTGCCTTTATATTACAGTATTTTTTTCTGTTTTTATTACCTTAACGAACCGATTTGTGTTTATGTTTCAACCAGAAAAACGACGATATTTGGAAAACAAATATTCCATCGGTGGCATTATCCTGCTTCATTTGATAATGTTCTGTGGCCCCTATGCCATTATGATATCCACTATGACGAGTCGTGATCAAACGCGAGTTGAAGCGGCCCGGGACCATCCTGGTGCCTTAGAGGCATACTTTATTTACAATTCGTTTGTTTACATGGCTAATAGCAAAATACGGGACTGCCTAATTCAATTAGCGTTTGTCTGTTCTGCCGTACTTACAATATTGCTGGTGATTTTTGTTAGTTATTTCATCGTCAACGTATTTATCTACAAAAAAACCACCACAATCATTTCAAAAACGAGCAAATTTCTGGTTGTCAGTTCAATTTTACAGGCACTGATTTGCATTGTCTTTTTGCTGCTTCCCGCATTATGGATATTTGGTACCTGGGCCTGGAAAAACAACTTCAATGGCAATATTACCAACAGTCTTTTGGTTGTGGTATCCTTCCACGGCATTGCCGACATGATAATGACTTTGTATGTTGTTGTTCCTTATCGAAAGTTTTGCTTGAGTTTAATTTATAAGAAAAATAGTATTGTGCGCATAAAAAGTGCTCAAGGTTCCGTAAAATAAAGTGTTAATTAAAAAAAGAAGGCATGCAACAACATTTTGATCAACAACTGGCTCAAAGACATCATCATCGAGGGTTAAATCAGTGACAGTGACAGTGTCTGTGCATTATGTATTTATAAATACGTGTAATATCAACTGTATTTCATAAAATGCCGTGAGTTTTTGGAATTGAACCAGCTGAACAGTTTACTTCGTGTGAACTTGCATGGTTGGCTACATTTTTACCTCCCTTTGCAGGTGATTTTTCGGTAACCACGCACTTATTTCCTGATGTAAGTCAATTGATATCGCTTTTCACTATTGTAAACTACAATGAAGGCTCCGTTTAATCTTACATTTCCGACTTTCTGGGTTAAAGACCCTCGAACGCCCCCAGAAGTAGCTGATTTCTTTCTTCACCGAACAGTTGAAACCTATATTATGTTATGCATAAACTTGCCGTTGGCTCTCTTCGGTCTATATGTCATTTGGACACAATCTTCTAGTCTTGGTTCATTCAAATGGTACTTGGTTAATCAGTTTATGGTTTCTCAGACGCTCGATATTGGCCTTTTGTTACATAGCCCGGTAATGATGGGCCCCTATGTGGCATTCTTTTCGGTAAGGCTTATCCATAGTAACTGCCATTGACGAATGAAGTTGTTTCAGACCGGCGTTTATAAATATATCGCGACCGATGTGTTATCATGTTTGGTCACCTTTTTAGGATTCACATATTTCTTTCATTCGTTAACAAGCGTCTATCTTTCCCTATTCAACCGCTTTGTTTTCATTTTTCGCCCTCATTTGAAAGAGCGTCTCCACAAGAAAAAGTTTTTTGTTTACGTTGTATTGCTTCACGTTTTCTTCGATTTAATGATGGTTTTTGCGTGTTCCACATCATATATGGACCATGATACGATGGTATTACGCGCACATGCAGATACTGGCAACACCCTTAATCAATTTCTCGGTGAAAAAAGCTTTTACTATCTTCCAGAATGGTACGGAAGAGTGCGTTGTTTTATCTTTTGGCTTCTCGTCACGTGTGTCTTTATATTTTTTTCCTTAATTTTCATTGTGGTATGGTTTATCGTCAATGTGTTCATTCTTAAGAAAACGTCCAAAACAATGAGCGGACATTCTTCATTTTTGTTAATCGCAGTTTTAGCTCAAACAGGATCCTTTCTTTTGTTCTTTCTTCTTCCAGTTATTTTAGCGTGTACCTGCTGGGCGTTCGCCATTGACAAAAGCACAAATATGGTTAACACAGCATTGCAGTTTTTTGTTTTAAATGGCATTTCTGACATGACAATTATGTTGTTCTTTGTCAAACCGTATAAGCTGTATTGTATTAGCGTTTTTCGGGTTGTTTTTAGATTGCGAAAGAAGGAGAATGTTGCTAGTTTCATATCAGTACATCAGTCGAGTAGTATTTTTTGAAAACGTTTTTTAAGTGTATAATAAAGTTTGATTCGACTTGTCCTATTTGTCCACATTATGAGTATATTAATGACACGCATGAATAAGTATGACTCGCAACAGTTGGCACGGCACCACAACGAAGATCGAAGCGAGATTCGAATGTTGAAAAAATCTTGTCAAAAATCAGCTGGAAAATGCGTGGTTACGCACACTTTGCCAGGAAATTAAAATTTAGAACGAAATTTTTTTTGAGAAATGAAAGTGGTTTACGAATGTCTGTTGAAATCTAACTTATGTCTGTCAGTAAGTCGTGAAGATCACTCCTTTTCAATCTGAAGCTGACCCCAACACCTTCCTGAATCGTAAAAACCACTTTCATGAACTGTCTGATACCAATTTACATTTCATTTCAAAACATGCATGTTCTTTTCCCCTATTTTTTCGCCGTCGCATTTTTCATTTTCGGATTCTTTGTTTATATATTTTTGCGGTTCGTTTGCTTCCTTTCCTGCTAGTTGAGAGGCTCATATTGACGTTATTCTATTTCAGGATCATGAACTCGTCGAACTACCCCGTCGACCCCAAAACCGGTGAAAAGCTGTCCGCTGCCGAAGTGAAACGAAATCTGCAGGAAATGACGCACAGAGTTATGGCTCGATTCAAAGGCATATTCGACGTAAAGTTGAAACCGCCTTCGCCTGTCGTGAGTGAGCGCAACTGGGAACCTCCCATTGTTGTGTTGGATGATCTCGGAACTGTTCAGGAGTACGAAAACGGGACTGCAGTCATTGATTTGACCCACGACGATGACGTCTTCGAGCCTGTTGTCGATCAAAACGTTGTCTACATTGATGGGAAGAAGTTTCCTCACATCGCAAAAACTCTCGGCTTCGAAGTCGATGAATTTGAGATTGATGACAGCGTTGCGGACTTCAAAGCGGTTGACGGCAAAGAATTGAGGAAGTGCGAGCTGTTCACATCCTGCAACAAAGTCACTGTCGGCTTGAAATCGTCTATCGTCGTCTTCGGAAGCATGGCCAACAAGGTTCTGGCGAAGAAGATCATTGTTCACAGGGGTGCCCTCATCTTCAACATGGAGGTTCGTGTTCCGCAGGACGGGAAAACGAAGGAAGAATATAGAATGTATTCGGATTACCGCCAAGAATGCATGCATATTCGGTTGTTTTTTGATCAAATTGCTGGCGTTTATGTAAGTTTAACTTTATTTTATATATAATTCCTTCTTGTAAGATGTTTGTTTTAGATGACACACCCCCGTGATGCGGAAGGAGCCGTCGCAATCGCGTTTATACTGTCGACGACTGCCACAAAACAGTTTCAAGCCAACTTTAAGAAGCTCGGATTGCCAGCGGCGGTGTATAGTGACAAGCGGTGGGTTCTGTGATTCCTTCGTTCATTTGTTGCAATCACATTTGTTTTAGATATCAGGCGTTCGTCTTCGAGGTTTCGTACAATTACTTTGAAAGCTACAAACACATGAACCAGTTTCTGCTGATGTGCAACCATTGGTCTTTGGCTTATTTCCCGGAAGAGGATAGGCCTATCGTTGGTAAGTGCATAGAACAAATCGATGAATGAATTCATGTATTTTTTGCAGGCTACATCACCGAAAACGACTTCAATGACCTTCTGCTTCCTGCCGAGCTTCGTTTGCACTCATTCCTCAACCCTCAAAATTACAAATGCTACCAATTTGCCGGTTTGCCAGAGACCTCTGTTACCGAACCCGAAGAACAGCCACCAATTTCTGACCGCTCGTTTTCAATCCCCATGCCTTCCCATACTGTCCATTTTACGCCTACTGATCTGTACGGTTTGCTAAAGCATGGTCAGCTCACCGATGACATGGTTGACTTTTACGTTTGGTATCTTTGTTACATTAACCTCAAATGCGAGTAAGTTTTTCTACTTCCGTATCGCCATCTTCAACATGTCTTTGTTTAGATCCACAGTAACCATCGTCATTCCATCAAACGTCTATCAAATGTTCATCGAAAACTGTGAACTCAATGACACTACCGTCGAACGTTCATACCAAATGGCGCATAACTACAATACCATCAAAAGCTGTTATCATTTCCATAACGACCTCTTCAATACGGACTATATCGTCATGCCTGTTTGGCGTGCCGATCATTGGTTCCTCGTCGTCGTTGTGAATCCGTCTGCTGCGATTGTTGATAAGGATGAAGAGAATGTTACTCATGTCATTTTCGTCGACTGTAATCGCGATAGTGTTAACAAGGACGTGGAATTCCTAAACATCCTCACATTCCTTATGTTCCGTTTCAATCAGCTCAAAGCAGACGGGAAGTATGCGGAGAATGCGTTCCATGCTGAGAAGGTCATCAAACGTGTGCTCAAATTCGATGGCCCGAAAGTGCCTAATGAGTGTTCGGCCGTTTATACGACTATGTTTGTCGAGGAGTTTTTCAAGAACATTCCATCGGTTAGTTTACTTGTCCACTCATCAAGTTTCATATAAGTTTACTGTTTTCAGAAGCCTTCGATTCCTGCATTTCCGAAAATTCTGCATATCGGTTGTGTCCAGGAGTATCGCGGTGTCATTTACAATGCAATCATGGAAATGAAGTACGTGTTGAATGACTATGAAAAAGGCAACGATTCTGAGGTTCAAAATGTTGTTTGATGTTACTTACTTTGAAATGCCATTGCACTCTCATAGTTTGATTGTTCTGTTTGTTGTTTATCTTGTTGTTGTTACTTAATGTATGCTTTTTGTTACGTTTGAAGTTTTTTATTTTTATAAACCGGTTGCATCAATCGCTGCAGTAATTTTGTGCATCACACGCTTTTCGCTGACAAATATATGGTCGACTGTCGGTATAGCCGTCATCACTGAATAGTTGCCAATCCCCATTGTCAAACATCAAATATCCATAGAGGTCTATCCTCTCTGGAGTCTTTTCAAACCGAGGATATCCGATGTAATCAATGGGGCCATCCACCGTTCCCCATTTCCATGCGTCAGATTCCGTGGCGCGGCTCAGACCAATACTGAATGCCGATGCCGACCCCAACCCCTCCGGAATGACGCTTTTTTGCAGGAAGTTCAGCCTACTTTCAGATGTTACAGTGACCAGACCCCCATCGCCATCGCATTGGACAAAATCCGGCAAAACCCAAATATCATAGGCAAAAAAGCATTCGCCAAGAGGGGTGCCACGATGGGTAGAGTTCGAGTAGTTGAGTTGGGTCCAACCGCCCGGGCAGTGGCAGTTTGCTAAACCACAGGTTTGTAAACTTTAAAAACGGGAACATCTTACCAATAGCAATGGAATGTGTCATCTCATCTTCAGTCATATTTGCTTGAAACGCTAAACTTGGTGATGCCAATGGATCAATTGTATCTGGGGAACCAGATGTTTCACCAATAAACACTGTTATGATCTTGATCATGTCATCTTTTAGCATTTCAGCCGTCAAAAAGGGATCTGGAGTTTCTTCGTATGTCGATGCCACTAAAATGATTGTCTTGACACGGTTGCTCGGGTTGTTGTTGAATTCCGTTTGGGCTTGTTTTAAACCTCTGAAACATCAGTTTCAAAAAATTAAAACTGCTAATGCAACTTACGCTTCAATATTTCCAACGCTATCTTTACTGGGTGTTTTGTTCAAATCATTCAAAACGTTTGTCACAACTGCTTCCGATTGAGAATCCTTGAATGAGTGCCGTACAGAAGCGTAGTTGCTTTGACTGTAGTTGATAACAGAGATCCTGCTGGCATTGTTGATGTTAGATGAAATAGTTAAATTTGAAATATATTTCTTCAGCAATGTAACAATCTCATTTCGAAGTTTCGAATTCGTTGTGACCTCCGTTTCCTCCACAACAATTGCAATGTCAAGCCACGCACCGCGGATATCAGTTGCACATGGCACTCCGTCTAGGTTGTTGGATGGACTGGGTGTTGTCTTTGAAACTGTCTGCGTTGTTTGAGTGACCGGTTTTGCAGTTGTTGGCGCTGTAGCATTCAAACAACTCGCAATGACAACATCATGCACAATGGCCACTGGAATCCGATAGCTATTAGTGGCCCAAACTTTATCCGCAATAGGTAGCAAGTGTTGTCCATTCTCACTACCCAGATAAACAGCAATAATGGAAACGCCATAATCAGAGCGAAGCTTATCAGCAAAGGGTTGAGTTGCTTTTACGTCGTTTTCGTCGTTGATGGCTGTGAAAACAATGAAAACTTTTTTGCTTTTAAGAGGTAGCTTTTGGGTTATATTGAAATAGTAGTCTTTATACACACTGAAATTGTCATACATTTATCACAAAGTAAAAAACAGCCTCCAACTTACAATCGCAAACTCGCGTCATTCCTATTGATCCGGCTGTCTTCTTCCTCCTCAAGAATGTCTTCACAAATATTGTTATAATCCTGATAAAACGGTGTCATATCAACAGTGTAGTTTGGGGTCTGCCCGAAGCCAATCAATGAAACCATCAATGAAGAACTTTCAAAAATATACATTGGCAACATATCAGCCACGATGGAATAAACCAAATTTGCAACATTTTGCTCGGCACCCATTCGCGTACTAAAGTCAATCGCAATCGTCAAGCTGATAGGACACCACATGGATGGTTTAGGGCGCTTTTCTTGGCACAAATTAGATGTCTCATCTCTCAAAACTGCAGCTAATGAAACCAAAACACATGTGTACAAAACTATGACTTTCCGCATTTGGAATATGAAAGCAACAATGATAGCTATGAGACGCCAACGAGTGCATTTTTTTCTTTTTATCACAACGGTTAGGTTCCTCCTTAACAATAAACTATCATCTTATCTCTTGCTAATACGGTTTAGAACATTTCCTGATTAAAAAATGCATGAATGCGTGGTTGGACAGTAAAAAGGTCAGTTTCGTTGACTTATCACTTTTGAGTTATTCGACGACAGAACAGCGTGTTGGGCGTGGTTGTCGATAACTATCACTTGTGGCAAGCTTCGGGGCTCTTTTTTTTGTGTTTAAACATAGCTAACAAAGTTAATGGCCCAGTTGAGCAATCACAAATTTGGAGTTTATTTGCCACCTCTTACTTCCAATGAAAGCAATGGGATACTATTCACTTTGTTGATTACACAAATTTTTTAATTGAGCAGTTTTTTTGCATGTTCATTCCCAATACTAACTTTACTACGCGGTATGAAGAGAGATTTGGCATTGGGAAGTTACATGTGGTAAAGTGTGTGAGAGTACGAAACATAAGTGTCAGTTTGGGTGTGAAATTTTCGAACCTTTCTCGGTAAATCCAATGCACTGCCATCGTACCCGCAAAAACGCAAGGTGTTGGTGATAGCAATGTTGAATATGTTGTTGAGCTTTGGTTCAAAACACAAAAAAACAAATTATGTTGATGATTAATAGTCACATTGGGTTCAACTTTGTGCAACAACGTAATACAAAAGTCTATTTTGGGATGATTAAGTTAATAAAGATCTAAAGATTGAACCAGTAGCAGTATCTTACTTAAAGAGCAGGTTTAAAAGCCCTAAATTAGCTTTTTACGCTTTCTTGTTTTGCTCATATAAAACATCAAGTGTTCCACATAAGTTAACTTTATAAAAATGGCGTTAACGCTGGCATATATCTCTTTCTACCAAACGACAATGGATGTACTATTTGTGATCAATGTAATCATCGCATCGTATTTATTAGTCAATATTTTGGTAAACTCGGGGTCCCTTAGCAAAGAATTTACACGATGTCTACTTCTAATGCAACTATCACTGTTTGCTATCAACATACTGATGTTTCTGTGGAAGCCAATAGTCATATTACCCTATGCTTGGATTGTGCCCGGAGGGTACTTGGAGTTATCAGAGTTAACTTCTCGAACTATTTTCGCGGTGTTGATACTTTTATTTGCCATCGCAAGTGACACATTGATCAGCATTACATGGGAAAGATATTTGTCCATTTTGAGTATTGAAAATCATCCAAAGCTGTTATATTACCGCATAATCATCTACTGTATTACGATTGCCCTTGATGTGATATCCGCCGGGGGTTATATGTACTTAATTTATGACCTTACAGCAGGCCCTGTAGCATTTGAAGAGTTTCGAACAACATTTCCACCCGAAATAGTTAATTTTATGGCAACACAGCAAGACATTGTTTACATCAAGCCGCCAAACTTGGTTACTTATATACACGATGGTATTAACGGTGTTTTCTCACTTCTTAGCCGTGGTATTTTTACTTACATTTCGGTTCGAAAACTGAAGGCAGTCATTTTTGGTAAGCCCATCGCGACCAACACCAAAAACAAGCTCAAAGTGATGTCTACCATAATTATATTGCAAGCAATTGCAATTATCGCATTGACGGTTACTCCTACGTACGTTGTAGTAATCATGGGCTACTATTTTGCAACTTATGCATATTCGGAAGTGGTTATTCTTATATGTTTGCTTATATGCATGTTGATGCCGTTGGCATTGACTTGCATTACCATCTACACTGTCAAGCCTTATCAAACTGCTTTATTGAAGCTTTATTCTTTGTTCTTCACTCCTTTGACTAAAAATGATGTACGGTAAGTACCTCAAAAGTGTTACGTTATGTCATCAATAAAAATTTAGTGTCCATGCTGTTCATCAACTACAGATATCGACATCAATTCGTTGAATGGTCAAAGGTGTTACCTGAGTGAGTACAAAGAAGTAAAATGTTACTACTATTAATAGTAATGATAAAAATGACGACTATATTGTTGAGCATAAGTTCAAAGCAACAAAAAACACATTATTTTGATGACTTATAGTAGGCACAACTCTGTGCAACAACGTAGTATAGCAATCTACTTAGGACTGATGAAGTTATCAAAGATTATATAAGATTAAAGTTGTAACCTGGTATTATTGCGAGATTGGAAGCCTTGAATTATCTTTGTACTTTTTCCTTTTTTGGTCATATAAAATACTAAAAGTGTTCCACATGACTTGACATTTGTTAAGATGACGCTGACGCTAGCTTTTATTTCCTTCTACACAATTACCATGGATGTGTTATTCGTGATCAACATCACTGTAGCATCATACTTATTTGTCAACATTTTGATTAATTCGGAGTCTCTTAGCAAAGCATTTACGCGTTGTTTGCTTCTAATGCAACTAGCACTATTTGCTTTTAACCTATTAGTGTTTTTGTGGAAACCAATAGTCATATTACCCAACGCTTGGGTTGTACCTGGAGGGTACTTCGATTTGTCAGTGTTCACTTCACGGACTATTTTTGCGCTATTGATACTTTTGTTTGCCATCGCATGCGACACATTGATTAGTATTACATGGGAAAGATATTTGTCCATTTTGAGTATTGAAAATCACCCAAAGCTGTTATATTACCGCATAATCATCTACTGTATTACGATTGCCCTCGATTTGATATCCGCCGGAGGTTATGCCTACACAATTTATGATCTTACCGACGGTCCTGTACCATCGACAGAATTTCAAACAATGTTTTTGCCTGAAATGGTTGATTTTTTACATCACAGCAAGACATCGTTTACGTCAAATCGGCCAATGTTGTCATCTATTTAATCGATGGTGTTAACGGTACGTTCTCACTTCTAAGCCGTGGTATTTTTACCTACACGTCAGTTCAAAAACTGAAAACACTTATTTTTGGCAAGTCCATTGCCGCCAACACCAAAAACAAACTCAAAGTCATGTCTTCCATAATTGTGTTGCAAGCAATTGCTATAATCGCATTGACGGTTACTCCTACTTATATTGCCTTAATCATAAGCTATTTTTTCCCAACTTTTGTGTATGCTGAAATGATTATTCTTATCTGTGTGTTAATATGCATGTTAATGCCACTGACATTGACTTGCATCACCATTTACACCGTAAAGCCCTATCAAGTTGCTTTATTCAAATGTTATTCATTATTTTTTACGCTTTTTACCCAAAATGATATACGGTGAGAACTCTCAAAAAGTAAGATAATAACGGCAACTGTGAAGTTTCTACAGTGTGAATGCTGAACTACAGATGTCAACATCAATTCGTTAAATCCACGTTTTCAATTTGCTTGGACGAATATAGTTTTTATTTTCAATGTTGATCAGTATCTGCAAAACGTATTTTGACTTCATGATCAGTGGCAGCATCAATATGGTCAGTGAAATGTAGCCATGGGTGTTTAAAATTCCAAAGTTATTCAAAATTTCGTGAAAACAGACACGTTGATCAGCAAAAAGATTATGTAAAGCGGTTCAAGACATCAAAAACTACGAAAACAAACGTGGTATATAAGCAGTACTCCATGGAACAGAAGCACCAAATACAAGATTCCGTTTTTCGACATCCATCAGCTTATCAAAACTCAACCATGAAGCTCCAACTTACCATTGCCATTTCCGTCCTCATCGTGGGCCTTGCCTTTGCGCAGGGCAGTGGTGGCATCGGAGGTACTGGCCTTCAAGTTCCGGCGCTTCCGGCCCCAACGTTCCTTCAAGGACTCAGTGTGCCTGAAATCACCGAGTTTCTGTCGATCATCAACAATGCCAACATGACTCAAAGCGAAATCACGGCCGCCATCACGGAATGGGCCAATCAGCTCACCGGCAATGTTAAGGTAACACAAACCCATGTAAAGCATACCTAAACGTCGTGTAATTTCAGGCAGAAGTGGGTGAATGGCTGACCAATGTTACGGCACAGGTCGAACAACTTTTCAACGACCTCGATGGCATCGTGTCCGGTTTGTCGCCCGAAGCCCAGAACTTGTTCAACCAAATCAAGCAGTACATCACCAACATTGAAATCACGACCAACGAACAATGTGCCAATGTGATCAGTCTGGTCGGCGGTGCCACAAGCGGTGTGCTCTCCGAGTTGTTCACTGCCGTGCCCATTCTTGGCAACCTTTGCGGCATCCAACTGTTCGGTGGAATTCTCGGAGGCCTCATCGGTGGTCTCGTTGCCGCTTTGCTCGGACTTGTCGGTGGTATTCTCGGCGGACTTCTTGGCGGCATCGGCGGTGTTGTCGGAGGCGTGGTTGGAAGCATCGGTGGCGGACTCGGACTCTAATGACTATTGCAACCTTAATTTATTGACCTTTTGTAAATATGTAAACTGTCCGTACTTGTGGGGCAACAATAAACACAAGGCATAATCAACCGCGTCTATTCATTAGCAACATGATAATAAATTTAAACAGTACAAGAAATGGCAGTAATTTTTACAGCAGGTTGTTGTTTTTTGTTACCATGAGTAATTGAACTATTACGTGGAACATATTTCTTCAAACATGGAATGAAGGCAAGCACTAGCTCTTTCCGCAGAATTTTGTTGCAGAAGACCATAAACCACGGGTTCAAAAATATTCCTAACTCAATACCGTAGTAATTTAGTTCCGTGATAAAAATTTGTTGACTCGCGCTGTTTACATCTCGGAAAAAGAACAGAAACTAAAAATGCTTTTTAATAGTATCTTAAGTTTCATTTATTCGTGTTTACCTGTGTGGCAAATGTGTAAACCTGTGTACTCCACAACAGCATCATGAAAACCGTCAGTCGGTACTCCTGCTTAACATTGATGTGTCTTTTTCTCATGCTACCACGTTGGCCTTTGAGGATCCACAAGGTGGTCACATACGAAATAAAGCTTGTTAAAGTTGAAATTCCGAGAAAAGTACAAATTCCAGTGCTAACGCGGTACTGAAAATAGACCTTCATTATATATCTTGTGTACTCTTGGTAATGCAGCATAGTTATGCCTTGTTGTAAGAATAAACGCATACTACTTACCCATTGTACATGGTGATTGTTAAGGAAACCCATTACTTGTTGACCATCAGAGTCTACAGAGTGTTCTATAGTACTACCATAAAGCAAGGTACACGTTGATAAAAAGCCAAGAACTAATGTACTGACAATACAGTAGGGGTAGATTCGGTTCCAAATCTGCAAACTGCATTTTAATATGAGCATTTTAATGATAAAATAAACTAACTTCATCGTTCCTTGTTGGAATCGCCACCGCTGTAAGTCGATAAACTGACATGAAAACTGGCACAATACTTCGAAGTGCGAGTAAAAGCAGGATATACCATACAAGAAGAGTTGGAAACCAGCCCGATGGTGGTGCACGCGACCAAAAACTGTACATCTCGGGTATTGAAACCGATCGACGTCCAAATAAATCTGCTGGGTATTCTAGCAATTCCTGTAGAACACGATAATAGTAACTGATTCCTTAGTAACTGATAACGACGACGAAAAACTTACAATAACCGCTTGGAAGACGTAAAATCTGTAAAAATGACTTCCAAACTCCTTTTTCCTAGTCAGCATTGTCCAAACGATCAAGATGTACAGTACATAAGATGGTATTGCGTAAATAGACGAACATAAAGTAATTATCAGGAGAGAGGAAATCATCATCACAGATGTTCAATGACTAGCACCGACTAAACCAAATGCACTTCGCTAACTAAAAGGCGGTTAATATACTTTGTGTTTTCATATTCATTTTCTTGGAATGACACGACAATACAAAAATGACAATTTTAAACGGTTGTAGTCGCAGTTTTTTCGTATGACATTCATGAGGCATTAGTAAATAAAACTATTTTTCTACATGTAGTATACAATAAAATATCACGCAAAAGCTCAAAAAACAATGCACCAAATGTTGCCAAATGACATGCAATCCTTAATGAAAATAGATGAACTTTTAGTGATTAAGTTCCAATCCTTCTGATGCAGCTTTGTTGGCAGGGTCGTAGAGCTGAATTAGTCGAAGGTGTCGTGAAATGGCCACGCTTTGACGACTTTGGGTCATTTTCAAGCGGTAAATACTAAAAAAGTAAATCAGATTAAACGGTTGCAAAAAAATGCTGAGGACATTGTAAGCGCGCCGTGAAGGGTCGGATTCTGGAGTGAGTTGGTTTGCAAAGAGTCGCTCTTCTCAGCTTTTTTCGACGCCACAGGCGATCAATCTGCAAAAATATATACGTCATCTTGAACGTCAATTTACAAACAAAGCCCCGGAATGAACCAGAGATGACCGAATCGGCCGACCATCAACGAAAACGACGACATCAGAAGCAATAGTGACTGTTGAAAGTGGTTATTCATTGATGATAATCATTTAACAATGCAACGCCCCATTTTAAGCCAATTTTGCCGTCAAAGAGAACATTTACGTTCCGCAATGACCACACCTAGTCCGATGTTCCATGACAAGGCGTGTTCCTTAACCCACAAAAGCCATTGTAACGTTTGTAGCGCACTCATTCAGCAAACAAACTTTAAACTTAATATTGGCAAGCACTGTCATCACCACCATTTTCTTCTTTCCCGTGACAATTGGTCCATAAGTTTGGCGGTACCAGATTAGATGAGACCCATTAATATCACTGTTCCAACTACTATTATCACTTTTAACCACGTCATTGTTTTTGCACATTCCACACATTGCCGGAATCAGCTTATGACCTGCCTATTTATCACAAAGATTCACTCAGGTCACTTATTGTGTTCATTTTTAGGTCCTCGACCAGTAGCCATTCCCATATATTAGCCCCCCTTCGAGTGTTGGGTAGGTGCTCGTAAAACCCACGCTCGGAACAGTTCCTCCCGGGCTTGATCAGTAAGCATAAGATTGTCTTTTCGCCCATAAAATCCGATCATAAAATTGAATGAGTGATAAGAACGGCGACTACCGACACCGACCACTTCCCCGCGTTGTCTTTGTTTGACGTTACTCGACTCCATGGAAAAGCGCACTCAAGCTTCGTGATAGCGGCGTCCATAATAATGCTGCTGCCCGCTGGGATTAGTCTCTATGCATCGGCCATCATTGCGGTGTTGTTGTATTTTTCGGACAGCAATCATGCAATTACTGTGTTAGCACCTGGACAAGATGTTTATGTCCTGGTTACTTTACGCAATGATACGACTTTTTCGGAATTTAAGGAAATGATCAGCTTCTACCTCGATGTGGGTTACTGTATAACGTTTTTAAGCTTATGTGTAATGTTGCGGTTTAGATCCAAGCCAGCTGCCCAAATTGCACTCCACCGATATCAAATCTGCCATGTTTGATGTTTTTCGGAGAAATCCAAGAAGATTTTACTCAAAGTTTAAATGTAACAGCATCCATCACCGACATAATGAAATCTGAATATTTTAAAGATGTTTTGTTCTCAAAAAGTTTGTCTGCTGCCACCAGTGGACCCACTTGCACACAAAATTGTGTGGAGATGGAGTTTTTCTTGGATTACATTGCGGTCAATATTACTCGTATGATGGATTCAATGGAGACAAGATTGCGCAAGAAGAAAGTTAGTATTATCACGAACTACTACTATCCATATGTGGCTTATCATTTGAATCAAACGCGTATTCCTGGTTTCAATGTTACGTATATTAATTACTTTGTGCCAAATGCTGACGTTTTGGATACGGATAAAATTTACAGTTGGCCATTTCCAGTACAGATATTTAGCTGTGCTTTGTCGGACATTGCACCGTCTAGTCAACTTTATTTGGATCAGTACATCGGTATGTTAAAAGTTATCAGTTGGCAGAGTTTTGGAATGCTTATGATTCTAGACTTTACACCTGACCCTTCGTTAACTCCCATCACCGGCTTCATTGACATAGGTTACTACAATCTGCTAACAGCCCTCGGTTTCTTCAATGTCGTTTTCAATCAAGGTCTATGCAAGTATACCAGTGGACTCCAATACTACGAAGTCCGCTTCCTAGTTCACTATTCCGGATTTCACGTCGAAAATATTGTGTTGATACCGTTCCTCGGAAGCTACACGGCCACATATTTCACAACTGTGGTGCCTTATCTCATCGATAATCTGCTCAATAACATCGGCGCCACTCACCCTCTTCCCGATGACACCCCCGAGGACTACAAAAAAATCGATGAGACCGCGACGAGCTGTGAAGCCGCGTTTTACGATGCCTTTGTGGCGCGTGTCCAACTCAAAAGTGATGCCGATGGCAAGCCTTTGTTTACCTTCTTTGTGTCTGATGCCATGCCTAGCTGTGCTGTCAAGGGATTACAATCGAAAGGTGTCTCAATTGGGTCCTATTTGGTGAGTTCGAAACGACATCGATTGTTTTACAAGGCGAGGGACGAAGATAATCATTTTTAGAATCATGTCGAGATCATTTTGCACATTACCGATGGAGCTTCTGATATAACCCCTTCAAATGTTTACGAAGAGGTCACAAATGTCATTTTTGATAAGAACAATGCCACGAAGAAAGGGAATCACGTCTATGTGACGGATTTGACAAAGCCTGGATCGATAGACCTTCTGGGTATCTGCTCTAGTCAAGTTTCGTCTGTTTACGCTTCAAAGGCTATCAAAATTTCTGAAAGTCCGGCAAAACGATTCAAATGGGAGATTATTGGTGGATGCCTGGCAGCGGTTACAGTATTTACGGGCATTTTTGTGACGGTTTACGTGAAAAGAGTCAAAATCCGACGATGGCGACGGGATTTTTTGCAACGACACAAACAGAATTCATCAGGGTGAGTTGTTTTGAAAGACATATGCCTAAATGAGCCCCTGTCTATAGGTCCACATCCCGAAATGCTACTTTTCGCTTCGCAACTGATCTTGCTGCCGCCTCACGAGTCATTGCTGGTCTTAGTGTAGAGGAAGATCCAACTTTCCGTCTGTGGCGAATATCACCTGATTCGCTTAAAATTGAATCCAATGAAGTTCTTGGACGCGGATCTTCTGCCACTATTTACAGTGGCTTCTTGACAGACATGTCGCCATTAGCAAGACTACATCCGAGAATTGAAACAACGCGGTATGAAGCCTGTCCCGTTGCTATCAAAACATCGCTTGCTTTCGGAGCACACAATGATGAGGCCCTTGCAAATGAGCTTACAACGTTGCTGAAATTGGAATGGCATCCGAACATCTGCGCTTTTCTTGGATGGTCTGTTGCCCGTGATAAGCAGTGCCTTGTTTTCGAGAAAGCTGAAAGTGATTTGTTGAAGTATTCACAATCGTTTCGAGATAATGGCGTTCCACCGTTAAGAAACGTACTGAGTATGTTGTGGCAGTTGTCAAATGCTATGGTATGGGTTTCGGATGTTGAAAGTTGGAAAGAATGATTGATTTCAGGTGTACCTGGCGTCGTTGAAACTCGTCCATCGTGATCTGGCTGCTCGAAATGTGTTTCTAACATCGGATTTTACGGTAAAACTCGGTGATTTTGGCCTTTGTTGCGAGTGTAATCAAACAGACACGTACACTGCTTCCATAACAAAGCGACTTCCGATAAAGTGGCTTTCTCCTGAGGCTATTTTGGACAGGTTAGCTAATTTTGAAGTTGCCTTCTGCTCAAATTCAAATTCTAGATTGTTCTCTGAAGCTTCCGATGTTTGGTCCTTCGGTGTCATCATTTTTGAAATTTACAGTGGCGGCATAGTGCCCTACGGTACCATGTCCAATGAGGAAATGGTGGACTTTATACGCACTGGCAAACGTTTACCTGCACCGGAAGACACTCCAAAAGAATTGTCTGTCTACTTTTTACTCTTTTCATCCTCCAAATCCGCTTATTTCAGACAAAAGATTATGTCATCCTGTTGGCAGGAAGTCGTCGACGATCGACCCAGCTTCGATGATCTCCGTTCCGTGCTCCACGGCCTCCTCGAAGGGGAAACCCAACATTACGGTTATTTGAGTCACGATCAAGTCGTCGTGTAAAACCCTGTCTATTCCCCCACATTAGTTGTACATTGAGTTGTGTTTTGTGTGTTCATGCATAGTCATCAAGTATTTACGAGTAGTTTCAGTATGTATTTCGCCGATGCGTACAAACAGCTTTAATGTGATTATTGTTACCAAATCTGGTTGAATTGTTGAAAATAAACATCGCCTTCCTGGTTTGGCATGAATATCATTTGGGTGCCATCGGATGTTTTGAGTGATACCACACTGCTATTGCTCACTTTGCTATGCTTGTAGAACCTGGATTTTATGGTTTTAAGGGTTCTAAAGTGGCATTATTACTGATAAAATAGGCAGAAAGGCTTACCTTGGCAAAAGAATTTTCCACATATCAGCAGACAAAATCAAAACAAACACGAAAACAGCACCATACCCGAAGGATACCAATTGCCACAAAAAATGGAACAACATTTTGTAATGACTGTCATCTATTAAGTAGTAAATGACGAAAAACTGAATGCGAATGTGAACTGTTAACTTGAGTTGTTCAATTTTGGCAACACTCACCATTACAATAGAACCATTGCTGCACAAATACAGGAGCAGCACATTGCGAATCAACTTTAGCGTTCGCAAGTTTTCAGACAATTGAAACCTCTCTGATAGCGTCATATTGCTGCCCTTGCCACTGTGGATGGAATATATATGTTTGTTAACGGAGTTTATATAAGCAAATGCCTGAAATGTATGATTAGACATATTTACAATCACTTGTTAATATGAATCAACTTACCATGATCTGAAAAATATTGGCCAATGCAAACATTGGTCCTAGGATAAGATATGTGCGATCGACTGCAAACAAAACTTTATTAAAAATAGAATCGTGCAAGGACCTTACCCAAAAACAGTATAAGTGAAACACAGAATGATGATAAGATGGTTGAACTTGTCGTAAAAGCGAGAAAGAAGTAACTGTGATAGTTTTCGTATGACTTTAACCGAACAGTAGCCAAAACTCGTTCAATCATGAAACATCCCAAAAATAAAATGAATGTCGAGCCTGTCACAACTTGGGCAAACTTTACTAAGATAAACCGTTGTGGAACAAGAAAAGTCATGCACATCGGATCATCAGGGTAAAGTTGCGTCAATATGAGTGATGCGTCCGTTGACAGACGAAAAAGAATGTAATCAATAAATGTGATTATCACCTAAAAATAAAACTTTATCTGAAAAAATCGTGAACCTCTCGAACTCACCAACATTCGCAGATGAAAATGAAATGCCAAAGCTCTCAAAATAACTCGATATAAAAGCATGCCACAAAAAATAGAGAAAACACTCAATGATAACGTGATAATGTCTGACGCAAACTTGTACTCCTCGATCAAAGCCCTGAGTTCGTCACTAGGTTGAAATTTGTTCATACCAAAGGGCAAATCATTAGAACGGTTGTCAACACTAAGTAATAACTCGCTGAAACCCATGAAAGTTCACGGAATTTGGCCAACTTGAACCTGTGCAGTTGCAATCCAGCGGTTCGGTGTCACCTAAAATGACTGCAAAGCTTTAAGAAAAGCTGGGGAAAACTATGTTCAATGAACATTTTTTTTATAAATCATAAACAAATGACCATGCAGGTGTAGGAAGGAGTACATTGCGCTTTAGTACTACTAGAGACATTTTTAAAACAAGACATTGATTCTTGTCCGTAGTTTTTTGTTCAGACGCTTTGATGCACTTAATCCGTCGAAACATGTTTGTTTCATTATAAAAATTTATTTTTTAGACAAGACTGAAATGACAGGAAAGTAGTGATGGCAAAAGTAACTATAATAAAGCAAGATAACCTCGCTTTTACTGTCTAATAAACTTAAACTTATGCGTCAAAATCTGCACATTGCAAACTCCAAGTACTATTTTTGGACAGCTTGCAACACAGATTTGGCAATCAAGCATCAAGGGGACAGAGTTCAAAGTTTGACGGAAAATGGAGACAGTTGAACTCATTTCAATGTGAAAGCAGTTTTTAGCGACAGTTAAACTGACATCTGAATCATGCAACTGACTTTCCTCACCACGTTATCTATAATTTATTATTTATGAAAACCGTAAGAACCGGTGGTATTCATGCTATGTACGCACACATTTGGGGTATTTAAAAAAGTAAATTGTGTGAATGTCAGTGTACCATGACACTGTATCGTTACCGGAGGGACATAATGAACAAAGAGCAGACGTTTGATCTTACAAACTTGTATTTTTAATAGTTGTATTTACACGGTTGGTTAAATAAAATGAGCAAAAGTCGATAATAAGGTGCAACTAATTACGGCAATGATACTTGTCAAAGGTATTGCATTCATTGATATGGCATTATTGTGAGGTGTCGTAGTAACCGTGTCATTGGTGACTGTGAACATGGTTGCTCCCGTCCGCACTTTAAATAATGTTCCCAGCAAAGGGGATTCAATTTCTTGACCGGTGTTAGTGGACACGAGGAAATTAGCCAGATCACCACTGGATTGATTCAAATCGGCACTGATTTGGGTTGCATTTCGTAGAGGGGTTAATGTACGGAAGGCGAGAATAACGTAGTTTGTTGTATCTGAAAACGAACCATAAGCTGGAGGGTAAGAGGTCACAATGCGCTTACACAAATCTTCTTCTACCACTGATCCATTTCCAATGACAGCTGCATAACCACGCTGATATCTGTCATTGACGTCCGTAAGATTGTAGATTGGAGTGCCAAAAGAGGGGAAATTGTACCAGAAATAAATAGCTGATGGGATTAGGAGCGGATCTAAAGATGGATGTTTGTAAAATTATCCAAAAAAGCCAGTACTAACCAACAGCAACAAGAAAATGTAAATAACATCCCGACGCAGGAGCATACTGAAACGCTACAGCTTCAAGTGTTGTAAATGGGCCTGTGTTGGAACCACTGGGTTCAAAGTCACCCCCAATTGTGTCAACAGCAACGGCAAAATTGTTCGTTGAGTCCCGGAGAATAACAGACTCCAAAAGTCCGACCGGTATGACAGGGACTGCCACGGGGCTGACTCCAGATTCCATGAAGTCTAAAAACAACATGCACAGATATTTTCAAAAAAATGTACAAACTTACACTGTGAAACACTCATATTACTGCTGCTACAACAAATATGCGACGTTAAAACCAGTGAATCTTGTGTACTACTCGACGTAATTACTACTTCAGTTTCATTAAAAGTTTCATTGCCATAGGCTACAGCCGGCCGACAAAGATATCCATTGGAACATGGATTAAAGGCCTCCGGATCACACGCGTGTAAAGATGTATAAGTTACATTATCAGGGCATTGTAATATCGCTTCAATTGTCAAAAATAATGAACATAAAACAGCGAAACGAAGAAACATTACCCCGAAAACGGTTTAAACTGGCCGAAAGCGCATCGATCGTTCAACTAATCCGCGCCATGCTACTGAATCAAGCGCATCCAATCAGGCGGGATTTGTTTGTTCATCTGCGGTTTCGAGCAATCGGCCACTGATGCCTTAAGCGGCTTGAGTAAACACGATTTTAATATGAGTAATCGACATGTCTCCACAGAAACCAGTAAACTGCACTGTAAGATGCAGAATGTTTGGTTACAGAACAACACAGTATACTTTGGAATATCTGTTTATCGTTTATCACACAACTCCCCACAGTTGACTTGATTGACAGAAAAGAAGCTAGGTTTCTATTTTCCAGAACCATCTTCACTTTTTTCGTTGCAAAACAAAGTCTGTAACAGATAAACCTGCAGTTTCAACGAATTGCAGAGCGTTTAGACTTTATCACAATCATGAGACGTTGAGGCGGTCATTAAAAAACTTGTTTTTGTTTAAAAGTTTTACCAAATGAAATAGCATCATTTTTGGTAATCTTGTCATAATGAATTTTGTTACAAAATATTAAAATGTTACAAAAAACTTAAAAACTGCACCTTTTTTCAACAAATTGCAGAGTATTTTTTGTTAATCACAGTCATAAGGATGTGGGGGCGATCATAGGTATCATCTTGTTTTGCTTGCTCCGTTCAGTGATAAGAGTGTCGCCACGCCCTAATAGACGGGGGTTCAAACTAATCTCTAATCAAACTTTGCTAGTATAAAAGAAGGATCTCAAAGCTGCACCCGGCATGGAGCGGTTTGCAATGGCTATGAAAGCAGCTTTTATTCTGGTGTTCTGCGTTTTGCAAGCAGCAGCTTTCATTGAGAGTGGCGTTTCTTCGCAGTTTGAGCAACACCTGAAAAAGTAAGGATTTCTACTATTGGCTAATCTATAACCCTATGGTTCCAGATACAACGTCCAGATCCCCCAAAAGGACTGGGCTTGGCGTACCCGAGTTTTTGCTGACAACCTCCGTCGAATCGATGAACTCAATGCCCAACACCATCCTCACACTCAATTCGGCGTCAACCAGTTTTCTCATTTGACCTACAAGGAATTTGTTACCAAGTACGCTAGTGGATACAAACCGTCGTCGAATTACACAGGCTCTGTACACGTTTTCGATGTCAAGAATGCCTTGCACCAGATTCGTGATGATGTTCAAGTCGATTGGCGTGCCCAAGGCAAAGTTACGGGTGTCAAGGATCAAGGCCAGCTTGGTTCATGCACTGCCTTTGGTACCAATGCGGCCATCGAATCCATCAACGCCATTAAACGCAACAGTCTCGTTAGTCTTTCCGAACAACAAGTCGTTGATTGCGTCGACGATGAAAACTTCAGTAACGAGTTTGGTTATGCTCAGATTACTGGTCTTGTCCATGAAGACGCTTATCCCTATCATGCTTCAAAAGGCACCTGTAATGTTCCTGGTGGCGACCGAGTCAAAACTGATGGAACACTCGTACTTTCGGAGAACACAGAAGATGGCATTGAGGGTGTTCTTCGCACCTATGGTCCAATGGCTGTTGCCATTCACGTCAACGATGCCTTTATGTACTACAGTAGCGGAATCTTGACAACCGATGATTGCAACGATGGCTGGCATGCTGTTTCTGTCGTCGGACTCGGTCGTGATAATGACCAGGACTACTGGATCATCAAGAACAGCTGGAGCTCTGGTTGGGGTGAAGGCGGATACATTCGTCTGCGTCGTAAGCAGAACACTTGCGACATCGAACATGAGCCGAAGACGGCATTAATCAACTAAACAAAGTTGCCGTAACCATTCTTACTGTTTTCTACCTTGATCCTTATCATATGTTTATGACTTTTTATAGCAACTAATTGTGGTAAGGATAATAATAATTATGTTATTTCACTTAAATAAATGAACATGGGCTCTTGAGATCTTCGTTAAACACCGAATGTACGAAACTGCTGTTCTCTGTGACTTTTTATTTGAGGAAACTTTTTCACCTGAGCAAACTTTATGGTTTGGACCCAGTGCGCCAAAATCTACAATTATTTAACGGTTTATTGCAAGTCGAAACTTCAAATGAATCCTTAATTGCTCGATGAGACTATATTTATTTTCTGCGCACTATGAGCGCGTCGATTACTCAATCCGATTTTGTTCCATACGGCAATTGCATGCACATAAACACGGCCGTAGTTTTATTGATAGGATCATTCACACTCTGTCTCATCCTCTTCCACTCAACAAAGGAAATGGTCCTCTACAAATATTATGTCTTTAGTTTTACTTTTGCAGCAACCATTTTTGATCTCCATACCAGTTTTGTGTACTCACCATTGCCTATTTTTCCAGTACCGGCAATTTGTTGCACGAGTGTATTTTTTATAAATTCTACGTGGCTCTATGAGTTTTTAAATTTCGTAGCAATGCATTTCATGTTGAGCTATGTTGGTATATCGATATTGATTGGTCTCATCTATCGGTACCATGCCTGAAAAGGCAATTTGCAGTTTTTTCATTCAAAGAAAGGTGTCATTATTTTGGTGGCAATCATTATTATCTATCCACTTCCGTCGGTGATAACCTTATTTTTCGGGGTATCAGGCGAAGAAGAAACTCTTATTTATGTGAAAGCACACTATCCAGAGATATACGATTTATACTCCCGAAACAGTTGTTTCACCCTATCTAAACCCCTTGGAATGATTATCTATGCCGCTACGGCCACATGTCAAGAAATAGTTGTATGCTGCATTTATCCGTATCTGGTGTTTAAAATTTACCGATTGCTCCGTGAAAAGAAGTCAAAATTCTCTGCAAAAACGTATGAATTACTAGGTAGTTGCACAGTTATTGTCCGATTCAGAAAAAAATTTTTTTCTTACTGGGTTCAAGCCGAGGTCCTAAGACATTGTCATCATAGATATCACCAACAGTCTGCTTATCACCAGGCTCCATGCCGTTGCGCTAGATTACGCAGAAAGGAGCTAAAGTTTGAAAAGTCAAGTCAAAATTCATTAACTTTGGCAGCGTTTATTAAGCACAGAAGCAGTCTTAGAGCCTGGCATGTGTGATAATCAGAAAATAGATTACATAGGCTTTATTAAGAATAAGTGACAACCGGTCAAGGAGGCACTCCAGGGTACTTCACGCGCAGTGCTAAACATTTTCAAAATTGGGTTTTTGGGGGGTCGACCTTGGTTGCGCCCTCACAGATTTGCGTATCGGCATTTCTGCGCCTTCATAATTTTTTTATAAATAGGGAAACTAATGCCCTTCAAGATAGTTTAAACTTGGATTTTTGTGTTGCTGTTTCCCGTGCCTTTCTTAGACTTGCCATACGATTCATACAGGATAATTATTGATTCGTATTATTATACGATTCATAGACAAAACCTTAGCATGGTATGATTCATGTAGGATTAGATAATCTTATAAGAATCGTAACAAACCTTGTACGATTCGTAGATAGTAACCAAAAATACTCAAGAGAGAGATATGACTTTTCTCGTTGTCTGACAACCTAGCCAAACTCGTGTAATACTTCAAACCCAGTTCACGTAATTCTTTTACAGATGGTTATGTGTGACATGCATAACAATTATTGCACATGTGAAAGTGCGGTAATTATAATTTTTGAACATAGCCTACTATTGTTGGCTACACAAATGCGAAAACAAATTTCATTTTTTGATGTCACTACGAATCGTATGTAAACACAAATCTTATAAGGATAGTGTTCGAATCGTGTACGATTCGTAGTACATATCTTACCTATATGAATCGTAGGATTTGCGCATTCTTACAAGATTGTCTATGATACGTGCACGTTTCATAGTACGTATAATAGAGAATTCATATACGAATCGTATGAAAAGCCTAAGAGAGGCACGGGTTGAAAAAAATATAAATTTTTTTTGAGTCGGACAATAATTTTGCAACTACCTAATACATCGACAGCTGATTCAAAGTCTGTGCATTCAAGTTTCTATCCATATCGTTTTTCTTGGAACACCTACAGTAACTGCTTTTGTAATGATTATCAATTCATTTGGAAATGTTCGGGGTAAGGTGAACATTTTTGTTATGCAGCTATAATGTGCGTTTTAGTGGTCTCACTGACAATAATGCCGTTTTTGTGTTTACATTCAGCGTTTCTGGGGCTCACAACAATGATTGTAACGAAACCGTATTGACAAGCAGCTATTAAAATTTTACTTAAACCTTTCAGATTTTGTCGTAAAGCTACTGAAGGATAAAAGTCTAGAGTAAACCTAAAATTATTTCAAACTTGAGATGTATTTATTTTCAAATAGCAGCATCACTTTTATTATAATTAACATTAAAACATCAAATATTGAGGGGTGGAGGCATATAGTAATCGTAGGATATCATCGCATTTGGGTATAGCTTCCGGATTGAGCCATTTCCATCAACTCGGGTGATCGTTCGCTTCAAACGCGGCAACTTGTCGTGGTTTTCGTCGATGACTTGGATGATCTAAAATTAGAAAGTAACATCAGTAACAAAGGTATTGAAAAAATACAACCAACCGTGAAATCGCAAACGTTGAAGTGTTTGTGAATGAAATCTTCTGGACTGATTTCGACGAACGACTCTTCACAGTGGTTGAAGTATTGGGTCGTTGCAGACTTTCGAATCCACAGCCCATTTCCATCGTTCCATGTGTCTCGAACAGGTGGCAACAGCCTCTCACGAACGATGAAACTTGCTCGGCCTTTGAACCCCAGCGGCAACCCATTACAGATCATTCGATTGTCAATGTTCCTTTCGAGAAGGATTTCAATCGTCTGATTAGCCGTGAGTTTGTCATGTGAGAAAAGGACATGCCGATCGTAATAGCACAACATCGTGTTTGTGTTCAGAGCGAGTGGGGACGTTTTGATGGAGGTGGATGGATCGTTACTCGGCAGAATTGTAGTCTTTTTCAATGGCGAAGTCAGACTTGGGATGAGTTCGTACGACATAATAACAAACTGGGGCTTTGATTGATTGTAATGAAGCGTGTAGACCTTAAATATGTTGTGTTGACAAGAGCGAACTTTGAAAACACCTTACCGTTCTTATCAATGATGCCAAACACGAGTCTGTCTTGAGTTGTGCATAACGCTTACAGCTTACAGCGAAACAATGACCGTCATTCAAGGGTTCTCCGAGTTCCTCGACAGATTGATTGTTTCCATCTTCGTCGGTTAACATGACGTAAAAACGGCGCTTTTCAGTTGGATTCTCTAAAAAATGTCAAGGTCAAAAGTAATCTCTCGAGCAAAAACTCACCCCAATGCCATCCATCTGGAAATCCTATCATTTCAATATCCAACCCACGAATGTCCACAAAATATGCACTGTCGTAGTTAACTTTCTGGGGAAAGGTGTACAAGATTGCGTCACTCTTGACATTTTCAATACCGACAAGGACATTGGTTGCCTCCTAAAATGATTGTAACGCTTGTGTCCCATTAGAATTAAAGAAACAAACGACTTACTGTAAAGTCGATATTCCGATTTCGGATGGCGGGATATAACGTTCTAGCATTTGAAGTAGCTGAATGAGACATATTGGACACGGAGGACATTGGAGTCGATGGTGTAGTCATCCAACAAGCTATGCGGATAATGTGGATGTGCATACATGGTATGCAGTAACAATTGTGTTTGCAATTTGCATGTGCACTTCACTGGCTTGATTTACATCAGAAATATGCTAATTTATTGTTTTTCACATGCAATAAATATCGACTACATGTTAGCAGATTCTGTCATCTAGTACTTCATGTTATTCATCTTCTATTTCGGAAAAGTTTAAACTACGATGATGATACTTCGATTGCACTTTCATGAATTCAAAAAAGTCATCAACACACGAAAAGAAATCATCATGAGAAGATGCAACGTTTGTTTTTATCAAAGTTTCAACAACAGCTTCATCTGCGTTTGCGTAATTCACAACGGCGTTGGTCATTGCTTGAATGTCATCAACAGCTTCCTTTAGCGCGCGTAATCCCATTGTGTCGATTTGAGTCAGAGCAGAACAATCAAAAACATAGTAGAACCCAGTCTTGTCTTCGGGTCGCAATTCGGGAGCATGGCTCGTCCACGTGCCGAGGGCATACAAAGCGCTTTGCTTGAAACGTTCAGCATTGGTGAAAAGGAGGAATGATTCAAATCGGAATATGCAGAAGTGGCGAATGGCTTTGCCGTTGGGTGATGAGGGTGGTCTCGAAAATCTGGCTCTCCAACTTGGCCATTGTGTTCGGAATACAACTGTGAGAAGGACGAATGCGATGGATACGGCGAGTCCGCCGATGACGTCGATGCAAACTGTTGCAATAAAGCTGATTGTCCAGATTAGCTAAAACGGGATTATAAAACGATAACTTTATGTCGATTTGAGGGAAACTTACAAAGTCAATTTTCGAAATCTCCCAAAGTTTTGGAGGCGTTTTAAATTTTTTAAACATTGGTCTCAGCGCGACTACAATAACAGTCGAAAGGATGCACAGTGGCAATGGTGCGAAGAACGGCCCAACAAAGAGGATCACCGCGAGCAAAGTTACTGCCGTAAACATTAAGTTGAGCCCTGTTTTACATCCAGATTCCACGAGAACCATTGTCCGGCCCAGGGCAGTCGAAACGGGGAACACTGGGAAGAAGCCGGCGATGGTCGCGGTGGCACCGACAGCATATATCTCCTGACTGGGATCAACTGCGTAGCCGAGACGCTTTCCGATCATTTTTGCCATGGAAACGTGGACGGCAATATTGACAATCGTGATAGCAATAGCAGTGCCGAGACAATCTGGCATGAGACCAATGACTGGAAGGCGTGGAGCCGGAATGCCTCGTGGCACGGGACCGACGACGCGGACAGCGTATTTAGTCTCCCAGTCGAAAAGGTAGGACACTGTGGTGCCTAGTACCATCTGAAAATTCACTATTTAATATTTGGTTTTTTATATTTAGAATCAGTAACAAACGGCTATCAGTTCCCAGGGAATAACAATCTTGTTCCCAATGGCTTTCTTCGCCCAGGGCGATACATAATCTTTGCCAACGATTATCCCTGCTGCCGCGACGGCACTAGCTCCGAGCGTGTATAGATTACAATGAGGCACTTTCAAAGCTAATCGATACAAAACAACAAAAAGGTAACCAGCCCCGGAAACGCGGTCCAACTTGACACCCATAATGTCATCCAATTGTGAACAAAAAACATGAACAGCAGCCCCTGTCGTAAATCCACCGACAAGTGGATCACTGAAATAGACTGTCAAGAAATCCAATCGAAGCGCGGCCATGAGTAAGGTGCATAAGCCAATGGTGAAACATAATGTTGAAGTAATCGCAATTGGTGTGACGTCTTCCACGTTCAATCCGGCATTCGCTAGTTCAGACGCTCCAGTGTTATGATATTTCTCCATTATGGCATGGTTTGTCACACCTGTCATCAATGAAACAACGGCAAAAGATCCTGAATTAAACTGTCATAAAAGCATTCACTAATGAAAAAAACAAACCCATTGAAATGTGTGGGCAAGTACCAAAAAAGGAGTAGATAAATGCCGAGAGAAACGACATATAAAGACCATTTACCGGAGGAACACCAGAAAGAAGGGCATAGGCAATGCCTTGAGGCACATGTATCACGGCTACAGTGATTCCGGAACTAATGTCGCTGAGAAGGTTGTCCCTGATCGAATAACGAGGAAGCCATTTTAGAAAGGGGAAAAAACTGAGCAAAGAGTTTGCAAATTTGCTTATACTGGTACATGGTTCGACGAATTTCCTGAGGGCATGCCTAAACAATCCAAATACATAAATTCAAATGTAACAAGGAAACAAACTTTGCTAAGTTGCCCGTGACTTCCTCATAATAATCGAATTCGTGTTTTTCACGCATTTCGTCAATGTTAACAAAAACACCATTGGCTAAAGTTAGACTCTTTTATATCAAAAAACCCAAAGACTAGCAGCCTGTAAGATCCCTATCGCTATTCCCCAAACATCGGAAATTAAAGGACAACATGAAATGTGTAGGCGGTTTGGCTCAACTTTTTGCATATAATATCAGTGAGTTTGATCAGACAGGCAGTGACAGAGGTAATTGAACGTGTAAGGTCACTGAAAAAAAGCATTAAAATGATGACAATGGATAAAATCTTTAAAAACCAGTTCCTAACATTACACCAATGTTTGTTTCACTGTCATTATATGAAACTTTGCAATATGTCCACCCGTGATGAGGGAACGATGAAAGCACAACGTTTTTTGCGTGCACAGTTATTGCAAAATAAGGAAAAGTAGAAAAACACTACGGGTCTGCAATAGGACGGAAACGCATCCTTCATGGTTGCCGGACATGACCCTTTAAAATGACTTTCAAACACGAAAATGCATCCAATGAGCCACTAAACTGATCCGAAACAGATTAGAACGGCCAAATGGTTCGATTCGAAGCGGTGTGCACCGTCAAACAGCGCACAAAACAACATTTTGAACTCTGTTGCAGATGGCAATGGACATTGATGGGACCAGGGGTGGACGGTAGGCCCGCTGGCCCGGGCGGCCCCGGGCCGGCCGGGCTTCAGGCCCGCCCGGGCCAAAAAACCTTGGCCCGGCCTGGCCCGGGCCAGTTGTTATCGGCCCGGGCCAGGAACTCATTCGAATTCGGATATCCCGCCTTGTATCCGTGATTTAAAACGGTTCTGAAGTCATTGGACCGAAGAAAAATTTTACTCTCCCGGCACTGGCTGACGTGGGCCGGCCCGGGCGGGCCCGACCTAAAGCCCGGCCCGCCCGGGCCGATCAACCAACAAAAAGTTTCGGCCCGGGCCGGTAAAATTTGGCCCTCGTCCACCCCTGGATAGGACATATCCCGCATTTGGGTGTTCATCGTCGGTTTAATTACCCAAGTTTGAGGTTTGTGTTAACTCTCTGCCCGTGGCAATGCCATGCGGTGGTAACCAACTAAATTTTGGATATGCGTTGCCGTTTGGCGATGCTAATTAACCGAAAATGTATGTTGAAAGCAAGGTGCCGGCTGTGTCATTTTGACGACAGATTGCACTGATTTCCGACGCCTTTTGATTGCTTCAAGTTGCATCGCCCGAGGCAATGCTGTTGCAAAATTTGTTTTCAACACCACCACATGATTTTAATCATGAGCGGCCGTAATACTAACCTCAAATATGGGTTTTAATACCAACGACATAGTCGTCAAGTTAGAGGTTAACAGCGATAGCTTCGTTGTTTTGCGCCTGTCCGGCCGTCTTCTGCGCCCGAATGTTATGTCCATTGATGCCGAGAGAGATCGGCAGACAAGCAGAATGTTGCGCAAACACAATTTCGTACAATATCTGTGGATATCTTAGTTGCTTACCCCTCGAAATGCCCCCCAAATCCGGCCCCAACGACGACACTTTGTCGCCCGATGCCTCAGAATCTTCGAAGCCGGATTCTGATGCCATGATGCCAGCTACATACCGTGCAATGCAGGTTTTTAAGCCTTCTGGCACCTGGTCTATCGATTCCAATGCCGAAAACGGCGAAATTCCAAAATTTTTTTTTGATTAGAATTTTTTCAAGCGGTTTTTCACCTAAATTTCGCTCTAATGACTTTTTTAAGGTGGATTTGTCCCAACCCGTTTTCTCGCCCGTTTCGCACCGATTCTCGATCGGAACCAATCAAATCGATTGCCCTGATTCTGTTTTCAATATTTTCATACCAAATAATGCCATTCCCCACTTCAAAAGTGCCGAAATCGACCATGTTCGAAGCACTTTGTACCCCCATATCGGACCCCCTTTTCTCGCTTGTTTTGCACTGTTTCTCGGTTGTAATCGATCAAATCCACCCTGCTGACTTTGTTTTTAATAATTTCATGCAAAAAAGTGGCACCACGGTGTCACAACCTCCTTCCAAAATGGTAAAAAGCTTGCAGCAATTGGGATTCCCAGGACGTCTCCGATCCAGGTACTAACCAATCCCTACGTTGCTTAACATGCCAGATCGGACGGGATGGCGTTCATTCAACGTGGTATGACCGCAAGCGACCTCCCTCCTTTGTGTGTCGACCGCATTGCATGCGCGTTTTGAGCATTGTTCACGCCTATCACTACCTTTCTGCCGTCTTTCGACAAGGCTAAATCTCTCATCATTTTGTGAGGAAAGCCCGGGACACACGCAAATCCACATACATTGATGGGACATATCCCGCATTTGGGTGTTCATCGTCGGTTTAATTACCCAAGTTTGAGGTTTGTGTTAACTCTCTGCCCGTGGCAATGCCATGCGGTGGTAACCAACTAAATTTTGGATATGCGTTGCCGTTTGGCGATGCTAATTAACCGAAAATGTATGTTGAAAGCAAGGTGCCGGCTGTGTCATTTTGACGACAGATTGCACTGATTTCCGACGCCTTTTGATTGCTTCAAGTTGCATCGCCCGAGGCAATGCTGTTGCAAAATTTGTTTTCAACACCACCACATGATTTTAATCATGAGCGGCCGTAATACTAACCTCAAATATGGGTTTTAATACCAACGACATAGTCGTCAAGTTAGAGGTTAACAGCGATAGCTTCGTTGTTTTGCGCCTGTCCGGCCGTCTTCTGCGCCCGAATGTTATGTCCATTGATGCCGAGAGAGATCGGCAGACAAGCAGAATGTTGCGCAAACACAATTTCGTACAATATCTGTGGATATCTTAGTTGCTTACCCCTCGAAATGCCCCCCAAATCCGGCCCCAACGACGACACTTTGTCGCCCGATGCCTCAGAATCTTCGAAGCCGGATTCTGATGCCATGATGCCAGCTACATACCGTGCAATGCAGGTTTTTAAGCCTTCTGGCACCTGGTCTATCGATTCCAATGCCGAAAACGGCGAAATTCCAAAATTTTTTTTTGATTAGAATTTTTTCAAGCGGTTTTTCACCTAAATTTCGCTCTAATGACTTTTTTAAGGTGGATTTGTCCCAACCCGTTTTCTCGCCCGTTTCGCACCGATTCTCGATCGGAACCAATCAAATCGATTGCCCTGATTCTGTTTTCAATATTTTCATACCAAATAATGCCATTCCCCACTTCAAAAGTGCCGAAATCGACCATGTTCGAAGCACTTTGTACCCCCATATCGGACCCCCTTTTCTCGCTTGTTTTGCACTGTTTCTCGGTTGTAATCGATCAAATCCACCCTGCTGACTTTGTTTTTAATAATTTCATGCAAAAAAGTGGCACCACGGTGTCACAACCTCCTTCCAAAATGGTAAAAAGCTTGCAGCAATTGGGATTCCCAGGACGTCTCCGATCCAGGTACTAACCAATCCCTACGTTGCTTAACATGCCAGATCGGACGGGATGGCGTTCATTCAACGTGGTATGACCGCAAGCGACCTCCCTCCTTTGTGTGTCGACCGCATTGCATGCGCGTTTTGAGCATTGTTCACGCCTATCACTACCTTTCTGCCGTCTTTCGACAAGGCTAAATCTCTCATCATTTTGTGAGGAAAGCCCGGGACACACGCAAATCCACATACATTGATGGGACATATCCCGCATTTGGGTGTTCATCGTCGGTTTAATTACCCAAGTTTGAGGTTTGTGTTAACTCTCTGCCCGTGGCAATGCCATGCGGTGGTAACCAACTAAATTTTGGATATGCGTTGCCGTTTGGCGATGCTAATTAACCGAAAATGTATGTTGAAAGCAAGGTGCCGGCTGTGTCATTTTGACGACAGATTGCACTGATTTCCGACGCCTTTTGATTGCTTCAAGTTGCATCGCCCGAGGCAATGCTGTTGCAAAATTTGTTTTCAACACCACCACATGATTTTAATCATGAGCGGCCGTAATACTAACCTCAAATATGGGTTTTAATACCAACGACATAGTCGTCAAGTTAGAGGTTAACAGCGATAGCTTCGTTGTTTTGCGCCTGTCCGGCCGTCTTCTGCGCCCGAATGTTATGTCCATTGATGCCGAGAGAGATCGGCAGACAAGCAGAATGTTGCGCAAACACAATTTCGTACAATATCTGTGGATATCTTAGTTGCTTACCCCTCGAAATGCCCCCCAAATCCGGCCCCAACGACGACACTTTGTCGCCCGATGCCTCAGAATCTTCGAAGCCGGATTCTGATGCCATGATGCCAGCTACATACCGTGCAATGCAGGTTTTTAAGCCTTCTGGCACCTGGTCTATCGATTCCAATGCCGAAAACGGCGAAATTCCAAAATTTTTTTTTGATTAGAATTTTTTCAAGCGGTTTTTCACCTAAATTTCGCTCTAATGACTTTTTTAAGGTGGATTTGTCCCAACCCGTTTTCTCGCCCGTTTCGCACCGATTCTCGATCGGAACCAATCAAATCGATTGCCCTGATTCTGTTTTCAATATTTTCATACCAAATAATGCCATTCCCCACTTCAAAAGTGCCGAAATCGACCATGTTCGAAGCACTTTGTACCCCCATATCGGACCCCCTTTTCTCGCTTGTTTTGCACTGTTTCTCGGTTGTAATCGATCAAATCCACCCTGCTGACTTTGTTTTTAATAATTTCATGCAAAAAAGTGGCACCACGGTGTCACAACCTCCTTCCAAAATGGCAAAAAGCTTGCAGCAATTGGGATTCCCAGGACGTCTCCGATCCAGGTACTAACCAATCCCTACGTTGCTTAACATGCCAGATCGGACGGGATGGCGTTCATTCAACGTGGTATGACCGCAAGCGACCTCCCTCCTTTGTGTGTCGACCGCATTGCATGCGCGTTTTGAGCATTGTTCACGCCTATCACTACCTTTCTGCCGTCTTTCGACAAGGCTAAATCTCTCATCATTTTGTGAGGAAAGCCCGGGACACACGCAAATCCACATACATTGATGGGACATATCCCGCATTTGGGTGTTCATCGTCGGTTTAATTACCCAAGTTTGAGGTTTGTGTTAACTCTCTGCCCGTGGCAATGCCATGCGGTGGTAACCAACTAAATTTTGGATATGCGTTGCCGTTTGGCGATGCTAATTAACCGAAAATGTATGTTGAAAGCAAGGTGCCGGCTGTGTCATTTTGACGACAGATTGCACTGATTTCCGACGCCTTTTGATTGCTTCAAGTTGCATCGCCCGAGGCAATGCTGTTGCAAAATTTGTTTTCAACACCACCACATGATTTTAATCATGAGCGGCCGTAATACTAACCTCAAATATGGGTTTTAATACCAACGACATAGTCGTCAAGTTAGAGGTTAACAGCGATAGCTTCGTTGTTTTGCGCCTGTCCGGCCGTCTTCTGCGCCCGAATGTTATGTCCATTGATGCCGAGAGAGATCGGCAGACAAGCAGAATGTTGCGCAAACACAATTTCGTACAATATCTGTGGATATCTTAGTTGCTTACCCCTCGAAATGCCCCCCAAATCCGGCCCCAACGACGACACTTTGTCGCCCGATGCCTCAGAATCTTCGAAGCCGGATTCTGATGCCATGATGCCAGCTACATACCGTGCAATGCAGGTTTTTAAGCCTTCTGGCACCTGGTCTATCGATTCCAATGCCGAAAACGGCGAAATTCCAAAATTTTTTTTTGATTAGAATTTTTTCAAGCGGTTTTTCACCTAAATTTCGCTCTAATGACTTTTTTAAGGTGGATTTGTCCCAACCCGTTTTCTCGCCCGTTTCGCACCGATTCTCGATCGGAACCAATCAAATCGATTGCCCTGATTCTGTTTTCAATATTTTCATACCAAATAATGCCATTCCCCACTTCAAAAGTGCCGAAATCGACCATGTTCGAAGCACTTTGTACCCCCATATCGGACCCCCTTTTCTCGCTTGTTTTGCACTGTTTCTCGGTTGTAATCGATCAAATCCACCCTGCTGACTTTGTTTTTAATAATTTCATGCAAAAAAGTGGCACCACGGTGTCACAACCTCCTTCCAAAATGGTAAAAAGCTTGCAGCAATTGGGATTCCCAGGACGTCTCCGATCCAGGTACTAACCAATCCCTACGTTGCTTAACATGCCAGATCGGACGGGATGGCGTTCATTCAACGTGGTATGACCGCAAGCGACCTCCCTCCTTTGTGTGTCGACCGCATTGCATGCGCGTTTTGAGCATTGTTCACGCCTATCACTACCTTTCTGCCGTCTTTCGACAAGGCTAAATCTCTCATCATTTTGTGAGGAAAGCCCGGGACACACGCAAATCCACATACATTGATGGGACATATCCCGCATTTGGGTGTTCATCGTCGGTTTAATTACCCAAGTTTGAGGTTTGTGTTAACTCTCTGCCCGTGGCAATGCCATGCGGTGGTAACCAACTAAATTTTGGATATGCGTTGCCGTTTGGCGATGCTAATTAACCGAAAATGTATGTTGAAAGCAAGGTGCCGGCTGTGTCATTTTGACGACAGATTGCACTGATTTCCGACGCCTTTTGATTGCTTCAAGTTGCATCGCCCGAGGCAATGCTGTTGCAAAATTTGTTTTCAACACCACCACATGATTTTAATCATGAGCGGCCGTAATACTAACCTCAAATATGGGTTTTAATACCAACGACATAGTCGTCAAGTTAGAGGTTAACAGCGATAGCTTCGTTGTTTTGCGCCTGTCCGGCCGTCTTCTGCGCCCGAATGTTATGTCCATTGATGCCGAGAGAGATCGGCAGACAAGCAGAATGTTGCGCAAACACAATTTCGTACAATATCTGTGGATATCTTAGTTGCTTACCCCTCGAAATGCCCCCCAAATCCGGCCCCAACGACGACACTTTGTCGCCCGATGCCTCAGAATCTTCGAAGCCGGATTCTGATGCCATGATGCCAGCTACATACCGTGCAATGCAGGTTTTTAAGCCTTCTGGCACCTGGTCTATCGATTCCAATGCCGAAAACGGCGAAATTCCAAAATTTTTTTTTGATTAGAATTTTTTCAAGCGGTTTTTCACCTAAATTTCGCTCTAATGACTTTTTTAAGGTGGATTTGTCCCAACCCGTTTTCTCGCCCGTTTCGCACCGATTCTCGATCGGAACCAATCAAATCGATTGCCCTGATTCTGTTTTCAATATTTTCATACCAAATAATGCCATTCCCCACTTCAAAAGTGCCGAAATCGACCATGTTCGAAGCACTTTGTACCCCCATATCGGACCCCCTTTTCTCGCTTGTTTTGCACTGTTTCTCGGTTGTAATCGATCAAATCCACCCTGCTGACTTTGTTTTTAATAATTTCATGCAAAAAAGTGGCACCACGGTGTCACAACCTCCTTCCAAAATGGCAAAAAGCTTGCAGCAATTGGGATTCCCAGGACGTCTCCGATCCAGGTACTAACCAATCCCTACGTTGCTTAACATGCCAGATCGGACGGGATGGCGTTCATTCAACGTGGTATGACCGCAAGCGACCTCCCTCCTTTGTGTGTCGACCGCATTGCATGCGCGTTTTGAGCATTGTTCACGCCTATCACTACCTTTCTGCCGTCTTTCGACAAGGCTAAATCTCTCATCATTTTGTGAGGAAAGCCCGGGACACACGCAAATCCACATACATTGATGGGACATATCCCGCATTTGGGTGTTCATCGTCGGTTTAATTACCCAAGTTTGAGGTTTGTGTTAACTCTCTGCCCGTGGCAATGCCATGCGGTGGTAACCAACTAAATTTTGGATATGCGTTGCCGTTTGGCGATGCTAATTAACCGAAAATGTATGTTGAAAGCAAGGTGCCGGCTGTGTCATTTTGACGACAGATTGCACTGATTTCCGACGCCTTTTGATTGCTTCAAGTTGCATCGCCCGAGGCAATGCTGTTGCAAAATTTGTTTTCAACACCACCACATGATTTTAATCATGAGCGGCCGTAATACTAACCTCAAATATGGGTTTTAATACCAACGACATAGTCGTCAAGTTAGAGGTTAACAGCGATAGCTTCGTTGTTTTGCGCCTGTCCGGCCGTCTTCTGCGCCCGAATGTTATGTCCATTGATGCCGAGAGAGATCGGCAGACAAGCAGAATGTTGCGCAAACACAATTTCGTACAATATCTGTGGATATCTTAGTTGCTTACCCCTCGAAATGCCCCCCAAATCCGGCCCCAACGACGACACTTTGTCGCCCGATGCCTCAGAATCTTCGAAGCCGGATTCTGATGCCATGATGCCAGCTACATACCGTGCAATGCAGGTTTTTAAGCCTTCTGGCACCTGGTCTATCGATTCCAATGCCGAAAACGGCGAAATTCCAAAATTTTTTTTTGATTAGAATTTTTTCAAGCGGTTTTTCACCTAAATTTCGCTCTAATGACTTTTTTAAGGTGGATTTGTCCCAACCCGTTTTCTCGCCCGTTTCGCACCGATTCTCGATCGGAACCAATCAAATCGATTGCCCTGATTCTGTTTTCAATATTTTCATACCAAATAATGCCATTCCCCACTTCAAAAGTGCCGAAATCGACCATGTTCGAAGCACTTTGTACCCCCATATCGGACCCCCTTTTCTCGCTTGTTTTGCACTGTTTCTCGGTTGTAATCGATCAAATCCACCCTGCTGACTTTGTTTTTAATAATTTCATGCAAAAAAGTGGCACCACGGTGTCACAACCTCCTTCCAAAATGGTAAAAAGCTTGCAGCAATTGGGATTCCCAGGACGTCTCCGATCCAGGTACTAACCAATCCCTACGTTGCTTAACATGCCAGATCGGACGGGATGGCGTTCATTCAACGTGGTATGACCGCAAGCGACCTCCCTCCTTTGTGTGTCGACCGCATTGCATGCGCGTTTTGAGCATTGTTCACGCCTATCACTACCTTTCTGCCGTCTTTCGACAAGGCTAAATCTCTCATCATTTTGTGAGGAAAGCCCGGGACACACGCAAATCCACATACATTGATGGGACATATCCCGCATTTGGGTGTTCATCGTCGGTTTAATTACCCAAGTTTGAGGTTTGTGTTAACTCTCTGCCCGTGGCAATGCCATGCGGTGGTAACCAACTAAATTTTGGATATGCGTTGCCGTTTGGCGATGCTAATTAACCGAAAATGTATGTTGAAAGCAAGGTGCCGGCTGTGTCATTTTGACGACAGATTGCACTGATTTCCGACGCCTTTTGATTGCTTCAAGTTGCATCGCCCGAGGCAATGCTGTTGCAAAATTTGTTTTCAACACCACCACATGATTTTAATCATGAGCGGCCGTAATACTAACCTCAAATATGGGTTTTAATACCAACGACATAGTCGTCAAGTTAGAGGTTAACAGCGATAGCTTCGTTGTTTTGCGCCTGTCCGGCCGTCTTCTGCGCCCGAATGTTATGTCCATTGATGCCGAGAGAGATCGGCAGACAAGCAGAATGTTGCGCAAACACAATTTCGTACAATATCTGTGGATATCTTAGTTGCTTACCCCTCGAAATGCCCCCCAAATCCGGCCCCAACGACGACACTTTGTCGCCCGATGCCTCAGAATCTTCGAAGCCGGATTCTGATGCCATGATGCCAGCTACATACCGTGCAATGCAGGTTTTTAAGCCTTCTGGCACCTGGTCTATCGATTCCAATGCCGAAAACGGCGAAATTCCAAAATTTTTTTTTGATTAGAATTTTTTCAAGCGGTTTTTCACCTAAATTTCGCTCTAATGACTTTTTTAAGGTGGATTTGTCCCAACCCGTTTTCTCGCCCGTTTCGCACCGATTCTCGATCGGAACCAATCAAATCGATTGCCCTGATTCTGTTTTCAATATTTTCATACCAAATAATGCCATTCCCCACTTCAAAAGTGCCGAAATCGACCATGTTCGAAGCACTTTGTACCCCCATATCGGACCCCCTTTTCTCGCTTGTTTTGCACTGTTTCTCGGTTGTAATCGATCAAATCCACCCTGCTGACTTTGTTTTTAATAATTTCATGCAAAAAAGTGGCACCACGGTGTCACAACCTCCTTCCAAAATGGTAAAAAGCTTGCAGCAATTGGGATTCCCAGGACGTCTCCGATCCAGGTACTAACCAATCCCTACGTTGCTTAACATGCCAGATCGGACGGGATGGCGTTCATTCAACGTGGTATGACCGCAAGCGACCTCCCTCCTTTGTGTGTCGACCGCATTGCATGCGCGTTTTGAGCATTGTTCACGCCTATCACTACCTTTCTGCCGTCTTTCGACAAGGCTAAATCTCTCATCATTTTGTGAGGAAAGCCCGGGACACACGCAAATCCACATACATTGATGGGACATATCCCGCATTTGGGTGTTCATCGTCGGTTTAATTACCCAAGTTTGAGGTTTGTGTTAACTCTCTGCCCGTGGCAATGCCATGCGGTGGTAACCAACTAAATTTTGGATATGCGTTGCCGTTTGGCGATGCTAATTAACCGAAAATGTATGTTGAAAGCAAGGTGCCGGCTGTGTCATTTTGACGACAGATTGCACTGATTTCCGACGCCTTTTGATTGCTTCAAGTTGCATCGCCCGAGGCAATGCTGTTGCAAAATTTGTTTTCAACACCACCACATGATTTTAATCATGAGCGGCCGTAATACTAACCTCAAATATGGGTTTTAATACCAACGACATAGTCGTCAAGTTAGAGGTTAACAGCGATAGCTTCGTTGTTTTGCGCCTGTCCGGCCGTCTTCTGCGCCCGAATGTTATGTCCATTGATGCCGAGAGAGATCGGCAGACAAGCAGAATGTTGCGCAAACACAATTTCGTACAATATCTGTGGATATCTTAGTTGCTTACCCCTCGAAATGCCCCCCAAATCCGGCCCCAACGACGACACTTTGTCGCCCGATGCCTCAGAATCTTCGAAGCCGGATTCTGATGCCATGATGCCAGCTACATACCGTGCAATGCAGGTTTTTAAGCCTTCTGGCACCTGGTCTATCGATTCCAATGCCGAAAACGGCGAAATTCCAAAATTTTTTTTTGATTAGAATTTTTTCAAGCGGTTTTTCACCTAAATTTCGCTCTAATGACTTTTTTAAGGTGGATTTGTCCCAACCCGTTTTCTCGCCCGTTTCGCACCGATTCTCGATCGGAACCAATCAAATCGATTGCCCTGATTCTGTTTTCAATATTTTCATACCAAATAATGCCATTCCCCACTTCAAAAGTGCCGAAATCGACCATGTTCGAAGCACTTTGTACCCCCATATCGGACCCCCTTTTCTCGCTTGTTTTGCACTGTTTCTCGGTTGTAATCGATCAAATCCACCCTGCTGACTTTGTTTTTAATAATTTCATGCAAAAAAGTGGCACCACGGTGTCACAACCTCCTTCCAAAATGGTAAAAAGCTTGCAGCAATTGGGATTCCCAGGACGTCTCCGATCCAGGTACTAACCAATCCCTACGTTGCTTAACATGCCAGATCGGACGGGATGGCGTTCATTCAACGTGGTATGACCGCAAGCGACCTCCCTCCTTTGTGTGTCGACCGCATTGCATGCGCGTTTTGAGCATTGTTCACGCCTATCACTACCTTTCTGCCGTCTTTCGACAAGGCTAAATCTCTCATCATTTTGTGAGGAAAGCCCGGGACACACGCAAATCCACATACATTGATGGGACATATCCCGCATTTGGGTGTTCATCGTCGGTTTAATTACCCAAGTTTGAGGTTTGTGTTAACTCTCTGCCCGTGGCAATGCCATGCGGTGGTAACCAACTAAATTTTGGATATGCGTTGCCGTTTGGCGATGCTAATTAACCGAAAATGTATGTTGAAAGCAAGGTGCCGGCTGTGTCATTTTGACGACAGATTGCACTGATTTCCGACGCCTTTTGATTGCTTCAAGTTGCATCGCCCGAGGCAATGCTGTTGCAAAATTTGTTTTCAACACCACCACATGATTTTAATCATGAGCGGCCGTAATACTAACCTCAAATATGGGTTTTAATACCAACGACATAGTCGTCAAGTTAGAGGTTAACAGCGATAGCTTCGTTGTTTTGCGCCTGTCCGGCCGTCTTCTGCGCCCGAATGTTATGTCCATTGATGCCGAGAGAGATCGGCAGACAAGCAGAATGTTGCGCAAACACAATTTCGTACAATATCTGTGGATATCTTAGTTGCTTACCCCTCGAAATGCCCCCCAAATCCGGCCCCAACGACGACACTTTGTCGCCCGATGCCTCAGAATCTTCGAAGCCGGATTCTGATGCCATGATGCCAGCTACATACCGTGCAATGCAGGTTTTTAAGCCTTCTGGCACCTGGTCTATCGATTCCAATGCCGAAAACGGCGAAATTCCAAAATTTTTTTTTGATTAGAATTTTTTCAAGCGGTTTTTCACCTAAATTTCGCTCTAATGACTTTTTTAAGGTGGATTTGTCCCAACCCGTTTTCTCGCCCGTTTCGCACCGATTCTCGATCGGAACCAATCAAATCGATTGCCCTGATTCTGTTTTCAATATTTTCATACCAAATAATGCCATTCCCCACTTCAAAAGTGCCGAAATCGACCATGTTCGAAGCACTTTGTACCCCCATATCGGACCCCCTTTTCTCGCTTGTTTTGCACTGTTTCTCGGTTGTAATCGATCAAATCCACCCTGCTGACTTTGTTTTTAATAATTTCATGCAAAAAAGTGGCACCACGGTGTCACAACCTCCTTCCAAAATGGTAAAAAGCTTGCAGCAATTGGGATTCCCAGGACGTCTCCGATCCAGGTACTAACCAATCCCTACGTTGCTTAACATGCCAGATCGGACGGGATGGCGTTCATTCAACGTGGTATGACCGCAAGCGACCTCCCTCCTTTGTGTGTCGACCGCATTGCATGCGCGTTTTGAGCATTGTTCACGCCTATCACTACCTTTCTGCCGTCTTTCGACAAGGCTAAATCTCTCATCATTTTGTGAGGAAAGCCCGGGACACACGCAAATCCACATACATTGATGGGACATATCCCGCATTTGGGTGTTCATCGTCGGTTTAATTACCCAAGTTTGAGGTTTGTGTTAACTCTCTGCCCGTGGCAATGCCATGCGGTGGTAACCAACTAAATTTTGGATATGCGTTGCCGTTTGGCGATGCTAATTAACCGAAAATGTATGTTGAAAGCAAGGTGCCGGCTGTGTCATTTTGACGACAGATTGCACTGATTTCCGACGCCTTTTGATTGCTTCAAGTTGCATCGCCCGAGGCAATGCTGTTGCAAAATTTGTTTTCAACACCACCACATGATTTTAATCATGAGCGGTCGTAATACTAACCTCAAATATGGGTTTTAATACCAATGACATAGTCGTCAAGTTAGAGGTTAACAGCGATAGCTTCGTTGTTTTGCGCCTGTCCGGCCGTCTTCTGCGCCCGAATGTTATGTCCATTGGTGCCGAGAGAGATCGGCAGACAAGCAGAATGTTGCGCAAACACAATTTCGTACAATATCTGTGGATATCTTAGTTGCTTACCCCTCGAAATGCCCCCCAAATCCGGCCCCAACGACGACACTTTGTCGTCCCATGCGTCAGAATCTTTGAAACCGGATTCTGGTGCCATGATGCCGGCTACATACCGTGCAATACAGGTTTTTAAGCCTTCTGGCACCTGGTCTATCCATTCCAATGCCAAAAACGGCGGAATTCCAAAATTTTTTTTTGATTAGAATTTTTTCAAGCGGTTTTTTCACCTAAATTTCGCTCTAATGACTTTTTTAAGGTGGATTTGTCCCAACCCGTTTTTCTCGGCCCGTTTCGCACCGATTCTCGATCGGAACCCATCAAATCGATTGCCCTGATTCTGTTTTCAATATTTTCATACCAAATAGTGCCATTCCCCCACTTCAAAAGTGCCGAAATCGACCATGTTCGAAGCACTTTGTACCCCCATATCGGTACCCTCTTTTCTCGCTTGTTTTGCATTGTTTCTCGGTTGTAATCAATCAAATCCACCCTGCTGATTTTGTTTTTAACCATTTCATGCAAAAAAGTGGCACAACGGTGCCATAACCACCATCCGAAACGGCAAAAAGCTTGCAGCAATTGGGATTCCCCAGGACGTCTCCGATCCAGGTACTAACCAATCCCTACGTTGCTTAACATGCCAGATCGGACGGGATGGCGTTCATTCAACGTGGTATGACCGCAAGCGACCTCCCTCCTTTGCGTGTCGACCGCATTGCATGCGCGTTTTGAGCATTGTTCACGCCTATCACTACCTTTCTGCCGTCTTTCGACAAGGCTAAATCTCTCATCATTTTGTGAGGAAAGCCCGGGACACACGCAAATCCACATACATTGATGGGACATATCCCGCATTTGGGTGTTCATCGTCGGTTTAATTACCCAAGTTTGAGGTTTGTGTTAACTCTCTGCCCGTGGCAATGCCATGCGGTGGTAACCAACTAAATTTTGGATATGCGTTGCCGTTGGGCAATGCTAATTAACAGAAAATATATGTTCAAAGCAAGGTGCTGGCTGTGTCATTTTGACGACAGACAGAATGCACTGATTTCCGACGACTATTGATTGTATAAATGTGCATCGCCCGAGGCAATGCTGTTGCAAAATTTGTTTTCAAACACCACCACATGATTTTAATCATGAGCGGTCGTAATACTAACCTCAAATATGGGTCCAATGACATAGTCGTCAAGTTAGAGGTTAACAGCGATAGCTTCGTTGTTTTGCGCCTGTCCGGCCGTCTTCTGCGCCCGAATGTTATGTCCATTGGTGCCGAGAGAGATCGGCAGACAAGCAGAATGTTGCGCAAACACAATTTCGTACAATATCTGTGGATATCTTAGTTGCTTACCCCTCGAAATGCCCCCCAAATCCGGCCCCAACGACGACACTTTGTCGTCCCATGCGTCAGAATCTTTGAAACCGGATTCTGGTGCCATGATGCCGGCTACATACCGTGCAATACAGGTTTTTAAGCCTTCTGGCACCTGGTCTATCCATTCCAATGCCAAAAACGGCGGAATTCCAAAATTTTTTTTTGATTAGAATTTTTTCAAGCGGTTTTTCACCTAAATTTCGCTCTAATGACTTTTTTAAGGTGGATTTGTCCCAACCCGTTTTCTCGCCCGTTTCGCACCGATTCTCGATCGGAACCCATCAAATCGATTGCCCTGATTCTGTTTTCAATATTTTCATACCAAATAGTGCCATTCCCCACTTCAAAAGTGCCGAAATCGACCATGTTCGAAGCACTTTGTACCCCCATATCGGTACCTCTTTTCTCGCTTGTTTTGCATTGTTTCTCGGTTGTAATCAATCAAATCCACCCTGCTGATTTTGTTTTTAACCATTTCATGCAAAAAAGTGGCACAACGGTGCCATAACCACCATCCGAAACGGCAAAAAGCTTGCAGCAATTGGGATTCCCAGGACGTCTCCGATCCAGGTACTAACCAATCCCTACGTTGCTTAACATGCCAGATCGGACGGGATGGCGTTCATTCAACGTGGTATGACCGCAAGCGACCTCCCTCCTTTGCGTGTCGACCGCATTGCATGCGCGTTTTGAGCATTGTTCACGCCTATCACTACCTTTCTGCCGTCTTTCGACAAGGCTAAATCTCTCATCATTTTGTGAGGAAAGCCCGGGACACACGCAAATCCACATACATTGATGGGACATATCCCGCATTTGGGTGTTCATCGTCGGTTTAATTACCCAAGTTTGAGGTTTGTGTTAACTCTCTGCCCGTGGCAATGCCATGCGGTGGTAACCAACTAAATTTTGGATATGCGTTGCCGTTGGGCAATGCTAATTAACAGAAAATATATGTTCAAAGCAAGGTGCTGGCTGTGTCATTTTGACGACAGACAGAATGCACTGATTTCCGACGACTATTGATTGTATAAATGTGCATCGCCCGAGGCAATGCTGTTGCAAAATTTGTTTTCAACACCACCACATGATTTTAATCATGAGCGGTCGTAATACTAACCTCAAATATGGGTTTTAATACCAATGACATAGTCGTCAAGTTAGAGGTTAACAGCGATAGCTTCGTTGTTTTGCGCCTGTCCGGCCGTCTTCTGCGCCCGAATGTTATGTCCATTGGTGCCGAGAGAGATCGGCAGACAAGCAGAATGTTGCGCAAACACAATTTCGTACAATATCTGTGGATATCTTAGTTGCTTACCCCTCGAAATGCCCCCCAAATCCGGCCCCAACGACGACACTTTGTCGTCCCATGCGTCAGAATCTTTGAAACCGGATTCTGGTGCCATGATGCCGGCTACATACCGTGCAATACAGGTTTTTAAGCCTTCTGGCACCTGGTCTATCCATTCCAATGCCAAAAACGGCGGAATTCCAAAATTTTTTTTTGATTAGAATTTTTTCAAGCGGTTTTTCACCTAAATTTCGCTCTAATGACTTTTTTAAGGTGGATTTGTCCCAACCCGTTTTCTCGCCCGTTTCGCACCGATTCTCGATCGGAACCCATCAAATCGATTGCCCTGATTCTGTTTTCAATATTTTCATACCAAATAGTGCCATTCCCCACTTCAAAAGTGCCGAAATCGACCATGTTCGAAGCACTTTGTACCCCCATATCGGTACCTCTTTTCTCGCTTGTTTTGCATTGTTTCTCGGTTGTAATCAATCAAATCCACCCTGCTGATTTTGTTTTTAACCATTTCATGCAAAAAAGTGGCACAACGGTGCCATAACCACCATCCGAAACGGCAAAAAGCTTGCAGCAATTGGGATTCCCAGGACGTCTCCGATCCAGGTACTAACCAATCCCTACGTTGCTTAACATGCCAGATCGGACGGGATGGCGTTCATTCAACGTGGTATGACCGCAAGCGACCTCCCTCCTTTGCGTGTCGACCGCATTGCATGCGCGTTTTGAGCATTGTTCACGCCTATCACTACCTTTCTGCCGTCTTTCGACAAGGCTAAATCTCTCATCATTTTGTGAGGAAAGCCCGGGACACACGCAAATCCACATACATTGATGGGACATATCCCGCATTTGGGTGTTCATCGTCGGTTTAATTACCCAAGTTTGAGGTTTGTGTTAACTCTCTGCCCGTGGCAATGCCATGCGGTGGTAACCAACTAAATTTTGGATATGCGTTGCCGTTGGGCAATGCTAATTAACAGAAAATATATGTTCAAAGCAAGGTGCTGGCTGTGTCATTTTGACGACAGACAGAATGCACTGATTTCCGACGACTATTGATTGTATAAATGTGCATCGCCCGAGGCAATGCTGTTGCAAAATTTGTTTTCAACACCACCACATGATTTTAATCATGAGCGGTCGTAATACTAACCTCAAATATGGGTTTTAATACCAATGACATAGTCGTCAAGTTAGAGGTTAACAGCGATAGCTTCGTTGTTTTGCGCCTGTCCGGCCGTCTTCTGCGCCCGAATGTTATGTCCATTGGTGCCGAGAGAGATCGGCAGACAAGCAGAATGTTGCGCAAACACAATTTCGTACAATATCTGTGGATATCTTAGTTGCTTACCCCTCGAAATGCCCCCCAAATCCGGCCCCAACGACGACACTTTGTCGTCCCATGCGTCAGAATCTTTGAAACCGGATTCTGGTGCCATGATGCCGGCTACATACCGTGCAATACAGGTTTTTAAGCCTTCTGGCACCTGGTCTATCCATTCCAATGCCAAAAACGGCGGAATTCCAAAATTTTTTTTTGATTAGAATTTTTTCAAGCGGTTTTTCACCTAAATTTCGCTCTAATGACTTTTTTAAGGTGGATTTGTCCCAACCCGTTTTCTCGCCCGTTTCGCACCGATTCTCGATCGGAACCCATCAAATCGATTGCCCTGATTCTGTTTTCAATATTTTCATACCAAATAGTGCCATTCCCCACTTCAAAAGTGCCGAAATCGACCATGTTCGAAGCACTTTGTACCCCCATATCGGTACCTCTTTTCTCGCTTGTTTTGCATTGTTTCTCGGTTGTAATCAATCAAATCCACCCTGCTGATTTTGTTTTTAACCATTTCATGCAAAAAAGTGGCACAACGGTGCCATAACCACCATCCGAAACGGCAAAAAGCTTGCAGCAATTGGGATTCCCAGGACGTCTCCGATCCAGGTACTAACCAATCCCTACGTTGCTTAACATGCCAGATCGGACGGGATGGCGTTCATTCAACGTGGTATGACCGCAAGCGACCTCCCTCCTTTGCGTGTCGACCGCATTGCATGCGCGTTTTGAGCATTGTTCACGCCTATCACTACCTTTCTGCCGTCTTTCGACAAGGCTAAATCTCTCATCATTTTGTGAGGAAAGCCCGGGACACACGCAAATCCACATACATTGATGGGACATATCCCGCATTTGGGTGTTCATCGTCGGTTTAATTACCCAAGTTTGAGGTTTGTGTTAACTCTCTGCCCGTGGCAATGCCATGCGGTGGTAACCAACTAAATTTTGGATATGCGTTGCCGTTGGGCAATGCTAATTAACAGAAAATATATGTTCAAAGCAAGGTGCTGGCTGTGTCATTTTGACGACAGACAGAATGCACTGATTTCCGACGACTATTGATTGTATAAATGTGCATCGCCCGAGGCAATGCTGTTGCAAAATTTGTTTTCAACACCACCACATGATTTTAATCATGAGCGGTCGTAATACTAACCTCAAATATGGGTTTTAATACCAATGACATAGTCGTCAAGTTAGAGGTTAACAGCGATAGCTTCGTTGTTTTGCGCCTGTCCGGCCGTCTTCTGCGCCCGAATGTTATGTCCATTGGTGCCGAGAGAGATCGGCAGACAAGCAGAATGTTGCGCAAACACAATTTCGTACAATATCTGTGGATATCTTAGTTGCTTACCCCTCGAAATGCCCCCCAAATCCGGCCCCAACGACGACACTTTGTCGTCCCATGCGTCAGAATCTTTGAAACCGGATTCTGGTGCCATGATGCCGGCTACATACCGTGCAATACAGGTTTTTAAGCCTTCTGGCACCTGGTCTATCCATTCCAATGCCAAAAACGGCGGAATTCCAAAATTTTTTTTTGATTAGAATTTTTTCAAGCGGTTTTTCACCTAAATTTCGCTCTAATGACTTTTTTAAGGTGGATTTGTCCCAACCCGTTTTCTCGCCCGTTTCGCACCGATTCTCGATCGGAACCCATCAAATCGATTGCCCTGATTCTGTTTTCAATATTTTCATACCAAATAGTGCCATTCCCCACTTCAAAAGTGCCGAAATCGACCATGTTCGAAGCACTTTGTACCCCCATATCGGTACCTCTTTTCTCGCTTGTTTTGCATTGTTTCTCGGTTGTAATCAATCAAATCCACCCTGCTGATTTTGTTTTTAACCATTTCATGCAAAAAAGTGGCACAACGGTGCCATAACCACCATCCGAAACGGCAAAAAGCTTGCAGCAATTGGGATTCCCAGGACGTCTCCGATCCAGGTACTAACCAATCCCTACGTTGCTTAACATGCCAGATCGGACGGGATGGCGTTCATTCAACGTGGTATGACCGCAAGCGACCTCCCTCCTTTGCGTGTCGACCGCATTGCATGCGCGTTTTGAGCTCATTTCTATCTGGTAAAGGGTACATAATGTTCCCTGTGTGGTGTAACAATGGGATGCACGTACTAGAGAACACTGTGCATTTGCGCTCGCCATAATTAATCGCAAATTAGAAGTTACTGCTTAAGAGACAGTCTCCGAGCCGATTTAGGATGGACGACACAGGTATTGGGGAATCCAATTTTGTTGTATGCCAATCTATTAGAACCCTTGAGGAAAGCTTAAATTCACTATTAATTGGTTTTTGAAAGGCACGGATTCAGAAGTTATGGCGTCTGGAAGTCAAAACTTCAGACCCCTGCCACAGGCTTCGTAGAAAAGGTGGAAGTCTGAATTTTGGACTCCGAGGGTTTTTCATAACGGGGAACAAGACTACATACTCAGAATGACGATAAATGTTTGCCAAATATCGATTTTGGAAAAAAGTCATTTTCTGAAAATTTTAAATGATTCATACCATCTGAACCCGTTCAGATAGCTCGCGTTAGGCAACGCCATTCGAATGCCCGTGTTTTTTTACATCGGAACAGTTGAAAATGATGTTTCGCACACATATTTTTTTTGGGTTCCCAGAGCGGCGTCTGACGCATCATGCGCGAAAAATGTGACGTCCTGGGCCCCCTTTTTGTGCAAGCAAAGTGCAGTTCGGTGCCAGCAACCTGCATTCAAATCCAGCAACTGACCCACGTGTAAAATCACCGTAATTACTCAACCAAACAGCTTATTTTTACTTTTAAACCCATAAAGCAAAAAATCGGTAATGAAAAAAACAATCTTGGACACGAGTCGACGACGCCGCGTCCAAATGCAACCTGTTCGCAACATTAGGGGGGCCCAAGGCGTCACATTTTTTGTGCGTGTTGCATCAGACGCCGCTCTGGAAACCCCGAAAAAATATGCCCCACATTTACAGATTTCACCTTCCCTGGTGTAAAAAAATGCGAGCTTTCACATGGCATTGCCTAATGCGAGCTATCTCAACGGGTTTAATACGTATAACTCATTTGAATTTTTCAACAAACTGACATTTTTAAAAAATCGATAATTCAAGGAATTTAATCAACATTTTGTGTATGTAGTCTTGTTCCCCGTTATGAAAAACCCTCGGAGTCCAAAATTCAGACTTCCACCTTTTCTACGAAGCCTGTGGCAGGGGTCTGAAGTTTTGACTTCCAGACGCCATAACTTCTGAATCCGTGCCTTTCAAAAACCAATCGCAGTGAATTTAAGCTTTCCTCAAGGGTTCTAATAGATTGGCATACAACAAAATTGGATTCCCCAATACCTGTGTCGTGGTCTCCACCTTGTTCCTAAATCGGCTCGGAGACTGTCTCTTAAAAACACGTCTGAAAATTAGAGAAAATCCTTCACTAAAAGAACGGTATATTGGATTCGAACCATTCCCGAAACAAAGGTGGCAATGCAGTGATGAAACGCACAGGTAAAGCTGTCCCAGATCTGGAAAAAGTTAGATTTTGTCACTAGAAGCGGGAAACAACGTGGCATGGAATTTGGAGAAAAAAATAAATGAATTTGTTTAAAGTCGTCAGAAGAAAGGTGACTGTGATGGAGCGGAACAAAGTCGTCGAATCATGTTTCCAAAGTTGGTCGCTGACCACAACAACCTGGCTTCGTGAGGCCTCGGCGGATCAACTCTCCGGCAACATGGCCAAACTCTGAAGGCAAGGAGCTATAGGCTGAAATGACCTATAAACAAGGAAATGCAAGACAATGTCAGAGATGTCCGTCAAGCCAATCAGGAGGGATATTTTAGATTGTGCAACGGGCATATGTTCAGAATTTGAATTGGTTGCTGCCTTTACATAAATTAGGACCAAACTCCATAAATTGCAATAGGTGACAACAACAACAAAACGTGCCGCCCTTCTCTAATGCAGATTCCGCAAAAACACAAAAATTTGCGATTCATTTGGCTCGAATCATTCCTCTCTGCCCTGACTGACGCCGATCCCTCGGGAGGACACTTTTTTGTCACGGTGGGTTCCTCATGGGGGAACTCATCCAAATTGAGCCTGGGCGAATCGTCAATGGTTGGAAGATTGAAAAGAAGCTCGGTGAAGGTTTGTTATTTTCTGTCCCTTATGCTACATTACACTTCGCAGCTTTATGTTAACACTTAAAAACAGTACTTTTAATACAGGTGCCTTCGGCGCTGTCTACAAGTGCAGCAAAAATGACAAGTTTTATGCGTTCAAAGTCGAAGGTCAGGCGGAGAAGATCCAATTGCTCAAAATGGAAGTATTAGTGCTACTCGAGCTGACGAAATACAATGCTGGCACGCATTTTTGCAAGTTGGAAGACAAGGGGCAACATGATAATTTCAATTTTGTGGTAATGACACTCGTCGGAAAGTCGCTCCAGGATTTACGATTAATGCTGCCGAAAAAGAAATTTTCAATGGGCACGGCCATAAGTGTTAGTATGCAATGTTTGAAGGCGTTGGAAGATTTACACAGTATTGGGTGAGGGTTGGCATAACTAACCTTGTTATCAATGTGTAATCATTTTGTCTTCAGATATCTCCACCGTGACGTGAAACCCGGCAACTATACCATTGGCCGTGTTGAAATGAATGAACTACGAAAAGTCTACGTGCTCGATTTCGGCATGGCCCGAAAGTTCGTCCACGACGATGGCACTATGAAGAAGCCCCGAACAGCTGCCGGATTTCGAGGTACAGTACGATATGCCGCATTGTCGTGCCATCTGCAGAGGGAACTATGCCGAAAAGATGACATTGAAAGCTGGTTGTATCAGACTGTAGAACTGACGAAGGGAAAGCTTCCGTGGAGGAATTTGGAGGTAATTTCAACCCTTGATAAGAACCCTGATGCATAGTCATTCTTTTTCAGGACCAAGACGAAGTTGGCATCTACAAAAAAGCCGTCCGAAAAGACCCAAAAGCGCTGAAACAACTTTTCGGCGGTTGTCCGCGGCATTACATTGAAGTTCTGGATTACATTAATTCACTCAAGTTTTATGATAATCCAGAATATGCCAAGATTTATACGCTCATGAAAGAAGCTATGGTCGCAACAAAGTCGCAGGTAAGCATCCAAAAGCTATGGGTTGTGGATTGATGGCAGTGTTTTAGGAATTTCCATACGACTGGGAAGCCATGCTCGCTAACAGGAAACCTGGTGATAAGAAACCAAAGAAAAAGTCTCATTCAAGCAGCTCATCAGAGGGTTCCAAAAAGAAAAAGAAAAGGAAGAAGTCCGAAAAGGAAAAGAAACACGACAAGAAGGACGACGAGAAGAAGAGCGACAAACATAAGCCAACGGACAAGGACAAAAGTGATGCCGAAAAGAAGACTGATGGCAAAAAGAGTGACGATCACAAAAGCGATGCCGAGAAGAAAACTGATGACAAGAAGACGGATGGCAATAAGACGGATGATAAGAAGACGGATGATAAGAAAACAGGCGACAATAAAACCGATGACAAGAAGAAAGACGATTCAGATACTCAAAAGACAGACCTCAAGAAAATGGATGACGGATCGTCCAAAAAATCGAAGAAGAAATAAGACGAAAACCAACTTTCAGTGTTACAAAGTTGTCATCACTAATCACCATTATGGTTACATTGTACTGTACATTAAAACATGGAATTGGATATTGTTGTGTTTTTTGAATTAAAATGTAAATAGTTTTATTCTAACCGTTTCTAATAGACTGATTTGGTTTATCGTTCAATGGATGGGCATACTAAACGGAAAGTTAGACCCATAGAAAATGTTTCGCTGAAAGTTGCGACTTGATTCATAAACAGGATCTGCTCGCGGCACAAAACGTCCACAATCATCAAAGAAGCCTCGGCATTGAGAGACATACGATGGATGGGTGTATTCGCCACGACATCGGTGTCTGGCTGCTGGTAGAAACCGTCGACAGAGTCGTTGTAGCTGTTTCGCGGACTTCAATTCCAACGCTTTTGCGAGTTGTGCTGGTGGGGTGTGGTGGGCGCCACCGGTGAGAGTATCAATAAAGTACTCTTCCATGATTGTTGGACCGTTGGAGCGTTGAGGGGGAGGTTGGCGGAGTTCTGAAAAAATTTTGTAATTGGCACTTTTGAGTCAATTTTGCCAACCTTGCATAATTTCAGCTTCCACAGACAATGTAGTCGGCTTGACCGTCGTCGTCGGCACCGTAGTTTCTTCACTCACGTCTGTTATTTCTTCAGACTCCGGTGTGGTCAGCGGTTCGGTCGTTGACGTTTCAACTTCGCTTGATTCCGGTTCATAGATATTTGCAGGCGTCACCGTTTCTTGACCCATAACAATTTCTGTGCTTTCTGGTGCCCCAAAAGTTGTACTTTCTTCGAAGGTCGTCGTAGTGACTTCAACTGGAGCCTGTGTCGTCGTCGTCGAAGTTGTCGGAAATCGCACCTCGGGCTTCGGTTGATCTCTATAGCCCTCAGGCAATCGACAATAAAAATAAGGTGGTCGAGGCAGTCTCACACATCCGACTGGCATCGATATTGATGTACCTGTTGCACAAACTGATTACAATCATTATTGCATAGAGTAAACCAAAAATTGACAAACAACCAACCAACTCCGAAGGAAAACAGCCCGGCAAACAAAATACCAAAACAAAACAATCGACAAAGACAGGCGACCATTTAGCAGAACCTCATGAATTCGTACAATCGGTTACAATGACACTCACGGTTGAATCAACTCGACCAAATTGGGGGCCGACATAGAAACATACTACTAGTATTATCACAGAGTTTTCGAGGGTGTCTTTTAGGGAAAGATCGGAAGCACAGGGGAAACGGTTTTCGTCGAATTGAGTTGAGTGGCGACCGAATCAACCAAAGTGCGCAGCAACACGGGTCGCCAACAGCAGGTCGAATTCGACACATTAGTCAAAAAACACCTTTTACGACGTGATTTGATTTGATTTACCTGGCAGCCACGGGGGTTTCATTAACAATAACGATTGAATGGATAGTGGTGGGAGACCGCCTACGCGCATGGGTGCCCAGCATGACTATCTGGCGGACACAAACAATGTTAATGACCATGAGAAGAGTAAAATTGTTGAATCTAAAAGAAAAGTGTAATTGGCAGTGTGATAGTTGACCCTTTTACGGTTTTGGTCATATGGTACAAGGCGGAAGTTGGCCAGTGATGCATGAATGACACTTTGATCGAACAGTTGGTTGAGAATTTTAAAGGTTTTGGAAAATCGACATTTTGGGGGATAACTAATGGTCACTTTTGAACCATAATTATGACTGACTTATAAAAGTGCGTGGTTCATATAGACGTTGAGCCACCTGTACACAGTCTATCCGCGCATGGAAGAATCAACGCGATCAATGCTGACCGTCGAATACAACCTTGAAAAACAAATTTTGACACATATTTGATATCTTTTTAGGCCCCGGTTTGCATCCATCAGTCGATTTACGAATGATTCAAAGGGTTGTCTTTGTTTTCCTATGTGTCTTTGCATCTGCGCTGTGCGAAGTTGAGCTCGATGCTACCAAGTTTGATTCTGAAGTTGTAAGTTTTGACTTTAGCAAAAGACTATAAGCTCAAAAATTTGTGTTTAGTTCCCGGTATACCAGTCCCTAGCAGTTCAATATGATTCGGTAAACGAGATTAATCAATACTTGGAAGGCATGCGAGAATTGAATTGGTTGACTAAAAAACTTCTTGGAATCAATGACGTAAGCTGGTTTTGTTTCATTTCGACAAGTGTAACATAACCAACTTTGTAGACCGCAGTTGGAGATGAAGAAAATGTAACCTTCCGCGATTATGTAAGAAACCTGGCTCAAATGCCATCAAAGCCAATGGAAAATCCGCTACTCTATCAAGGCGACATTGTGCTGACATTGGAACAATTGGATGATCTCATCGACGACACCAAAAATCAATTAGCTGAAAAAGAAGGTTATCCACATGTTCGAGCAAAACGTACAATGACTTCAGCCTATGACAATTGGTGGGATAACTTTCCAATTCCCTATTACATTAAAGATCCTAGAGGTACAATTAATTAACCTTTTATAGTGTTTAACTTGGATGTTTTAGTTGATCGGCATCTCGTTCAATATGCGCTCAAAATGTGGACAGACAACACCTGCATAACTTTTCAAGAAACTCATGAAGCTGGAAATGTTATTTCCTTCGTGTATGGTGATGGTTGTAGTTCGAAAATTGGAAAAGTTGGCTACATTCAAGATATTCAGTTGGGTGATGGCTGTTACGTACCCGGCATCATTGCACATGAGATTGGCCACGCGCTTGGATTATATCATGAGCAATCTCGGTACGATCGTGACAATTATATCAACATTCATAACGGCAACATTCAACAAGATATGACTTTTAATTTTGATAAAACAAATGCAATTATTACGTTTGGAGTTCCATACGATTATGGTTCTGTTATGCATTACGACCCTTATGTAAGTTTAGTCACAGATAATAGTTATACTACTGATTGGATTTCAGAGCTTTAATTTATACGGTCAGCTTTCCATAACGACCAAAGATCCAAACTATTTACACACAATTGGGCAACGTAAATCGGTATCATTCAGTGACTTTAAGAAAATTCACTATGCATATTGTGAGGATAAGTGCCAAGAAAAGCTGTCATGCGAAAATGGTGGTTATGGATGTAAAGAAACAGGATGTCGATGTCCAGACGGATTTGCTGGTGTTAGATGCGAACTTCTGGAAACCTCATCAGATGCTTGTAAACCGGGAGAGTTAACAGCTGAAGAAACGCCGAAAACTTTGGAAGAACAAGGTGCAATGGACTGTTACCATCGGATCACGGCTCCAACAGGTCAAAAGATAAAGTTAACTTTTCACTTTATCAATTTCAACCAACAAGTAATATGCAGTCAAGATTACCTGGAAATCAAGTATACTGAGGACATGTCAGTCACGGGTGCGCGGTTGTGCAACTTTATGATCGCAAAGGAGATTATCAGTGTTGCTAGCACTGTTATGGTTATCTATAAAGGTTTTTTCGACTGGAATTACTTTAATTTAGGGTATCAAATTTGGAACCCGGATGCCGTTACGCCTCCGGGTGTGCCATTTACTGGAACATCACCAGTTACACTGGAACCGGCTACTGGATTTACATTGATAACTACACCGACGAGGAGAGTGACGCCTCCACTGTTGCCGAGAACAACAAAAGTGCCGGAACATACTACTACAACTACAACATTGGCACCGCCACCGACCACGCCGTCTACACCATTACCTACGCTGATCCCGCCACCTCAATCAAATATAACTGTTTTGCCATGCCAAATACCCTCCTTTCTGATATATCCGTATCCGCTGCCATACCCTGTTCCGTACCCATATCCATTTCCATATCCTTACACTCATCTAAACTTCACACAGCCATCCCCCTACGGTCCCGAAACAACCGATTCATCTAAAGTTGATGAAGACGAATTCACGCTCCTCAAAAACACAACTGTCAGACCCATGGTTAGACCGTTGTCTCCTGCGGCAACGAAAATCACCATCTCAGCGGTCAATGTATCATGGCCATATACGGCTTGCGAAGAGCTTCATGCTAGTGCCACCATTCCGTATAGAAACAGCAGCAATGTTTTAGTCAGTGATGCACTAGGTTCAGCGTTGACATCTTGCATAAAATCATCTATGGCCAAGGTTGGGGAAAAGATATTCAGAGCTGATTTGCTTGGAGAAAAGCCGCTCAGAATGAAATACAAGATTAAACTGGCTATCGATGTGGACTTTACGGATTTTCTTGATCACATTCATTTTAGAGAATCTTGACTTTTACTTGTGTTCACCTTCCCCATCTCGTCGTAGAACGGCCCTAAGAACCTGAGCGGAATAAAGAACCTTCAAGTTTCTTGCCAAGGTTCTTTACGGCGGACGCGCCTTGGATAATCTGAATGAACCCGTACAAGTTCGTTAAGGGAAAAGCGCCCTTTAAGAACTGTGCGAGAACTTTTGCGAGTTCGTTAAGACAGGTGTAAAGAAGTGTGACGGTTCTTGCACATGCTAAGAAACGTCAAGAAACTTTGGTTCGAACTTAACGGTTCTTGCGAGTTCTTCCAAAGATTCTTAGCGCCGTTCGCCGACGAGATGGGGTTGTACTCATTGTAACTTTTAGATTAGTAGTATTAGAAGTTTTGGATGCCTAGATGTCATAAGTTTTACAAGAGTGAATCATTGTGTTAATTGTAATAAAAAAAATGTAGAACTGCGTAAGCATAAGTTCATTTGACAGTGATTTGCCTGAGGGAGGAACAATATCGGGGGCTATGTAAGTCACGGATGATTGATCCATCACATTCGATCAAAACACAAATGACCAAGCGAAAAAGCGCGGACTGGAAAAAATGCTGCCACACCCTCGTTTTTACAGTGCATAAACTTTGAGTCACACAAAAAGTATAATTGGAATTTTTTAGGGATTACAAAAAAAAAGTATAATAGTAGGGAAAGTGAGTTTGATCACGTCGTGATCCATCGGTACGTAGTCCATTCGCGCGCGCGTAAGGATCAACGCAATCAATGCTGACCATCATATATAATGTTGTAGGGCAGATCTTAATCATGCCATCTTTACGTATCCGACATCCTATTAGGTTCCGATTTGCACCCATCAGCCGATTTTCGAATGACTCGAAGGGTCGTTTTTGTGTTTTTATGTCTTCTGGCACCCGGACTGGCCGAAGTTCAGCTCGATGCTACCAAATTTGATTCTGAAGTTGTAAGTTTTGACTTTAACATAAGACTGTAAGCCCAAAAGTCTGTGTTTAGTTCCCGGTATACCAGTCCCTAGCAGTTCGATATGATTCGGTGACGGAAATTAACCAATACTTGGAAGGAATGCATGAATTGAATTGGTTGACGAAAAGAATTTTTGGAATCAATGATGTAAGTTACTTCTGGTCTATTGTGAGCGTTATAATCCAACTAACGTTGTAGACGGCATTCAAAAATGAAAACCCTGTGACGTTTCACAATTATGTCAAAGACTTAGCTAATTTGCCATCCAAGCCAATGGAAAATCCGCTGCTCTATCAAGGCGATATTGTGTTGACGTTGGATCAGTTAGATGACCTCATCGAAGATGCCAAAACCCAATTAGCTGAAAAAGAAGGAAATCCACATGTTCGAGCAAAACGGACATTGACTTCAAACGATGCCACTTGGTGGAGCCACTTTCCAATTCCTTATTATATTGGTCCTGGTGGTGAGAATTTTTCAAATATTCAATTTTTCAGCTTCCTTATTGTGTTTTGTGTTTTCAGTTGATCGATATCTCGTACAATATGCGCTAAAAATGTGGACCGACAACACATGTATTACTTTTGAAGAAAACCCTTACGCAATGGATGCCATTGTCTTTGTATATGGCCAATACTGTACAATGGGCTACCCGGAGTAAGGATCGCGTGGGCCTGCACGGTCCGTCACGGACCTGCAATTCCTTCGTGGTGAGAGCTGATTTGGGGCATAAAAGCAATAGGGAATACACACGTGCAAGCGTGTACAACCGTCATTTTTACAGCAATTATGCTAATCTTTATAAGAGACAGGTAAAATTTTTACGGACGACAGACTTGCCATAAAGATTTGCATAATTGCTCTAAAAATGCCGGTTGTACACGCTTGCACTTGTGTATTCTCTTTAGCTTTTATGCCCCAAATCAGCTCTCACCACGAACTAATTGCAGGCCCGTGACGGACCGTGCAGGCCCACGCGATCCTTACTCCGGGTAGCCCATTGTAACTCACAGGTTGGAAAAACTGGTGGAAAACAAAAAATTGAACTAGGTAATGGTTGTTATGTACCCGGCATCATTGCGCACGAGATTGGCCATGCACTTGGATTATACCATGAGCAAGCTCGATTCGATCGTGATGACTATATTAACATCGATTGGTACAACATCAACCCAGAAATGTTATTAAACTATGGTAAATTTACTGCGAATGAAATGTTTACGTTTGGAGTACCGTATGATTTTGGATCACTCATGCATTACGATGCTTTTGTAAGTCAACTTTTTTATAATTTTTGGTTATTGTCGGCTTTCAGAGCTTCAGGCTATTCTATCGCCCTTCTATAACGACCAAGGATGTGAACTTTTTACACACAATTGGACAACGGCAATCGATAGCATTCAGCGACTTTAAAAAAGTTCACCATGCATATTGCGAGCACAGATGTACCGAAGGAAAAATGCAATGTCTAAACGGAGGTTACGGATGTAAGGAAACAGGTTGTCGTTGTCCGGAGGGATTTACTGGTAACCAGTGTCAACTTCTGGAGCCTTCATCGAATTATTGTCAACAGGCAACGTTGACTGCCGAAATGGCACCAAAAGTTTTGCAAGAACGGGGTGCCATTCACTGTTATCATTGGATCACAGCTCCACCTGGTCAGCTGATAGAATTGACAATCGATTACTTAAATTTTAATCAACAAGATGTGTGCAGTCAAAGTTACTTGGAGATCAAATATTCTGATGATATGTCGGTTGCCGGTGCCCGATTGTGTAATTTTATACTTCAGAGGAAGATTATCAGTGCTACGAATAATGTTATGATTATCTATAAGGGTCTTTATACTTCAAACACGTTTAGTTTGAGTTATCAAATGTGGAATCCGGAATTGGTTACTGCGCCAATGTTACCATTTACTGAGACACCAACAATTACACCGGCACCGGGTTTTACACGGGTATCAACACCGTCGTGGCGGGTCACGCCTCCATTGGTCCCAAAAACGTCGACAAAAGTGCCGGCATATACTACTACTGAGTATAGGACGACCCCGGGGATTATAACGACGACCACTGTAACACCCTTTATCACACCGTCAATCTCGACAACTACTTCTGGTTGGACTCAACCGGTGACAGATCCAACATTGCCAAAAACATTGACAATAACACTTGAAACGACGACGCCATTCACTACAACAACTACGACGTCTACAACGATAACAACGCCAACGACTACGACAGTGACATATCCAACTACAACTACAACACCGGCAGCTACAACAACACAACCTGCGACCACGACAACTATACCATCACCTACATCGATTTTACCACCTCAACCTAATGGAACTATACTGCCGTGCCAAATACCTTACTTCCTGCCATATCCATATCCCCTACCATACCCCATCCCGTATCCGTATCCGTATTCCATCCCATATCCCTACCCTCATCCAAACTTCACACAGCCATTCCCCTACGGCCCTAATCCAGTCGATGGAACTGAAGTTGAAAAAGAAGAATTCATACCTCTTCAAAACACAACTGTCAGACCAATGCCAAAACGATTATCCCATTCGGCAACGAAAATCACCATCTCAGCGATCAATGTTTCATGGCCATACACGGCTTGCGAGGAGCTTCAAGCTAATGCCACCATTCCGTATAAAAACAGTGACAGCATTATAGTCGGTGATGCATTGGGTTCAGCGTTGACATCCTGCATAAAATCATCCATGGCTAAGGTTGGGGAACAAAAGTTTAAAGCTGACTTGCTCGGAGAAGAGCTACCGGGTATGAAATACCACATCGAATTGGCTATCAATGTGGACTTTACGGATTTTCTTGATCACATGTATTTTTAAGGACTTTGACTTTCATCTGTATCAATCTTCTGCACAGTGTAACCTTCAGATTGTACATAAATATTACCATGAAGAAATAAACTCACTTTTAAAGGAGTCCATTCACAATTTTCTCTTTTTATTTTTCACGACTTGTCATTGTTGACCACTTATAAAACTGACACGACTTTTCTTCAATCGCAGAACTTTTTTAAAATGATCCCGATAAGGAGTTATAAAATACATGATTCCAGCAATTTCGAGAACAGAATAAATTGAAATCGTGAGTTTCGTCAAATCTACCATTATCTTTCCCCAAGTGGCCGAAAATACCAGTGCTGATGTGACAAGAACATAAAACGGAAGTATGAAAATAATAGTTAAGCTGACTTGTACATACAGGGCCCTATAAATGTCTGTGCATAAATAACAAATCTGCTGAATATGCAACCAACCGACTGAGCATTGCGTGAATTTTATACGTCTGCTTATGCAATGATGTTTGAATCTGTTTCAACCTT